>CM076576.1:932397598-932654919 GCA_034641835.2 Pinus albicaulis
GCACAATTTCCTTTTTTCCTTTTCAAATGATAAGAATGCACTCAATGCATTTTTCGATGAAATGAGAATCTACTTAATGCATGCTTTCAATGAAAGAGAATGCACTCAAAGCGATTTTTAGTTTTCAATCATTGAACAATGTAATCTAAGTTCAATGATAAATCTCAAAAATACTTTTCAATGCAATGTGATCTAATGTACTTTAACAAAAAGGATACTTTGAGACGAAAACTAAATAAACGCAAATATTCTTAATGAAGGATGAACGCAAAAGAGATGTAAACAAACACTAAGAATGCAATTGTTGTTTCAAACACTTTGTAACGAAATCCCTCAAAAGGCGACAAGACATATGAGGTCAAACACAAAGAGGACTTCCAAAGAAAGAGATCAAAACAAGGCATTCATTCCCTTTTACATCAAGCAATCATAGCAAGAATACATCCCGAACAATGAGCAATGTAATCTATGCTCATACAAGGAAAAGACTGGAAGGGAAAGACACACTGGTGAAGGATTTAGGGAAAAAGTCTCAATTTTCATACATCCTGAAATTGGCTCGACTTGTACATTGACAACTAGCACCAACTAGCGCGACTTGTACATTGACAACTAGCGCCAATGGCCAATTGGCACGGGTTGCTAACTGACAACAAGCGCCAACGCCTGAAAATGAAAAAACAAAGAATTTCTCCCAACCAAGACCATACTCACCACTTCAAGCAGAATCTCCAAGACCCAAATGAACCATGTGATCTAGGCTCAAATCGAGGCAAAGCTAAACACACAGATCAAGCTCAGAAAGCTCAAAACAGAGCCAACCCCAGCAATCCCCAACACTGGCGCGACTGTCAGGCTAAAACTAGCGCCATATCAAGATTGGCGCAGGTAATAAATGGACAACTAGCGCCAATTGGCGCGACTGTCATGCTAAAAAATGCGCCAGTCAAGTTTGCTATGCCAAAATAAAAAAAATAAGAAATCTAAGATGAGACTAGTGATTTTCAAGCTATCAAAGACCCAAATTCACAGAAAGAACCAGCCCAGAGAGCTGACCAAGCAAGAAAGGCAAAGAAATTGACCGAAAAGAGAAGACAACACTCCAAGTTGTTCAGTCCGTAAACCAAACCGGAGATCGACTGAAGCATCATTGATCTACTCCGCTAATGCAGAGCAAAATCGTTTGAGAGCTATCTGCAGCGTAGCGGCCCTCTATAATTTACAATTAAAACAACAAGCCAGTCCCGAGGAAATCAAAACCATTTTGATAAATCCCCCTCTCTGACGAGGGCGGTCTACTAGCCCAGATCGGGTCTAGCAACAATCAAACACGCTACGGTGCAGGTTCCTAATCATAAATAAACCGACTTGCGAGGAAGGCTTACCTGGAATCCAACACTGTCATTTGTAGAAGAGGTGGTGCTCTCGTTCCTTTGCCCTGGCAGATCACAATCCTCACGATCTCCGTGGTCGGACACTTGCACATGCAAGAAACAACACAAACGCAAGCATAAAATCCAGTAAATACAACTATATGTCAGTCGAAGAGGACATAACTCATGAACGTGATCAAGAACAAGAGTGGAACCATAACCAATAGTCACTTAGTATTAATGAGTCAAAAAGAAGAATACAACCATAGCTCTGACACTGAATTCTCCTTTGGAGGGTCGTCAGCAGAACGTGTCTCGATAAATCCTGTCAGGGATGAGACAAACCTCTCTCTTCGGATGTCTCGACAATGATCTCCTTGCTTGGTTGTGTAGGAATTAGAGAGCTTAGACGCAAAGCTCTTGAACTTAGAATTACGCCCTCTTTGGAACCCCAGCTTGAAAACAAATAAGAGCAAGCTTTTATAGATGGAGGAAGGGGAGTTGGAATCCCTATAATCATGGGATTGGCCCTATCATCAAGGAAGCTTCAATGAGAGGTGGAAAACCACTTCCTCTCTATGGAGATCCGTAGCCAAACCTCCCAGCTCAAGATAGATAGTAGTCCAGGAATTTGTTAGGACGAAACTTCCGCCATTTATTTTTTTAAAACACAGCTTAAATTGGCTGGCGTGAGTGCGACTCTGAGACAGAGCGCCAATTGGCGCGCCCTCTTTGAAGGATTTCCCCCATTGGCACGGGTACTGAACTGGCTACCCGCGCCAATGCAAAAAGAGGTGTTTTTAGGGTTTTTCAGTAGGAGATGTCTTCAGGGGGATGAAAGTACATGTTCAAGGGAATGCCATGAAAGTATTTTCAAGTTATATCACTGCTCACAGGTCACAAAATAAGCCCTCCAATGTGCGAGACGGGGAATGGTAGGGACGGTGACAAATTGTTGTGTAACACACCCATTCTCGAAGAGTACGAGGAAGATATTTTTCTTTCCAATGAATAATAGTTGAGAGCCAAATTTGAGTTAAACACCAGTTTAGACGGTGAAGGAGAAGGCTCCTTGGACTCAGAAAGGGATGAGGAGAAGGCTCCTCAAAATAAGACATGGCTGATCAAAACTTGGATTAGATGGCTCAATGGCCACTTTTTCTTCCAGATAACTTTCATAGAATTCCTATACATCTGGAAAAGTTGTTATCAAATTTTGATCTTGATAAAAAGACTAAGGAAAAATATCATACCTATGATATTTACATGCATCTACAGATGTTAGAGGTATGATACAATGATGTTGTTTGTAGGATTTTTCCTTTTACATTAGAAGGTAGAGAAACAAGATGGTACCATAGTATGCATGTTAATTCAATCCATGGATGGAGGGAGTTTAAGAATTATTTTTGGAGAAATCTTTCATTGACAAGACTCCTGCCATGTTATTAAAAGAGCTCAAAAATAGTAAGATGGTGGAAAAGGATAAATTTAAGGATTTAAATCAAAGATTTAACTAAATATTGAACAATTTTACCCCAGGTATGCAATCTCATGATTCAATTACTATTTATTACTATACAAATTGCTTGCCTACAAACATTTCCTCTTTTGTTAAATGAGTTGCAAAGGAGAAACTAGCTCTAAACTTTGCATAAGCAATCACTAGGGAGAAATACTTTTGTGACATTGGAGTTATTACAAATGACGATGAATATAAATAATCCAAGGAGATTGGAAGGAAGTCTCAGCATTATTCAAAAAAGGCTAAAGAAAAGTATTTTGTGGATATTGATAGCTTGACCAAATATTTAAAATCACTCACCAACAAATTCTCAAAATTAAAGAGAAGGTCAAGCGAGACTTCTACTAGTAGCAAGCCTCCAAAGTCTTTCCCTTTCAGAAGGAACAATAACAATAAAAACCATCTAATTAAATCTACCCAGATTTTGGATGTTGTGTCTATTCTTGAACGTATAGGCATGGATAATTACTATTCCTTCCATCAGGAATGGAATTCATATAAAACATGCCCACAATGGAACCACAACATGAATCCTCTAGCCACACACATTGGCAATGCCTTACTAGAAGAGGAGCGGTTCGAGCATATGGAAGAAACAAATGAACCTGTAATGACAGGGGAAATTATATGTATTGGACATGTAATTATTGATTTTGATTGTATTATTAATGCTGACAAGAAGAGTGTTGAAGCACCACCTCAAATTGAAGCCCCTCCTCAGAAGAAAAATATTCGATATAACTTGAGGAGCCAAGGGCCCATTTTTGAACAGGAGGTGACAGGAAAAATCTTGAAGGAGAAATTATTAAGAAGGATCTAACAATTGGCCAATCCTTCTCTGAACACATCAACTAAGTATATAAATTATATTTATTCTAAGGACACTTCCACTAGCATCAAAAACAAGTCCATCACTCCGGAAGTGTCAAATAAAGCTACTCCTATAGAAACTTCAACACCGCATGTTAAGATTGAAATGATCGATTATAACATAGTTGAAGATTTGAAGAGAGCTCGTGCCAATATTTCCATCTTCAAGCTCGCAAAAATAGCACGTTAGTGTGAACTACTTGTCCAATCCTTTTCACAACCTTCATTAGGTGACAAATATTCTACTTCTCAAAAGGTGTCTGGTAAGTCTTATGGTTCTCTCAAATATGTGGTTAATGTTGTAACATTAGATTCCAATAATCTGTGCCCCCCCTTTTTATTAACTTTCAAAATATTTAATTACAAATTCCATAATTGTTTAGTCAATTTAAGTGCACCTGTAAATGTAATGCCATTATCTAGTGCTAATAAAATCAACACTAAATGGGATAAAATTGATGCACAAATCATTTAGCTGGACATATCTCTTGTCCAAGCTATTGGTGAAATCAAGAATGTTATTATCTAATTATCATTTGATCACTGATTACACCAATGTATAAACATTGTAATTGTGGACATCTCTAAAGCTTATGGAGTACTCCTGAGTAGAGACCGTTATAGTAAATTACAAGGGTATTTTTCTACATATTGTTCACACTTATGCCTTCCATATAAGGGTAGAAACAACCAGATTTGAGTTGAGAGAAAACCCTATTTGAAATAAATTGTGACACCACTTGAGGGTCATAATGAACCTATGGCCTTTGATGATTTGATATTTGGAAATTTTTTTTTGGAAACTAATCATGAGTCTTATCAAGCATAGACATCACTCGTCCTACGTGATACACAATTGGAGCTCCTTCCTTGTACTCCAACTGGTGCTAATTAATCCTGTAATATAGATGTACATAATATTAATAACATTATAGGAACTAGTTTAGCAGCTAACAATAAGTGGACTATATACTTTGATGGTTCAAGAACACAGGATGGCTCTAGATTTGGTTGCATACTTATAGACCCACACAACAAGAAGTACATTTTATCATGCCATTTGGAGTTCAAGTGTACAAATAATATTGTCGAATATGAAGCACTCATGCTTGGATTAAAGAAATCCATCAATTTGAAGGTAGAGTTTCTCAAGTTAATTGGTGACTTAGAAGTGGTTACTTGGCATGTACGAGACATTATTCATTTTTTTTCACAAAATTTTAAAAACTACCAATAGGAGGTATGGTGATTTATTAATTATTTTAAATATTTCAGTATCATTTATGTTCCTAGGCTTATAAATGCTACAACAGACACATTATCTAATGAAACTGATAGAATTTCACCATCGAGAAATGGTTTTTCTATAGATATTATATATAAACCTTATGTGCCTGATAACGTCACTAATTTTTCATGTTTTCAATGAAAACCAACAAATACTGCATCTTATCGATAACATAGATGTGTTCAAATATGTTTCCATAGAAGAGGATGAACACAACAAGGCTTTGCAAGAGGCATATAATATGATGAAAGGCAATAATATTCCTAAAGGTGTGGTGTATCTAGAAAAAATATATGACCTGCAAAACCAGTTCAGAGGACCAGTTAGTACTAAGACTCATAGCTTGAATCTATGATCATATGAACAAGTCAATCTGGGAAATTAAGAATATCTGAGAATTTTTAACCTCAGTACATGTTTTTCTCCACAAGAACAACAAGCATTCATTCACTTATTTAAATAGTACTGCGATGTGTTTGCATGGACATAAAATGATTTGAATACATATTATTCTCATATCATCCAGCATGTCATTCCCATTAAATAAGGGGTGAAACATTTTCAGCAAAAACTAAGGAAATCTTATCCAATGTTGGAACCCCTAATTCAAAAGGAACTAAGGAAGTTGTTGCATGCTCATATCATTTTCAAGTTTAGACATTCCACTTGGGTTTTGAATTTGGGTCCCAGTCAGAAAGAATTATGGTGAGATAAGGTTATGTATAGTATTCCTTAACCTCAAATGAGCATAAGATAAATATAGTTACCTGATCCATCCATGGAATAGATCCTCCAAACAATATTGGTCTGATATGTTCTCATTGCTAGATGGTTTTCTGGTTATAATCAAGTGCTAATGGCAGAACCAAGTCGTCTCAAAACTAGTTTCAAGACCAAATGGGGAACAATTTATTTTAATCATATGCCATTCGGGATTTTCAATGTTGGTGTAACATTTCAAAGAGTGATGGACATCGCTTTCCGTGGCCTGGTTGGCCAAAGTGTAGTTTTTTATTTGGATGATATAACTATATTTTCCAAAAGAAGATTAGTTCATTTATGTCATCTAAATAAAATATTTGAGCAATGTCGTAAATATGGGATTTATCTCAATACCAAGAAAATCATCTTTTTTGTCAATATGGTCAAATCTATAAATCATATCTTGTTCCCAATGAATACGAAATATATGCAATATTTCTTAGTGAAGATTAATTTCCTGCGAAATTTCATCTCTGATTATGCTCAGAGAGTTAAACCTCTACAAGATATGATTAAGAAAGATGTGACTCACATATGAGACATAAGGGAAAAGGATGTTTTCGCTCAAATTAAACAAGCTATTGTTGATGCACCTAAATTATTTAGTCTTGATTATGGAAAATATTTCATGCTTTAAAAAATTTCTTCATATTCATCTATTGTAGTCGTACTAACTCAAAAGGATGCTAAAGGAAATGAATGACCTATTTTTTTTCATGAGTGATGGCTTATAGGGGTCGAAGTTGAATTACCCTGCCATAAATAAAAAAGTGTATGATGTATATGAGGTAGTGAAATATTTTATGCCCTATCTCCTTAAAGATTACACAATAATATTTGTACCTCATCCAACAGTCAAAACACTTTTTGTGCAACAGGAGCTGGGAGAGAAGAGGGAGAATTGGATGACCTATTTACAAGAATATGATCTATAGTTAAAATGAGTTCATACCATTAAGGGTCATGGCCTCTCTCAACTTGTAGCCAAAGAGACATGTGCTCCCGAGCAATATATTTCAGGTTGGGAGCAGGAAATATAAATGTATAATTTTGAACACGTTCCCCAAACCAAATCTACAACGCCATGGTATTCAGACATATGGAAATTCTTAGAGGAATACACATTTCCCGTGCATTTATCAAATAAAAAAAGAAGGAAATCTACCTTAAAGCTCTATCTTATCAACTTATTCATGGAGTGCTTTTCATAAATCGCCACAACAGTGTCTTGCTGAGATGTCCTGAGCCTTAAGACACATATAAGGTACTAAAATATCTACATGACGGACTGACAGGTGGTCACTATGTGAGAGACACATATGCGCATAAACTAATGAGGGATAGTTATTATTGGCCCAACTTATTTAAATATGCTCATGATTATGTTCACAATTTCCCAACTTGCAGAGATGTGTCGGTCGAGATCAGAATTCATCCACCCTAGTGTAACACCCTCCTCCAAAATCTACCCAAGTAACCATCCAACTGGGGTAAACATGTTACAAAGAGTTACTATAATATTATTCAACTCCCTATGTATCAGTTAAGAAAGTGGAACCGATGAAACACATCCAAAATGACCTTCTACACATGCAACATAACCTCTAGGAGACATCCAACCCATCCTAGTGACCAACTCCTGAGACAACTAATATTTTTTTGAATTAATGTCTCAATCACTCCCTTGACATGGGCATTCATGTGATTGGGATCCTCTAGTCGCTCCCATAGTAAGGAATGCCTACAACTAGGGAATTTTCCAGGTAGTTTTGTGCCAACAAATCTGGATTTTGTGCCACTTTTTCAGGGCTAGGACTCAGGCCATTGCCCGAAACTTCATGACATCGAAAAAATGATACAAATGCATATAATTGACAAAGTACTTGACTAGACCCCTACTAACCATGATAGACATTTCGTCAAACATGTCACAAATATGCATTCTACAATTTTAAACAATATGTCTAAGCATAGGGGTCTTATACTTATATAAGAACCACTAAGAAGCATTGATGCCTCATCACAATAAGTACATTACCATCTATTATTCCATATATTCATTGTGCATTGAGTGATTAACTAAAACATGATGAGAGCCATATATTATCACTTCCATAAAATTCATAACAAGCATATAACCAATATAAATATCAAGGATATAATAGCCATATAAACCACATATAAAAAAGTATATTTACCTATAAACTACCAGGTATAATAAGCTCTTAATAATGAATTCAAAGGCCAACCAGGTTCGTGACTTCCATGTTCCACCTGACCATAGATTGGTTGAATCAAATCTCTCTTCATCCAATCACCCCCATGCCATATTCCAAGCATGAATGTGGGATCTCATGGAATAAACCAAAAAAACCAAACCAAGGCTTCCAGAGGCCAAACCACCTCAACCCTCAACTATTAATTCCACCTCACTATTGGAAATCGCTAACCATCACTACATCGGTCTCTACCAAAGTTTTCCAGGGCTCCAGAGTGTTTGCTCCAACTATCTCTTCCAGGACTAGTAACTCCAACCAAGGATTTCAAGACTAGTAACTCAACCCAAGTTGTTATAGGGATTCCAGATCATTTTCCAACCAAGGCTTCTAGGAACTAATAACTCAACCCACATCCAAAAGCACAAGAAATCCAAACAGAAAACAAAATTGAAACCCACAACATCATGGATATCTAGGAAATGGAAAGGCTAGAAAAAACCACTATCAACCTAGGCAATCCTCCATGCCATTGATATATCATAACCAAATAACCACATGCATATTCCATGCATGCCAAAACTGGTGAGGAAATCATACATGTAACTCGATACTTCCAAGAAAAACCCATTGTAGCTACTGATACCGATGTCCTCTTGTGATTTCCTGCTTTTCCTTTGCCTTATTGCTCCAAATCCCAAGTATGCCACACTCCTCCAAGATTTCTCCATTAAAAATATAAGTGTCCAAGAGTATGAGAAAGAGAGAATAGAGAGCTAAAGCTCACAAGATCCTGAGCAAAATCTTTAACTAGCAAAATCTTGCCCACTCATCCTCATAATAATTTTTATTAATGAGGCCTCTAATTTCTTCATTTTCTGTTATTTTTCCTTCATTTTCCTCCTCACATGCAACCCATTACCTTTCACCTTAATTTTCTCCAAATTTCCATTATTTTCATAAATAAAATGTCAATTAATTCCTCATGTTTTTCCAAATCCTTTTTCATTGCCTTTTCCAATTTCCTTAGCCATAATAAACCAAAAGAACACCCTCTAGGGTGCTTTTCCCACAATTCATCTTGGAATACGTGTCCTGTGACCTTGGTCTTAAATTTTTTTCATGGATTTTTAACCAGGGTTGGTACAACACCCCCCCCCCCTGGGGGAACACCATCCTTGGTGTTCAATGATACCTATAACCAACAAGACTACTGAAAATAAATACACACTTTCCAGGGAGATGTATAACATAGCTCGTTGCAATATTTACAATGAACAACATGTTGAAACCATGATCAATCATAACAAACATACCATTTACTATAGCTTTATAACAATCTCATTATGGTATTTACAATAACAACCAAATATACTCATGCACATTAGCTTCAACCAGGAAATAAACATATTTCCTATGGATCTTTATGAATCCAACTTGATATAGTATTTACAATAATATACACATATGCATATTTTCTCAACCAACAAATAATATGATACAATGCTCACGTCAGTCAACAAGGGAATCATAGGCTCACACTTCCACCCTCAAAGTAGTATCAAGATTCACCTCCTTCCCAGGAACTCTAAAATCCACTTCCAGAGAAAAATTATGCATCCAATGTCTAGCGCTACAATCTTGCACCACTTGTCCTCTTCATTGAACAATTAACGACTCATTTTTCCAAGGCACACTCCCAATGTGCGTATGATTCCATCTAGAAATGCTAATGACCAAAAAAAATCCATCCTTGACCTTACCTTCTCTGCTACACAATCCCTCAACCAATTCACTCACCCCATTTCTTGTAGTCACACACCTTCCAATTTAAGCAGACACTCCCTTCTCTTATACATAGTCCCTCGGGAAACCCCTCCCTTGGCAAGGCTTCCTCCCATTGGAAGGTCCAAAAAACAAGGCATATCACTGCCTCAAAACCATCATACCGGTCATAACATGCTCATGGAAATAAATTGACATGATTGGGTACTAGTGTCCCATAATGGCCCTCCTCCTGAAGTGCTTTACCAACATATTGTTTCTTATTCCAATTCCTTTAGTTGTGACTGCTAATTCTTGCAGTCAATTTCAACCACCCAACCAGGCATGTTCATGCATTCCTGTACCAAGTACATAAATTCCATTATATATATATATATATATATATTCAAATCATACCTCATCGTTGGCTCGTCAACAAGTTACACTTGCAATTTTGTTCACTTCCTATCACAACAAGTCAAACTAGTTGTTTGATCAAATCATCATGTATAAACATATCACATTCGGTTAGCTCAAAACACAACCATCATAAATTAAAATCGTGAATCACATGAAATCATCATAAATCACATGTAACCATCATAAGTTAGAATCATAAATCACATGCATAATAAAACTGAAATAAAATATTGATACTTATCCTTTAATCGGTCCTTTGCTTCTACCTTTATCCTTTTAGATTTTGTACGCACACTAAATTAGTTGCCACACCCGGAAAAAAACCAATTCCTTTGCTTCCCTTCAATAAAGTACACATACATACAATTTACATCACACACATACACCCATAGATGGCATACACCCACACATGACATACAACACCATACAATACATGCACATACACATGTTGTACAACACAAACACCTACATCCAGTCTACAACACAATACATATATGTACACAAAGTACAACACAATGAATACACATGTCAAGATACCATGACTATGCAATGCATATACACATTACCAAATGTATAGAAAACAACATGTAAACCATGCACACAATATCACATGTGCACAACATACCATGTACAACATGCACACAATATCACATGTGAAATGTGTACACAGTACCACTTGTACACAACACCACCTACACAACATGTACATATCACTACATGCATAATGTGTACACAACACCATATTTACACAAAACCACATGCACAACATGTACATAACACCACATGTGCAAAACACCATATGCACGACATGTACACATCACTACCTACACATAGAACCACATGTACAACATGTACCGTAACACCGCATGCACATAGAACCACATGCACACAACACCATATGTATGTCGCACCACATTTACAACTTGCACACAACACCATATATACATAACACTGCATATACAACATATACATAGCACTATATGTACACAACACTGCATATCCAACATGTACATAGCACCATATGCACACAACACCTCATATCCATCATGTGCACAACACAATTATGTACACAACACCACATATCCAACATGTACATAGAACCATCAATACCCAACACTGCATATGAAATATACACACAACACCATATATACAATAGGCTCACAACATCATATGTACACAATACTAAATATGCTACATGTACGCAACACCAATACTGCACATCCTAAGACCGCATTTTCCTTACCAAAAGACCTTGCTTATAGTGTCTTACCCATGCTTGTCCCAGCATGCCACAAAGAACACTACTTTCATTTTGATGATGCATCCCTTAACATAGCTTGTACATAAAATAAACATAGACATAGTATAATCACATAATAGCAATTCATATCCACATGATACTGACCTTATATATTTGTGAGGGTTATTCTTCCCACCTGATTTCTCACAATCTGAGAAATTCCTCATGCCATTCACCTGCATAAGCAATCATTCCTCCACAAGAATGACCATTGATGACCCTATCAGACAACTTCATATATATATGTGTGTGTGTGTGTGTGTGTGTGTGTGTGAACACTATCATTAAACAATCCTAACGACCCTGTCAGTCAATGATATACATACATACATACATATATGCATATATAAACATAAACATAATCATAGTAATACCAAATATCGTAAGGTCAATGTTAAGAGAACTTCATTTATCTGTGCACAACATGCACAACTTTGAGAACCATAGTTCCCAACTTAGCCAAGGGATCTAATGCCTCAAATCCATTTAATTTACCTTTCTGGTTACCTTTCTCATGTTTGTACTACCATTATCCATTTACCACAATGGACCCAACCATTCCAACTAATTTTCATATTCATACCTTTAGCTTCCCTTATACATGCACCGAGCTTCATCTTATTCTTGCATCACTTGTTGGGTTTCATTAAGATCTTCCCGAGCCCCATTAACTTTCCTCCTTCCCAACCAATTCCTAACACCCTCAAAACATAAAAGGAAAGAACAAGAAACAAACTAGAAGAAAATCATGAAAATCAATAACAATATGACACCAAAAACAATGTGGCAAGGCCTTGCACCATACATAAACAAAGCCAAAATTCAAGCACAAAAAATCACAAAATACCAAAGAACAAGGCTAGCAACAAACACCATGAATCAATCCCCATGGTTCTCATTTCTTCCAAAGGAAATCTCAACCCGAGCCTTCTTTAATATTTCACGGTAGTCTCTTGCCATGCAATCGCTTACATCATAATTCCATAAACACATAATTGTTAGCACATAATTAAATATAGAAATATGCTAGTTATCTTACCTTGATGTGCGAAGTATGTTTCCTTATAGTTGAACACACATGTCATCCACATGTTCCAAAGATCAAGACAACATATCTATCAATTTGAAAACAACCTTTACCAAGTATAACAACCATGTCATAATCAACAATCAACTCATAGTCATAAATCATAACACATAATGCTACAAATATCACCTACTTACACTCAAGTACATATCAATTGTCTCAACACATATGTGTTAATACAATCATCTTAAAACAATATCATTTCTTCATGCAATCTTACAGGCACATACTCATATCATACAATTAATAAAACAATCAAACAACAAATACAAGACATAATAAACACCAAAAACTCAAACATCAATATGCGACATATTAAAACAATCAAGCACCAAGTATATGACATAGGCAAACTCATACCTTAATGTATCCCAAGGGAGGTTATATTGTCTGCATAATCAATCTAGATTAGCATGATAAAACTTCACAACATATCGAATCAATCATAAATAAGTTCATTATATCCATAACAATAATTAGCTAATGTGTTCACATCATAAAATCATAAACAATTGTCATTCATGCATAACAATCACATATACGCAATCAGTCTAGATTATTATGACATAATATCACAATATATTAACTCATACCTGAATGTCAAACCATAATCATCTACATAGGTCAATCCAGATTATCAAAAAACATAATAACATCAATATATTAGTTTCAATGACCATAACCATCATGCATATGACCACAATTCATATACCAACAAGTTACTCTCATGCATGACTAACCAACACATGTACATAAACTCACATTGATTAACTAACATCTATCATAAATGTAAACACAATACAATAGAATGAAAATCATATAAGTAACCCTGATTCTTATAACAACCATTAACCACATACCTACATTCCAAACATACAAACCTATATGATGATCTACTCTCACCCCAAAGTCTAGTGCCACAACTTTACTTTGATGATCTACATCTCCTGCTCTATCTCAACCAACACATCAACGTCATAACATACCAATAGAATCATAATGACCTAAAATGCATACAATGACCTCATGGACAACAACCTTAACCATTATAATGTATGCATAACAACATATAGACATTGACATGCTTAAAAAATGCATATACAACCAACATGCACTCATGACTAAAGCATCCCAACCAAAACATCATCAAATTCTACATGGAGACACAATGAAAAAAATTACCACCACCATGCATACACAACAAGCACGTCGACCCCAAGATAAGTAAACATATGCAACCAACATGTACACATGACAACACATTCATCCAATGAGAACGAAAACCAGACATCACCCAAGGAGAATAGAAACATGCTCTTATACCACTCTGTAACACCCTCCTCACACATCTACCCAAGTAACTGGACAACTAGGGTAAACATGTGACAAAGAGTTACTATGATATGATTCAACTCCCTATGTATCAGTTAAGGAAGTGGAACTGATGAAACATAACCACATTGATCTTCTACACATGCAACAGAACCCCCAAGAGCCTTCCAACCCATCCAGGTGACCATCCCCTGAGACAAACTGAACTTTTGTTGTATTAAAGCCTCAGTCGTTCCCTTGACAAGGGAATTAATGTGACTGGGACCCTCTAGTCACTCCCACAACAAGGCATGCCTATGACTAGGGACTTTTCCAGGTAGTTTTGTGCCAACAACTTTGGATTATGTTCCACTTTTTTAGGGACAACACTCAGGCCACTGCCAAAAACTCCATGAAACTTCCAGAAATGGAAATAACATCAAAACAATGATACATATGCATAATTCTTGAACAAGGACTTGACTGGAACCCTACTAGACATAACATACATTTCGTCAATCAAGTCAGAAATAGGCATTCTACAGGTTTAAACAACAGATCTGAGCATAGAGGTCTTATACTTATCTAAGAATCACTAAGAATCATTTATGCATCATCACAATAACTACATTACCATCTATTAAGCCATATATTCATTTCACATTCAGTGATTCACCAAAACATGATGAGATCCATACATTATCATTGCCATAAAGCTCACTCATAACCAGCATATAACCAACAAAAATATCAGGGATATAACAACCATATAAACAAGTATATTTACCCATAGAATTCTAGGTAGAAGAAGCTCTTAATAATGAATGCAAAGGCCAACCAGGTTCGAGACTTCCAAGTTCCACCCGACCATAGATTGGCTTAGCAACCTCTCTCTTCAGTCAATCACCCCCATGCCATATTTCAAGCATGAATGTGGTATCTCATGGAATAAACTAAACAAAACCAAACCAGGGCTTCCAGAGGCCAAACCACCTCAACCCTAAACCAATTATTCCACCTCATGGTCAGACATCACTAACCATCACCATATCAGTATCTACCAAATTTCTCCAAGGCTCTAGAGCGTTTGTTCCAACCAGGGAGTCTAGGACTAGTAATTCAATCCACAACAGTTTTTGGGCTTCAAGAGTGTTTGTCCAACCAGGGCTTCCAAGACTAGTAACTCAACCCACCAAAGGCTTCCATAAAATTTCTCCAACCAAAGCTTCTAGGAATATTAATTGAGCCGAAGATATTAAAGGGCTTCCATAATTTTTTCCAACCAAGGCTTACAGGAACTAATAACTCAACCCACATCCAAAGGCACAAGAAAACCAACCAGAAAATAAAAGTGAAAGCCACATCGTCATGACTATACAAGAAATGGAAAGACTAGGAAAAACCACTTTCAACCTAGGAAATCCTCTATTCCAATGGAAAATCATAACCAAATAACCACATGCATATTCCATGCATGCCAAAACTAGTGAGGAAATCATACATGCAACTTGATACCTGAAAGCAAAACCCATTGTAGTTGTCGATCCTGATGTCCTCTTACGCTTTCTTGCTTTTCCTTTGCATTCTTTCTCCAAATCCCAAGTATTCCAAACTCCTCCAAGAGTGCTCCAAGACAAATCTAAGTGTCCAAGAGTATGATAGAGAGAGAATAGAGAACTAAAGTTGAAAAAATCCTAAGAAAAATTCTTAACCAACAAAATCTTGCCCACCGATCCTAAGAAGACTTTTTATTAATAAGGCCTTTAATTTCTTAATTTTCCATTAATTTTTCTTCATTTTCCTCCTCACATGCAACCTGTGATCTTTCACCTTCCTTTTCTCCTAATTTCCATTATTCATAAAGAATATTCCAATTAATGCCTCATGTCTTTCGAAAGCCTTCGTCATTTCCTTTACCAATTTCCTTATCCATAATAAACTGAATGAACACCTGCTAGGATGTTTTTCCCACCATTCATCTTGGAATACGTGTCCCATGACCTTATTCTTATACTTTTTACATGGATTTTTAACCAAGGTTGATACACCCACTACTACCAGTAGCAGTCGTGGAACCATTCCAATAGTGGGGACCATATGTTATTGGAGAAATATTTCCACATTTATCAAAGCAACACTGATATATTCTAACAATGATAAATTATTTTACTTGGTGGAAAATTTTCATTCCTTTAAGATAAGTTAACAACCAGGAAGTCATCCACTTCTTAAAGCAGAAAATTATAACCAGGTTTGGCATTCCATGTCTATTTTTTATTTCTAATGTGGTTCACGGAAACTAGGTGGTCAATACATCCACGATAAAATCTAGGGAGATCAACCTGGAGGGATCTACCCGCCAGCCAAACTAGTAGGGCCTAACCCAAAGGGCGTTGAGGATATTTGACTGCTGAACACCCAATTAGCAAGGTACTTAGCAACGGGAACTCGCCCAATTGAGTTATTCCTTGGGGCCAGCATTCCTATGTCTCTTGTCTTTGATAATGCGACTTATTTTTATTCATTGAAACTTTATGAATTCACATCATAAAATGGTATTATATTAAAGCATGCATATAACTATTACCCGCAAGGAAATGATTTAGCTGAATCAACAAACAAAAATCTCATCTGAATAATCAAGAAAAAAAAATTTTTTAGCAACGAAACTGACACAATGCTTTGAAAAATGCTTTAAGGGTTGACCGTATAACCCATAAGTCTTTCCTCAAAACGTCACCATACTTCCCGGTATACGACAAAGAAAATATCTTGCCTCCAAACATGTATCTCCTAGCCTTGCAACTCTACCAAGAGTCTGAAGGTATATCTTACCTTCTGGTTCAAAGCAAGATACATTTCTTGCTTAAACTTGAGGAAGAAAGGCTTAAAGCTAAAGAATTATTTTCCATCCATCAAAACTATATCAAGCATTGGTTCGATAAGAAATTGGCAGGGACTAAGATTTTTGACGTGAGTGACTTAATATTTAAGTGGGACAAATCCCACAAAGAGAAAGGAAAACACATGAAGTTCCAACCTCTGTGGATTAGCCCTTTTACCACCGAAGAAAATTCGGTCATAATAACTTCAAGCTAAAATCATTAGATGGGAGGATTGATCCTCTTACCGTAAATGGCCAAGATTTGAAATTTTATTTTCAATAGATGATCTAAGCTACGTTTCATGTACAGTATTTTCTTGTGTTTTATTTTCATTTTTTTTGTGTCAGTTATGTATGTTGTGTCAAGTTGGGCCTTGTCTTGTTCTTTGTCTTGGTAATTGTACATAAATAAGATCTTGTATAAAAAGTGCATGGCCCAAAAATAATTTGTGGTGGAATAAAAGATAAAATGTGATAACCAAAACGCTTGGATATTATTTTGTTATCCTTCTTTGTTTGGGAAGATTCCATAGGATGAGCTAGGTCTCAATGGAAAATACAATAAATCCAAAAGGAAAACCTTGAGAGAACCTATTATACCCACATATATTCTAGTATCCAAACTCCTCAACTTAGTGTATATATACTTGGTGTGTTACATGTTTATCCAATATAGTAGAAAAGGATAAGGAGAAAATATAAAGTGATTCAACCAATATCAGAGGTTATATAAATACTTATCTGAAGGGGAAACCTCCTCTTCTCTAAATAAGTTGATCCCACTTCCGCCTATTGAAAATAATAAGTGTCGAATCACAGTCCTATTAGATAAACAAATAAAGGGTGAAAGAAGAGAAATTATTCTTGCATAGGGAGGTGAATAAAGGGACTTCGTTAGGGTAGTACCTAGGCTTGCTGGCAGTGAAGCAATGTTTGTTCTCCCACATTGACTCTGTTAGGGTACTCTCCAGGCCTGCTAGCAGTGAAGAAACACCATAGATGAACTCATACTATGAATATCTTAAACTTGCTGCACACAATACCCTTTCCTAGATTGAAACAATTGTGATATGGTATATCTTGTGTGTGTTGGAACCAAGTGAAAGTGAAGCCAGGTGTTATGTATACAACAGGGTCAAGAGGGGAAACCAAGGAAATCTAATTGGTGAATCAATATTTCCCAAAGGGATGACCCTCTAACTAAAATTTTATTCCTAAATAATGAAGCTAAAGTCTTCCTAGTGTGTCTCCAAGTGTTGGCACTACTACACCACCCTCCAAAATTTCACTGCATTTAAATTTTGGATACTAATCAATTGTCATATCAAGCATGGTATTGGTTGTCAAGTGCCATATTGAGTAATTTTATGTGTTTCAAGTGTTCTTTATCACTCATGAGTGTTGTCGTGTCGATTAGAACATCCTTAGTTCATTTCATGGTCATGACACCTTTATGTTTGAAAATTGGAAAGGCAGAAAGATTTTCATATGTTGATAATTACTTTTGAATTATTTTGGCTTATTTTACTTCTGAATTATTTTACCTTTCATCAAAAAATTACAAGAACAATAGACACAATATGTAAGTGCTCAGCTAGGGAAAACCATAGTCAGAAACTCTTCCTTCAGTAGATTCAGATCAAGATGAGACACTTCCATACTTCTTAGACCTAGAAAAATACTTCCTCCAACCACCAAGTAATCCCTTTCTCTTTTTAGATATCCTTTTGTCAACCTTCTAAGTGTCAACTCTTCAAGGTGCAACTTCAGATCAGAATTTCGGTCCTCAGCTTCAGATTTTCGGCCTCTAGATTTATAACTTCAGCCCTGCAACAGAAACATAATTTCAGCCCCAGTTATATCCCAAAATATTCTCACGTGTGAGAGAAAGGTATCCCAAAAACTTGTTTTTCCTTCTTCCAGCTTCTTTCCTTCTTCTGCAAATTAGCACTATTTTTTTGTTTCTGCTTCTTATATATCGAACTTGAGATGATACCCTTCAAATGAATTCAATTTTATCCATATATAGGTTTCTTTTTAGTTTTAATTTCCCTAACTCAAGCTAACTTAATGAGGGTAGGGTCGAATTGGTGTGGAGGTGACACATGACCATTTTGACTCAAAAATAAATCTTTCTACATAAAAAAAAAAAGCCCAAGAAGGGTCTAATAAATATGAAAATTACTTTAATGACTCATGAAAAATCATAGAATCCTTAAATGGATGATTTTACCTAGAAAACATTGACCCAAGATGAAACCCATGCTTTAATAGGTCATTTTATTTATTAATATATTTTTTACAAGTACAATTATGAAGACCAAAGCTAGTTACATTCTTCAACAGTCCCCTTTTACTAGGGAGGTATTCATAATTACACATATATACAAGTAGATGTAATATTTCAAAATGATATGACAAATATTTCTAGCACACTCATTGTTGTGGACTAGATACCTCACCAAGGTAATCTATCAAAGTGGGACAATGATGGACTCAAGATTTTAGCCACTCTAGGTACCATCAGTCTTAATTTCTAACCATCAACCCAAGGATCTAGGTGTGTATCCAAGGTTGGAACACCATTACCAATGCCACCCTCCCTCTTCTAGATCTAAACATAAACACATAGGCCAGCCAAATATCCTCCCAAGCATCTTGCCTTTAGATGATTCAATTATCCCTATAAAACTAGATATATCCATTTGTCCAAGCATGCTTCTACAATGTTCAACCTTTTTATGGAGAGATTTACCTATACAAACACAAACCCCAATCAATAATAAAATTTAAAATATACATACAAGTAAACACAAACCTTCAAGGTCCTCATTCATTCGGATGCTTCTTATTTCATCATCAAGTTATCCAAATATAATTTGTCAGAATATTTCTTCTTTCACTTCTTCAACAACATCAAATACAGCTTGATATCTTCTCAATTCTTTTTTTTGCAAATTCATGAACATTTATCGATAGTACTTTTACTTACTTCAATGTATTCACTATCATAATATGCCCTCCCTCTCAATTGGGGAGTTATACCCTTTCTTCTATCTAGGATCTCTCTCAACCTAGGTATATCAACCACTTCATTCTTCTACAACATCGGATAACCTTTCATGGATCCAACCCTTCTTCCTTCATTATGCTTATATGAACATCTTCATCATATTGAATATTGTGTACCCGCAAAACTTTAACAACCAGTACAACCAAATACAAACATATAGAAGTATGAAGTTAACTATGCCAAAATCATGTTACTATAATGGAAGCATTTAGACTTTAATTATTAAACACCAAAACTCGGTTAGTTTCAAGAGACGCATATTTTTACATACTAGACTTCAACCTCTCGCTAGGGTTTTGTCATAAACATTAGACTTCATCATCAATACTTAGAGCAACTTAATCAAGATATTAGTCTCATTATATCTAGGGCATCAATATACTTTTATAGATATATGAGAGACTCTACCATGATTTAAAGAAAACCCTAGATTCTGTCTTCAAGACACAAAGCTTTACATATTAGCAATTCAATAACAATCCAATCATAGTACTATGCATCTAAGGTTTCAACAATATGTTTTTACATGACATAATTTTACTAGGTTTTGCATAAAACCCTATATTTTATCAAAACTAAATCATATCGGGAAACAATATTATCATATCCTAGAATATCAATCTCTAATAGGGTTTTACATACCCCATATTTTACAAATTAAAACATGAGTATCAACAATTAGGTTAGCATACTCGCATATAAATATCTAATATTTCATTATCATGTACTAGCATCTCATATCAGTATTCATACATACTAGGAAAACTTAGGACACAAACAAACAATTACATTCAGATTAGGGTTTCAATCGGAAAAATATACACGTAGGGTTTCATTCATAGGACATTACTATAAAGGTTTTGTTCATGAACCCTTAATAACCAAACCCTAAAAATCTAGGGTCTTAGAATTTAGAGATTAACAACAAACCTTAAATGGATAGGGTTTCTATCATAACAACATCAAAACCCTAAAAATATAAATTCATCATTGGTTCTAGACTTTATCAACAACCCTAAGAATTCTAGGGTTTTAAAATTATCATTAACACACAATTAAAAGTTAGGGATTTATGGTGAACCATAAATGTTAGGGTTTCATAAGAGTGATCAAATAATATCATGAGGGTAGATTCAATCTAATGATTAATCACCCCAACAAGAATCTTTGTGATTCAAAACCCTTGACATAATGATGTTAGCAATGTAAAGAAAATTTCAAAAGAAGAATGATCGTACCTTTTATATGAACATAAATTTATAACAAAACTTACAGTTTAATACATACCTTGAGTTGTTCATTAACAAACCTTGTCGGAAATTATTTTTTAAAGGGAAAAACTTATTTCATGCTTTAATTATATCCTTTGAACTCTCCTCCATAACTTTTCTGCGATCTTTTCCTACCAAGGAAAATACAAAGAAAAAATTGTTAGCATATAATACAATAAATTCTCTTGATGTGAGGAGGAAACCAAACATGAAAAGATGAAAAAAAGAATAAGATACTTATATTTTGGTAAAATGGTGGTGGCTCCCTCTTAATCCAATCCTTTGAGGGATACCTACAACATATCAAAATAATTTAAAAAATTTCTAACAAGACATGTTAGACCTACAAATTCTAGAAATCAAAACATAAAGGAAAATAATACAAGACTAAGAAAGATATGTAGGAGAGGAATTAATAGTATAATTCCTTGACCTATGATTCCTCCATATTGTTCTTCTTCGGTGGAGCTTGATCAACAATATTTTCTTGATCCCTATATTTCTTCTTATTCCTTGGATTCTTAAGAAAATTGTTTTTATAATGACCCATATTATGGAAATTATAAAATTCAATCTTTGATAGGTCAACTTTCTTCTTTGCTCCTTTGAACTTCTTGAAGGTTCCCTTTTTCTTGTGATAAGCATAATAGGAATTAGAGGTGTTTTCTTCTTCATCCTCCTTCTTGATGTTTAATAATGATATTTGATCTTCTTCTTGACTACATGCATTCCACATTTTCTCAAATGTTGGTGTATCCTTACAACTGTTGATTCCTAATGCAAAAGCACTCCAAGATTTGGTATTCATAGAAGAACAATAATTATGAGCTCTTTTTCTGGTACAAATTCATCTATTTCTTAGAGTTCATCTATGATTCCAAATATACTTATAAAATATGATGAAATGGTATCATCATTCACCATTTTAACAGTTCTTATTTAATTCTTGAGGCTTGTTATTTTACCAATGTTTTTTTATTGTGAATAATTTGGAGAGAGCCTCATACATTTCTTGAGAAAAATCTACGTTGGAAATGTATGGAATTAAGTTTTCCTTTAATCCATCCACTGTTAGGTTCATGGATAAAATTTTGGATTCTCTAAACTTCTATTTCTCTGCTTTATTTGTTGGTTTCTTGACTTTCCCATGAACAAGATTATATATTTTTGTGTTTTTTGAGGATAATTCCTATCCTCTTTTTCCATGTCTTGTAGTTGTAGGCTCCTTCTAGTTTGTTTTCTGACTTCATGGTGTTCGTCATATTGATATTTTCCTCTCCTTATGACCTGACTTTGAAATTTCTTATTCTCCTATAAGTAGATATTCAGGCTTCCTTTTTCTTCCTTCTTTCACCTTAGCTCTGATACCATGTTAGAAAATCGGAAAGGCAGAAAGATTTTCTGATGTTGATAATTACTTATGAATTATGTTGGCTTCTTTTACTTCTTAATTATATTATATTTCATAAAACAAATACCAAATTATATGAGTATGAATATCATAATAAAAAGAGACATAATCCCCCTATAATGGGAAAACCTAGTCACAAACTCTTCCTTCAGTAGATTCAAATCAAGATGAGACACTTACAAACACTACAAGTAAAAAGACCATCTAGCGGGGGCTATAAAGGAGGTTTTTAGTGTTATAAAATTGGCCAAAATTGTCAAAAAAAACATTTTCTACAACATCCGTTTACGGTTATAGAGGTTTTGGTGGAGCTTTTAATGGAATTTCAACACAACTAAAAAAAATGGGCGACTGGAGGTTATTATGGATGTTTTTTTCATCAGTGCGCTACGAAGGTGTCAACACACTGATGCATGTCATCTAGAAGGTGGCCCGGGGCAGTCAAAGGTGCATGCATCGGGCCGTCAAGGTATAAAACCACATTAGGCACAATGTTGTTCATACAACACACAAATTTGTTCTAATTGTTCTTGGGATTTGTGTGGTGGCCATAGGTCATCTCAACACACCAGTACGTAGACTTTTAGAAATGCATCGATGCGACATATCATACAAATGCACCGAGATTTATAATTGACATTGGTATTTGTGTGGTGCCCATACGTCATACAAATGCACCGGTGTGTAGTCTCACATAAACGCACTAGTGAGCAGTATCACACAAATGCACCAAGATTTCTAATTGGCTTTGGTATTTGTGCGGTACCCATAGGTCGTACAAATTCACCAGTGCATTGCAGCATACAAAGGCACCGGTGTACAGTAACTGACATGAACTGGTGTTCATTTTGTATTTTTTAGAAACATCAACATGTGACAGTGCAATTATTGTGATTTTTTAAAATTCATTATTCATCAAAAGTTGACACATATTATAACAATATTCATATGAATTAAATTTTTATTAGTGCATTTGAATGTGATGTTTGGATATCATCAAATTTCACATCTATTCATTATAATATTTAATCATCCATAAATTTAATCATTGGTGTTACATTTCATATCGACAATGGAGAATGCAATAGAATAAATTAAAACACACACACACACACACACACACACACACACACACAGATATATATATATATATATATATATATATATATATAAGATAGTATTTGTCTTTCAATTGGGACACTATCTCCATTACATTAAACAAAATGTCTGATTTCACAGACAAATATTTCAAAAAATACAACGCCTTTCTTTGATATCCAAACATAGTGATCATCATTCTTCGCTTGAACTACTATCACTGCTAGAGCTACTTCCATGACTTGGGTTATTTCTAGATATATTTTGTTCAAGGTGTTGATTGTTTCTTTCTTCTTCACCTTCCATCTACAAACATAAAAATAAATTGTAATGAGTGTATATACATTGGTGAGAATAATGAAAATTGCAATATTAAATAATGTGCATCAATGTAAATCGAAAAGAAATGGCGTACCATATAAACAATTGACTCATAAACTATACACATTCTTTCAAAACCATGTACCATGCCATCTTTCAAGATTTCATTTGTTGGCGTAGTTCCATACTCTGTTTCCTGCAAGTTTTATACCTCATAACAAATCATATATTTAATATAAAAGTTTTTTTTTTCTATTAATTATATATGGAGCTAAGTAAAATAAGATCGATAGATGCTTACAAATTTCACAATTAATTTCTGATATGCCAACATATACTCACAACACATATTTAACCCAATCTCAATCGATTCGTTTGATGGTTCTTCTTTGTATGTTAGCACCTGTTTGAAGACATTCAATGATGATTTTTGTAAAAAAACTTAAAAAATACAAAAATGTAATCTAGTTAACTTGTTATAAGGAAGTAACAATTACTCACAAACTTAGATATCAACCCTTTTCTTCCTTGTCGTCCTGTTTTATGTGATGAATAGGTTCCATTTTCTTTTCTTTTCAGCAAGAAAATACTTGAAAATTAATATTTAATGCTAAATTGTTTATTTATTGTGCCTAATGATCGAAAAATTCAATGATTACATATTACATTTGAAGCACGTTGTTGTTGAGATGGCTCCTCCTACAATGCAATTTTGTCCATTTCTTTGAACATCTCCTTGTACACCTTTTTGGACATTCCTACTGGCATATTTCTGATATCAGCTCGTTCATCTTTTGAGATTTTCATAATATTCCTGAAAATGTAACATGACAATAAACTATTTAATTTTTATATTGATATATGAAAATTAAATATAAAAAAGTGATATTTATAAATAATTCTAGACAAACATTTAAAGGAATATTATTTTTTCATTCCTTCTTTTTTGTTATTGTATGTTTTTTCTATTAAAATTCTGACATGTCTCATTGACCAATTCTTTGGAAACCCTTCCTATAGTTTAGATAAAATTTGGTTCTTGGAATCATTGGATTTATTTTTGTATTGTAAGTGGAAAGAATTTCTATACATTCATTCCACTAGATCCCTCAAACTTTTGTAAATTATTTTCCCCCTTTCGTTAACCTCCAACACCACTCCAGATGAGCTAAGGAGCAATTCATTTTCATTTGCATGTTATATTTTTTTTCTTTTCTTAATAAGATTCCTTTTCTGAGTTGTCGGTCCCTGTAGAACATTAAACATATGTGAATTAATAGATTTTTTGACACATGTTACCTAATAATTTTAAGTATATTATTAATGAAAATTAAAAAATGAAACTCATATTGGATCAATAGTATTTTTTCATTCACCTGATCCATCCTTTTGCAATTTTTCCATCAAGCTTTTACGCTCTTCTGGTCCTAGATCATAAATAATCTTATCGAGCTTCATCATTTTGTGGCTCTGCATGATACACAGTAAACAATGCATATTAGTTAAACTTACATATAGTTCAAAAATAATATTTTTTGTAAAGAATTTACAACGAAATTTACTTTTTTTCTTTTCTTGATGTGTTATCAGTATTTTTGTTACTTGATCTCTTGCCAATAATTTCTTTATCAACTGAAACCTGTACCATATCCTTCATTAATACATTTATAAATAAATTGTTAACTTTTCAGGTAAAAAAAAAAATCTCAAGAAACCGGTGCACCATTCATGGTGTACGCACCGATGTCAGTGCATGGGGGACTTATAAACGCACTGCACAAACAGTATAATAGACCGTACGGTGCTCTATTTCAGCAAGGAGCACCGATGCGTTACATGTTAACCACCGCACCGATTAACAAAGAGAAAATAATAAAAATCATCCAGTGTTATTTTTTGTAGCATAAACGCCCCACACAAACAAGGGACCACCATGTGGTGCTCTCTGTCAACTAGGAGACCTAGTGTGGTGTGTTATATGTTACATTGTGCACCAATTAACACAATAAAACATTTTTTTTCGAAACAGCATGTTCGCAGTGCACCATAATGACATAGCGCACCAGTGCCCTATTTTACATATGGAGCACTGATTAAAAAAAAAAAAAATTAAATTTTTTATTACACAGTACTTTCACGGTGCACTAGGATAATACAACACACCAGTGTGTTAGGTTACGCAGGGCACACCGATAAAAAAAATTATTTTTTTCAAAAATTCACGCAAGGGCTGACATGGATTGGGATCCGACTATGCAAGTCGTCCCGTGGGTCGGATGTCATGTTGAGATTGCAACAAGATGATGAGCTTAGTGAAGAGTCGCCTTCACTAAGTGGGCCCGCAGGCTATTTTTGGCGCAAAGTCTATTTTTAGACTATGTATATTTTTAGACATATGGATCATGTTCTATGAGTTGCAGGATGCTATTTATGGATGGTTGGTCAAGTTGGAAAAAATAGATGGACTTCTATTTTTAGACATACTGGGCGGAATCTATTTTTAGATTGCCAGTCTAAAAATAGATATGTCGAATATTATTAGCTCTTAATAATATTTGGAATATAAACATTATCTTATTCTCTTGGAGCACTTCAGTTAAGTGCACAGATGTGGCACAGGAGCTGACAGAAGGAATTACGCTATTCCTGAGGGTTATGTGGAGCTATTGCATGAAGACTTTAGTTAGAACTCATGTGACAGAGTTTGGTGGAGTTGATTGAGGAAGTTAGTGGAGTTTTATTCAGTTTAACTAATCTAAATTAAGTTGAGCTATTTGTATCTAGTTTAACTGATTGATACAATTAGTGAGAGTGGTGTGAATTAATTATTAATTAATTCACTAATTATAAACTCATTAATCAAATAAATAATGCATCAGTTAACTTCAGTGCATGGACAGTTTCAGTGGAGACCAGTGCATAAATAGGTGAAAGAGCAGGTTAACTATCATTTGTGACTATACTTTTGCTATTTGCAACACAAGTGATTAGAGAATCCCATGAGGATTGCGCAGTACAAGCTAGGTGGTTTATGTTATTTAATGAGCCATCCCATAGCATTGATAACGCAATAGAGGCTGGCTATCAAGTGGCAAAATATTGGAGCATGTGTTTTGCTAGATCTAGCTTGATAGTGTGTAGCAATTGAGGGTGTGCATGAGAGCTTGTGAGGAGCTTTTGTACTATGATTGTTACATGATCTCCATGACATATAATATACAGATAGTTGGGGTTTTCAGCTTTAGCTTTCCCATTAAATACTGTGTTCATATGTGTGATTGTTTGTGGTTTTAATGTATGCATGCAATTGATTTTATTTCCGCATGTGATGATCAATGGTAGAAGAGATTATGTATTATGCATGAAGCTAAAATAGTGTGTGATCAAGAGAATCTCGATGAATAATATATCAGTTATTCAAATTTCTACATGTCAATCTTATCTTGATGATGAACCTTCGTAGCTGGTTTGAAACATCGATGAAAGAAAAAAACCCACTCAATGTGATGGATCTAGAAGCAATTTCATTACAAAATACAAGCCCTATAAATCTAAAATGAAAAGCCTTAATTCTGAAATCATGGAAACAGTGAGAAGAAAGGGCAGAAACAAAAATAATGAAGGGTTTAGGGTAAAACTGGATTTTTTTTTCTTTTTTTTCTAAAAATGAAAAATAAATTGAAATTTTTTTCTTACTTCATAAAAAAACTGCAAAAAAAGTAAAAAAATAATCAAATTTAATCACGAGATCGTTTGAAATTCTATGCTACAGGGTTTGAATCACCAGAGGTTTGGAATTATGATTGTCTGAATACTTCTATTCGAACGTATTTCGTTGCTCCACAGTGCTCTCGTGCTCTCCTACTCCATGTATGTCTCCTGCAAATCTCTCGCTAATTTTTTTTGCAAAAATAGTGAAATAATGAAAAGTATTTAGTTTAAAGAATTGTTTTATGAAATTAGATTTTCGAAAATATTTTACAGCCCATTTTTCAGTTTACCACTTTTTTTTTCACTTAAAGAAAATAGAGTTGCGCATTTTTTTATTTGCGGTTATTCGTCACCGGTGCATCACTTAATAGCACCGCACCGATGTGTCCATTGGTACCACGGCACCGATGCATAGTAACTAAAACGCACCAATGCACAGTAACTAAAATGCATCGGTGCGGTTATATGTACATTAGCACTAATTTGCGATTAAGGCATCGAAATTAATTTTAGGTGTGTACACCAAAATTTAGAGAACTCCAACCATAGAAATTGAGAATTATAATTTTGTTTATTCTTGATGGAAATATGCAATTAGAATTAGAATTTTATTTGTTCTTGAGAATTATAATTGGATAAATGCTTGATGGAAATAACTTTCTTCCAATGCATTTTGTTTATTGCAGGAGGTCCCCACTGATTATGTGGAGAGAATGCAATGTGGGGCGTGTGAAGATGCAATACTACAGGGCCCAAGTGGGAAATTGTGGCATGTGAACCTCACGGAAAATTTTAGGGGCTAATATTCGTAGATGGGCTAATTTTCCATGTTTTTTCCAAAAAATATATTCGTCAATTCCCATTTTTTCCTAAAAAATATTCGCCCAAATTTTATAAGAAAAAAATATTTTACCTTAAAAATCACCAATATTTTATAGATACTATATAAAATCATTAGAAGTTTGAACAGTTTTACTAAAATATCACCAATCATTTTGTATTTTGCATATTTTGGATTAGTCATATTTACCAAGGTTTCTAATGTTTAAGATAATTTTCCATCGTTAAATTTTTTGTAGCTTGAGAAATGGTGTTAGGGGACACTACAAAATTTAGCATGCCAGCTTTAGACCATGTCCCTGTAAATTTAATTGCAAAATATTTAGCAATTTTCCCACGAATTCCCTTCAGCTTCTGACAGAACTGAAGACACCCCATGCTGGAAAATTCTTGGGTGAATGTAGGGTATTCTTCAAGAAATTTCATATCCATGGGCTCGTACCTCACCATTGACCCTCCTTTATACTGCTTCCTTCGAGTTTCCATGGCTTCAACACGCAGTGAGCAGCTTCTTGACACTTGCAAATATCTTAAGGACAAGTAGACTAGTTATGACACTTACAAACCTTTCCTAAAGACAACTAACTAACCCACGAGACAACAGAGCTAAAACTATAGATAGCAAGAGAAGCTCGTAAGGATATGATACCAAGCTTGTGACATCAAAGTTGTTCAAAAGTGGAAAGAAAACGAAATGAGTATGCATCTATGCATTTTTGGAATGGTAGATAACGAAAAAAAAGATGTAATCATGACTTAAAAACCTATGACCATAACCATTTTAAATTTTTCGTATTGTTTCCCTATCGTTAACAAAAAAACATACTTCTATAGTGGGATCAATGCTTGGGAAGGAAATTTTTCTACAAAAGTGTCAGGAACTTCCATATCAAACCGTGAACTTTTTAAATTGGATTTTCTACGAAAGTTGGCTAAACTATAAAGTTACTAATCATGACTAGATAAGCTCGAAGGACATGAAATTTTTTATTTTCCCATCTATGATGACCCCTGCTAAATTCATAATGACCATTCAAATGACTAAAAGACCAAAAAGACCTTAATAAATGTGATTTAAAAAAACAAAAAAAAATCAAAACCCTAACTAACTAAACCAAATGACTCAAAGACAAACCTAAGTGTCATCTTGGATAACATGGGGAGTGCTTGCAAAGATCAGTTTCAGAGGTCAGCATTAATTGTATGGTTTAGTTGGGGTTGCCATCAATGGAAAAGCGAGATATTTTTGGCATTGATTTTTTGTTACATATAAGGATATATTGTTGGAATTGATGTCATCTTGGGCGTGTATTGCAGATGTTATGCATACGCTTGATTGGATGCTATGGGATATGTTTATGTTGCAGGCGACAGCTTGGCTTGTGACAAATGCATGTGTGGTTGTTTTATATCTAATGTTATGGTTTATTATGTGTATATATTTTTGTAGATCATTTGCACACTCAAAGGATCAAGTTCAAGAATATTTGGAGTTGAGTTGATTCAGTTTTGGAGGTGAAGAAGGGTAACACGAGTCAAGAGTTAAGAAAAGAGAATTATTAATGCTAGATACAAACCTATAAGCTAGCATTATAACATTATCACGATGACTACAGGGGGAATTACTCTGTTATGAATTTTTTTCCTCTAGATTCCTAGTGCATCTTGTATATTTAGTGAGTAAAGTATTACACTGGTACTTAGCACTTGGTATTGGTATTACCATAGTATTTTCATGTGTTATTTTGGCTTGCCTAGTATTTACACTAGGTATTGGTATTACCCTTATATCTTCCCATGGTATTTGTTTGAGGTTGATGTGTCTGGATTCTTATATATATTTTTGTGTCTTGTTAATTTTTTTTGGTCGGTTCAAGCAGTGAGTGAGTGTGTGAGGAAAGGGTGTGCTACAGTGTTGTGTATAGCATATTGTACATTTGTAGTTAAGTTCAGTGTATGCTTATCAGAAATTATTTTCATATCAGAGAGAGGTTGTTGCCTTGCTCATGTAGTGAAGATTTCATATCCCAGTCTGAAACATTTTGAAACATGGTCCACATGGAGGTGTTGAAGGAATTAAGGCTTCATCGCAAACAATGTGTAAAGAAGGTGGGGGCCTTCTAGCTGGAAAATCAGAACATGAAGCATATTTATCCAAAGTCCAGTCATATTGGGTGAGGCTCTTTGGTCATGGTGTCTTCCAGAGAATGGAATTTTGTAGAGTCATGTGAGAATATTTTTTTGAACTGGTGTTACTAGCAAAATTTTCATAGTAATTAAGTCTTCCAGATAGTGGGAACTAGCTCTTCCATGTACAAATTTGTTCAACACTTAATAGAATATTTGAGCAGCAAATGGGTGGTTTTTTTTTTCCCTAGAGAGGGTTTTCCACCAGAAACATTTTTGTCATCTTATGTGCATTATTTCTTGTTTATTCTTCATGGTGTTTTGCAATTTTTATTGTAATGGTTCTACATTCTCTAATCTTGATTTTATGTTGGATCAGTAATCATTGGGTGCTTTGGTAAAACGAGTTAAAACATAAATAAATCCTAGCACTACGGATTCACCCCCTGCTTGGTAGTGAGCTCATTTCCAACATAGAAGAATCAAATCTTCTCAAGATGCAAATATGTTTTTGCACAAAAAAATTGATCCCCCTTGCATATTTCAAATCTGCCATGTGTTTAGATGAGTAAAATATTTCAAAATGAAAGCCTTTTTTTTTGCATCATAAGATATTTAATTCCTCTAGTGTACTTAGAATGTAGGAAGCATCTAGAAGAATCAAATCACTATAAATGAATAAATTTTTTTGCGCCTTAGAATATAAACACTGATAAATATAACTATATATATATATATATATATATATATATATATATATATATATATATATATAAATATAACTATATATATATATATATATATATATATATATATATATATATATATAACAAAAAAAATAGAAAAAAAAAAGAAATTATTGTAATTATTGAATTCTTGTATATTTATTAATTAAATGTAAATATAATATTTTAAAATATAACATGTCATATTGAAGTGACATTATGTTTATTATTAATATTATAATTTTTTGATCCAATGCCTTTCCATAGTGCCTCTCCACTCTCCCTAATTCTATGTTGTATAGCACATCATGAGCCTCTCTAGAATACAAAACCTCCCATAGAGTTCCTTTTGACTCTCACGTAAAGTGTCTTTGACTCTCCTCTATTCTATGTTGAAGATAACCTCATGAGTGGCTCTCTTCCTCATTCTATGTTGTACAACACCTTATGAACACCTATCTCCCCCCTCATGAACACCTATCTCCTCCATTATGTATTGTAGAGAACCTCATGAACATGGACTACAAAATCTCGCCCATACTACATTGTAGAACACCTCTCTAGCATATTTCCCCATTATACACTATATAGCACCTCCCCACTACATTTCCCCAATTTTGTTTGGAAAGTATTTGTATCATACTAATCCTTCTACATTTTCCCATTTTGTTTGGAAAGTATTTATTGAATTTATTTGAAAACCTTTGTTTTGATAAAAAAAATTAATATGTTTCAATATTATTATTAGAAATGAATTGTAAAATGGGGAAAATGGATTGTAAAATTAATATGAAATTTCAAAAAAAGTTAAAGATATAGTAGTAACTTCTAAAAAACAACAACAACAACAAAAATTGGAAAATATTTGCATATCTTACTAACTATCAAAGCAAAGGTTTATTCAAAATCTTTACTTTGAAAAACTTTTTATTTTGGTAAAAAATAATATGTTTCAACATCATTGTTAGAAATACATTTGGTATTATATTAACTTTCAAAATGTTGAAAAAGTATATGTATATGTATATATATATATATCTATATATATAATTTAAAAGTATTTGGTATCATATTTGGACTTTGAATTGATAAATGGGGTTTTTATTTAGAAAAAATAAAAATTAACTTTTTTAATCTTTATAAAATGAATTGTAAAATTGCAGGATTAATATGTAAACTCTGTCCAAAAAAAAAAAAAAAAAACTTAATATTTTCTAGAGGTTAGGTTATATAAAAACTTTGCACAAAAATGTTGTAATATTTTTTTTTCAACAATGTATTTTACTATTTCCACCAACATATCCTCCATAACTTTGAATCCCTCATATCCTAATACTTGAAAGCACTTATTACATTGAATTGAATGTTCATTGACACTTTTTATCTTATACTGGAAGCATCTCCTTATTCTTAGACAAGATGGACAAATCTTTTTGTACCCTGGAAGAATCAAGTTATTTTTAGTTGGAGTTATAATTTTCTTTTCTATTAAAAAAATTTACAGTTGGATTATATTTCTTGTATATTGAGTTATTTTGGGAAAGATTTTATATCCTAAAAACATCAATTTTTTTTATTATTTAAAGTTACAATTTTATTTCCTATTAAAAGAATTGATAGTTAGATATTTTTATATATGAGAAGAGTCCATTATTTTTATTTTAAATTATATAACTGAATCTTATATTCAAGTGAAATAAAATCAAATGTTTTTGGTCAAATTGTGAGTGATAAATTTTTATATTTCACCAAAATTAAAAAGAAATCCAATATATTTCTAACAAAAACAACTCTAAATAAATAAATCAAAAATCAAACCATAAATAAATAATAAAAAAAAAAAAAACCCATACCTAACTATTTTTGACAATATAACTTATAAAAAAAACAAAAAACAAAAAACTCATAATATCTATGTATTTTGACCATATAAACCAACATAAAAAGACACTAACTAAGATAAACACACACAAAAGATAATACAAAGAAAATCTCATAAAAAATACTTAAAAAAAAAAAAATCTATACCAAACAAACCACAATAATAACCAAATCTTTAAAATGCCATATCATAAGAATATACTTGAAATTAACAAATATATACAAGTAGCCTACACGTGTGTAACTATTAAACAAACCACAATAAATCCAAACCTTTAAAACGTCATGTCATAAAAGACGTTTGAAATAAATACGTACAAATAATCTACAATAGTGAAAATTGTGCTAATTAGTTGGATGTAGCACTCATATTTAATATAAATTGCTTAGTCCCACATAATGGGGGTCGTGCGGGATGAATATTTAAGGATAAATGCTTTGCTAGATGTAATAATTTCCGGACAAACAAAATCCTTTCAAAATCCAAGAAAATTCATGAAACAATTTGCATTAAAACCACACAACATAAAAACTCTGATGAAAAACAAAAGGCAAAAACTGGTTTCAAATAAATTTTCTAATTTCTCTACCAAATTCGGGATCCAACGACAAGCTATCTCAAAAACTAAACCGCTACACAAGGTTTTTTAAGCTTCTCCACATGTGGGGCTTTTAAAGCTTTTCCACAATTAAAAAAACATGCGCGAATAGTATGGTTATTTTTTATTTTCATTTGTTTTATTAGTTAAGATAGGAGAGGACAAAATGGGGCCAGACATGAAATTACAATATCAGTTCAATATTTGGATAGAGGTGCAAAATGGGGCCAGACATGAAATTACAATATCAGTTCAATATTTGGATAGAGGTGCGATTAGCATATATACATATACATATATATATATATATATAAGTTTAAAAATATATATTTTAGATATTATGATATTATATAGAAAAAGTCATAATGATTGTATTGTTTTTTATATTTTCACATATATATTATATTTATTTTTTTGAGTTGGATTAATAATGTTAAGAATTAAGAATTATTTATATAAAAAATAGGAAAATAGATATCTTTAACATTAAAATATGTTGAGTGTTTTATTACATTAAATTAATGTTTTATATAGCTAATTTAGATTCATCTTAACAGTGGATTTACATAGCACTTAGAGGGATCAAATCCCTTCTCATTCTAAAAGAGATTTGCATCTGCCCTCATCTCGGTAGGCGCTTGGTAGACCCAGCGTTAAGACGGATTTACACTGGTTCAATTTCCCCTTTAAATATGTTATATTCTACATGAATACCAAGCCACTAAACATATAGGGTGTGTCTTCTACCTTTATACCAAGAGACCAAACGATTGAACGCTACGCTTGTTAGTCAGCAGGGGATGAGGAGTTTTATATATTGGGTTTGTTTAGGTGGGGTTTACGTTGTTTAATAAATCATGTGAGGATTGTGGAAAGTTTGGTGCGTCATTGTGATAGTTTTGATTCCCTCAAAGTGGTTTCAATTCTCAGCCCCTTTCCATAAAGTTTGAATGTGAAATCTACGAGGAAGTAAACCTGACGCACACTAATTGATGTACATCTCATCGTGTATATTGTGTTTATTTTAATGGTGTTTTATTTTTAAAATGGACATATCTCCCATAAATATCGTAATATATTGTTGGATCGACAAATTATTATTATTATTATTATTATTATTATTATTATTATTATTATTATTTTGTGTCTAGATGGAACCTAGGTAAAGACAACCTGCTTATTCGTTGGAATAGGACTCATCCATCCACAATGGGATGTTTATCACCTCAATTGTACGAGGCTTTGGTCTATTAAACTATTATTAGAACCTAGGAGATGAAAATTGGTTGGTTTGAGTGGGGCTTAGTTCCCATCATGTTTCAAATTCAAACTTCATGGGAAGGGAAGGGGTTGAGAATGGAATAATTTAACCATTTGAAGGGGTGTAGCATCCCACTAGCCAATCCTAGTGATAACTAGTTAGTATATCATTCTTCCATGCAATACACATGTTGACCATATTCTAGGCTCGACCTAATTGAATTTTTTTAATTAAATTGATTATATACATTTGTTTTTTTAATATGTAACAAAATATAGTAATTCAATCATAAGTGAATGATACTTTATAGACATGAAACTAAAAAACATAGGTTATCTTTGAGATAAACCATTGGCTCCTAAAAATCATTGTCAACCACATAATAATTATAAATAATTAAAGTAACTAAGGCTTATTTCAAATAGACACCCCTATCAATCAATGTAGTAAAATGCATATTAATGATTATTTTTATTTTTAATATATAATTTATTTTGAATAATATTATGTACATAATGTATGTACTTTTGAAATATAATTTTAAATGTTTTTAATTTATTATTTAATAAAATATTTCAGTGTTCTATTGAGCTTACCCTCTACAAGGTTCAATGTTTTTAAAGACCTCAACCAATTGAGCTTACCTTCTAGGCTACTTATTTTGTGTTTATATAAATAATGGTATTTTATTTTTGGTATGAAATATGTGTTAGATATTAATTTCATTATTGATATACTTTTAGAGTAAGATTTAAAATTATCATAAAGTAGCTATAAATAAAATATAGTAAGGTACATTCGAGTTAAAATATTTGTAAAGTAATTGAAAAAAAATCATCAATAATTGTGTTTTATGACAATGATGATTAATGTTCTCTAAGACCTATATGGTTTGCTAGATCTTAAGAAAATAAAATATTAAATAGACTTCTTTAACATTTTATTTCTATGTTCAAAAGAAGTGAGAGAAGAGATCTCACATCACCATAATGAGTACAAGGGGTGTTACTCTATTATGAGTGTTTTTCTCTCGATTCCAAATGCATCTTGTATATTTGATGAGTAAAGTATTACAATGGTACTTAGCACTTAGTATTGGTATTATCATGGTATTTTCATGTGGTATTTTGGCTTGCCTAGTATTTACACTGGGTATTTGTATTAACGTTATATCTTCACATGGTATTTGTTTGAGGTGGACCTATCTGGATTCTTATATATGTGTGTGTGTCTAAGTTTTGTTGGTTGGTTCAAAGCAGTGAGTGAGTGTGTGAAGAAATGGTGTGCTACAATATTGTGTATAGCATATTGTACATTTGTAGATAAGTTTAGTGTGAGCTCATCAAATATTATTTTCATATGAGAGATGTGCTCTTGGGTTACTCATGTTGAGCATATTTGAGAGTTTGGTCTAAAACATTTTGAAATGTGGTTCACATGGATGTGTTGGGTTACTCATATTGAGAATATTTGAGAGTCTAGTCTGAAACATTTTGAAATGTGGTTCACATGGAGGCATTGAAGGTGTTGAGGCTTCATATAAAGTTGTGTGCAGAGAAGGTGGGGTCCCATGTTGAGCATATTTGAGAGTCTGGTCTAAAAAATTTTGAAATGTGATTCACATGGATGTGTTGGGTTACTCATGTTGAGAATATTTGAGAATATTTTAGAGTCTGGTTTGAAACATTTTGAAATGTGGTTCACATGGAGACATTTTGAAAAAGTGTTTCTAAAGTCCCAAGAGAAGAGTATTTCTAACTGGTTTTTCTAGCAAAAATGTCATATATTCTACATGAATATCATTAGTCAATACCATGAGTTCTCATACCACCAGTCAACACCTCTACTTTATTTTAATTATTAATTCTATTTTTTATTTTATATATATTCTGATATAAGAATACCATGGGAAAACCCATGGGTTTTCAAAACCTACAACCAAGAAACCACAAAAGATAAATTGAAACTTTTACCTTTATTGTTGGATATTTCTGGAAGTGAATTATGTGATTGATTTAGTTCCTACAACATTGGCATGGATGGACTCTCCAATAATCATCCCAATGTTGGACGAACTAAACCAATTACATAGTTCACTTTAGAAATCTCCAATAATATAAATAGTTGTGAATATATGATCACTTATATGAATCCACCTCTATTTTATTTTAATTATTAATTCTATTTTTTATTTTATTTTCTTTATTTTGTTTTGTTTTATTTTTATTACGTAATGGTAAATTGACTATTTTACCTCTATTTAATTTTAATTATTAATTCTATTTTTTATTTTATATATATTCTTATATAGGAATACCATGGAAAAAACCATGGGTTGTCAAAACCTAGAACCACTAAACCACTATCAATCAATTGACTATTTTACCTCTATTTTATTCTAATTAAGGAGTTTTTCTACTACATATACAGATTCAACACCCTCAAAAACCTCTAGGGCACTTCGATTGTGATTTCACACATCAAACTTGTGATTCCATTGAATCTTGGTTTCTCAAAAAATTGTAGGTAAAGACTACTCTTTTAATTAATAATTTAAGTTTTTATTTATTTATTTTTATTTCCGTAGAGTGTCTCTTAGTGCAGAAACATTCAATTTTTTTTAGGTAGATATTTCATCGTATCATTCTAACAACATGGTTAGAGAATAAAAATAAAAAATAACATAGGAACATGTTAATTTGATAAAAGCTTTGATATCCACATTTTAATCATAATAAATTTTAGAAATAAACTTCTCACATAGATAGAAACTATACCTCATATTAATCAATAGAATAACAAATGGATAATAGAGACAAACTATACCTCACATTGACCAATACAATAACAAATAGATAATATAGATAACATATCATCTATAAATAGATAAATAGTTGTCTCAATCATTGTCAAATGTTAATTGGACTAGTTATCACCAACTAGTCCTTTGTAACAATGCTTCCAAAAAATATGACAACCTATGGCTACCTAACCATCACAAATTTTAGTCTAATTGGATGTCCCCTCAAATATATGATTCATTTAATGTCTTGATAATATCTCCCTATGTTAGCAAGTAAATCCAATAACATTCCAAAATCTATCTAATTCAACAAGTGGGTTCATTTGATCCCATAGTATCATCTAACTCAATGAACTTGTATATAGGGCTTTTTGTCCCACAACATCATCCAAAGTCTAAAATCAACAAATGATCCACTCATAAATCATTCCAATAATAGAGAATCAGTTACTTCAAGTGTTAACAACTCTCTATACAAGTGAATAAACTTCCCCTTTAGAGATTTAATACAAAAAATAGTCACTTGAAGAAATTAACTCAACTATGCCATATCTGTGTGCATTATCTACCCTAATGCTCAAAAGAAATCTAATAGATAATTTTACTTATATACCCAAACATGAACATATTCATATACATCAAAATGTTTAGCCAAGTTATACTCACGTAATTATAATAAAGACCAAACAATCTATCTTGAATGCATTCCTATTTAAGATAAATCATTTTAATCTATACACATAAGACTGAATCCATTCAACTCAAACATAACAAGTAAAATATCAAATTAAAAACACCCTACAACATTTAAAAACACACCAAATCATACAATGTTTGGCTCAAACTAAACAACCAAGCTATCAACTTAAAAAATCTAAATAATTCTCATACCACTGATATCACAATTATGCATCTACCCTAATACTCAAAAAAAAATCTAATAGATAATTTTACTTATATACCCAAACATGAACATATTCATATACATCAAAATGTTTAGCCAAGTTATACTCACCTAATTATAATAAAGACCAAACAATCTATCTTGAATGCATTCCTATTTAGGATAAATCATTTTAATCTATACACACAAGACTGAATCCATTCAACTCAAGCATAACAAGTAAAATATCAAATTAAAAACACCCCACAACATTTAAAAACACACCAAATCATACAATGTTTGGCTCAAACTAAAAAACCAAGCTATCAACTTAAAAATGCTAAATAATTCTCATACCACTGATATCACAATTATGCTATCGTTTACAATTGTAAATTTCCCAAAATATTTTCTAGCTATTACTTATATTATAAAGACGTTCTGCATGTAATATTTTAATAAAATCTATTACATGCAAAAGAAAAATTGTTCACCCTCACATTGATCTATACAATAACAAATAGATAATATAAATAATAGATAATCTATAAATAGATAAGTAGTTGTCTCAATTATTGTTAATTTAACTTTTTATCATCATTTAGTCCTTTGTAACAATTTTTTTCAAAAAAATGACAACCTATAGGGTTACCTAACCATCACAACTTTTAGTCGGATAGTATGTCCCCTCCAATACATGATTCTGTTAATATATTTCTAATATCTTTTTATGTTAGCAAGTAAATCCAATAACATTCCAAAAGCTAAATAATTCAACACTGCATTTATATAAATAAATGATCCACTTATAAAGCATTCCAATAATAGAGAATCCATTACTTCAGGTGTTAACATCTCCTTATACAAGTGAATAAACATGTAGTCACTTTAAAAACTTAACTCAACTATGTCATATGTGTATGTATTATCTACCTAATACTCAAACAAAATCTAATAACTAATTCTACTTAACTCAACTATATCATATATATTTGCATTATCTACCTTAATACTCAAACAAAATATAATAGCTAATACTACTTTTATACCCAAACATGAACATATTCATATTCATCAAAATGTTTAATCAAGTTACACTCACCTATTTATAATAAAGACCAAACAATCTATCTTGAATGGATTCCAATTTAGAGTAGATCTTTTTAATCATTGACACACCCAAAGTTCATTCAACTCAAACATAACAAATAAAATATCAAATTGAAGACACACCACAACATTTAACTACACACCAAATCATACAATTCTTAACTCAAACTAAACAAGCAAACTATCAAGTTAAACCCTAAATAATTCTCATACCATTGATATCACAACTATGCTATCGTTTACAATTGTGAACTTCCAAAAATATTTGCTAGCTAGTAATTATATTATAAAGATGATTGAATTCAAGGACACGTTCTGCTGTAATAGATACTTATACACTCTAAAGCAAAATTGTACAGCTTCACAGTGATCAATACAATAAAAAATAGATACTATAGATAATAGACATACTATAAATAGTTTTGTAGTTGTTTCCATTATTGTCAATTTAACTCTTTATTGCCTTCTAGTTTTTTTTTGTAACAATTGTTTCCAAAAAAATTGACAACATATATGGTTATCTAACCATCACAACTTTAAGTCTAAAAGTATGTCCCTTCAAATACTTTATTTAGTTAATATATTTATAATATCTTCTTATGTTAACAAGTAAATCCAATATCATTTCAAAAGCTAACTAATTCAACAAATGCATCTATTTAGTCCCATAACATAATCTAAGTCCTCCAACATTATCCAAAGTAGACAATAAATAAATGGTCCACTTATAAAGCATTCCAATAATAGAAAATCCATTGCTTCAGGTGTTAACAACTCCCTATACAAGTGAATAAATTCTCACTTTAGAGATTTAATATAAAATGTAGTCACTTTAAGAACTTAATTCAACTATGTCATATATGTATGCATTATCTACCTAATACTCAAACAAAATCTAATAAATAATTCTTCTTAACTCAACTATACCATATATGTATGCATTATCTACCTTAATACTCAAACAAAATCTGATAGCTAATTCTACTTATATACCCAAATATGAACATATTCATATCTATCAAAATGTTTAGTCAAATTACACTCACCTATTTATAATAAAAACCAAATAATTTATCTTAAATAGATTCCAATTTAGAGTACATAATTTTAATCTTTAACACACCAAAACTAAGCCCATTCAACACAAACATAACAAGTAAAATATAAAAAATGAGTCCATTCAACACAAACATAAAATATCAAATTGAAGACCCCCACAACATTTAACTACATACCAAATCATATAATGCTTGGCTCAAACTAAACAAGCAAACAATCAACTTAAAAACACTAAATACCATTGATATCACAACTATATTATCTTAAATCATGCAATGTTTGGCTCAAACTAAACAAGCAAATTATCAACTTAAAAACCCTAAATACTTCCCATACCATTGACATCACAATTATGCTATCACAACTATGCTATTCTTTAGCATTGTAAATTTCCAAAAATATTTTATCACAACTATGCTACCGTTATTATACCGTTATTATAAAGATGATTGCAGTCTGGGATACGTTCTACATGTAATATTATAATAAAATATATTACACTCTGAAACAAATTTTTACACGCTCAAGACAATGTTCCAAACGATTATATAAAAGGTAAACAACACTGACAATGTTCTAGACGATTATATATAAAAGGTAAACAACAATGAAATGTATAAAGAGTTCTTCCTAAAACCCTATAATCAATCTATCTAACTGCTACTACTTAACATAAAGAGAAAAGAAACCCAAAACTAAACTGTATCATTCAACTTGGAGGGGGGACGGGGCCTCGGCACAGTGGACATGTAGCGTTCCTGTGCAGCCATTCAAATAGGCAGCGCTCGTGAAACATATGTCCGCATTCCATCACACGGACTTCCTCCCACAAATGAAACACATCCTTGCAGATTACGCAGTCAGGATTATTGCTCAGGTGCTGCTCCGAAATATTGACGCGAGACAACTGCTCCATGGCCCTTAGATGTGCTGGGATGCTTGCAGCTGAAGAAAACTCGTCTACATCCATCCGAATGATGCCCATTCTTGTTTCCGTAGGGTTCTCGTCAACCCCTTCTTCCATTGCGGGACTAGGAAGATGATCTTGCCTCTGAGACGATGTTGACACAGAGACAGTGACAGGAACATGTGAAAGTGACGGATCATATATATCATTTTCCTCAAGATTTGCGTCTAATTGCTGGACCGACGCCGTATCTTCCTCTTGATCTGCAATGGCGTTACCTGTCAACGTCAGTGGAGAGGAATCTTGTGCATGCTCTTCCTCTTCATCTTGGTGGTGTTGGTGATGGCAAACTTTGCCTATTACTTTGCTCGTCATCATCATCATCTTCAACAGGTGATGAATCTGAACCTCTCCCATTTACAACAGAAGCAGCAGAATTAACAGAAGATGAGGGACAGGCAGGAATTTGCGCTCTTCGCACAAGTATGGTAGAAGCAGTAGGAATTGGCGGTCTTCCGTAACTTTCATTGTTATTGGCAGACGATACAGTTTGAGACATGTCTACTTCACAACTATATTCATTGGTGCTATTGTTGCTGTTGCTGCAGCTTCTGCTTCTACGTGTACTCTCTCCTCTGTTTTCTCCTTCCATTCTATATTTTATGGAAGAAGAAAAAATCGATATAACACAAAGAGCCCAGCTTAGACCCTTATACCAAGAAGCCAAACAGAGAGACCTTACGATTGTGAGTAGAAGATTGGAATAACAGAAAGAGTTGCGTATTTTCCACCGTTATACCAAGGCACCAAGGGCCGTCACTTTTACCTTTATACTAAGAGGTCAAACAGAGAGACGCTACCGTTGTCAATAGAAAATCGAAATAACACAGAGCAGCGTGCCTTCCACCGTTATACCAAGGCACTAAACATATAGGGCGTGCGTTCTACCTTTATACCAAGAGGCCAAACGGCTGAACCCTACGCTTGTTAGTGGGCCGGGGACTAGGGGTTATATATATTGGGTTGATTTAGGCGGGGTTTACCATGTTTAATAATTTATACGTGGATTGCGGAGAATCACATTTCATTGGTGTATATTGTGGTTATTTTAATGATATTTTATTTATATAATGGATATATTTTTCATAAATATTTTAATATTTTGATAAATTATTATTATTATTATTTTGTGTCTATATGGAGTTTAGGCCTTGGCCAGCCTCCTTATTGGTTGGAATGGTTAGAAGAAGACGGATCAACCCAAAATGGGATGCTCATTCCCCGGATTGTATGAGGATTTGGTCAATTACTATTATTACAACCTAGGAGATGTAAATTAGTGATTGAGAATGGAAGAAATTAACTATATGAAGGGGTGTCCAAGCATAGTTTTGATTCCTTCAAATTGGTTTTAAAGTTTAAATCTTAAATTTACTTAGAAGTAAAACTTACGCACACTAATTGATGCACATTTCATTGGTGTATATTGTGGTTATTTTAATGATGTTTTATTTACATAATGGATATATCTCCCATAAATATAGTAATATCTTGATAAATTATTATTATTATTATTATTATTATTATTATTATTGGTTGGAAGAAGAAGGATCCACCCACAATGGTATGGTGGGATGCTTATCACTAGGATTGTATGTGGCTTTGGTCTATTACTATTATTACAACCTAGGAGATGTAAATTAGTGGTTGAGAATGGAATAATTTAACTATGGGTGTCCAAGCCTTCAAACTTTGCACAATTTTAGTGATAGCATTCCACTAATCAATCTTAGTGATAAGTAGTAAGTAAATCATTCTTCCATGCAATATACAGATTGACCATAGTATAAACTAAAAGTAATTGAAATTTTTTAATTAAATTGAATATATACATTTTATTTTTTTAATATGTAACAAGATATAGTAATTCAAAACAATAAAATGAAACATGAAACTAAAAAGCACATTTACCTTTGAGATAAATCATTGGCTCCTAAAAATATTTTATGGATATTAAAAAGACACCCCTATAGATGTAGTAAAATGCTCATTAACCATTATGTTTTATTTTTAATATATAATGTAATTTGAATAATATTATGTACATGATGAATGCATATTTGAAATAAGATTTAAAATGTTTTGAATCTATTCTTTAATAAAATATTTCAATGTTCTGTTTTTTTTTCTCGCAATCCAAACTAATCAAAGCCTAACCCCAAGGAAATCAAGGAGAACTCATCATGTGGCCTCCCCATGGAAAGGTGCTTTAGTAATGAGACTTTGACCAAATGAGTTAACCCTCAAGGGTATTTTTTTTGTTTTTATATAAATAGTTTTATTTTATTTTTAGTATGAAATATATGTTAGATATCAATTGAATTATTCATATATTTTATAGTAAGATTTAAAATTATTATTGATTGGTTATAAATCAAATATTGTAAGATACATTTTAAGTTCAAATATATGTAAAGTAATTGAAAAAAAATGATAAATAAGTCTATTTTATGATAATGATGATGTGGAATTTTCATTAAAACTTATATAGTCTACCAAATCTTAAGAAGGTAAGGATTAAAAATACTTCTTTAACATTTTTATTTACATATTTGAAAAATTAGATCGAATATGAGTATAAGATAGATAATCGACAAAGTGTTTTTCATGTTCAACTCTCGTAGGATTGCACGGGGCACAAACTCCTATATCCCATAGTGCACTTTCATCCCATGGTGCTTTAGGAATTGACCAAGTTGAGTTTCACCATAAAACTCATGAGAATATGCTCTAATATTCGAAATGTTCATTTTTTTATTAAAAATAATGAAGACACAGAGATAAGGGATCACATCCTATCAGCGAGACTAATCAAAGTCTAACCCTAATGGCATCAAGGAGAATTGACCCTATGACCTCCCAATTGAAATGTGATTTAGTAACCAATTGAGCTAACCTTCGAAACTATTTATTTTATGTTTATATAAATATTGTATTTTATTTTTAGTATGAAATATATGTTAAATATTAATTGCATTATTGGTATACTTTTAGAGTAAGATCTAAAATTATTATTAATTATCTATAGAAAAAATATTGTAAGATACATTTTAAGTTAAAATATATGTAAAGTAATTGGAAAAAAAACATAAATAAATGTGCTTTATGTTTATGATGATGATTAATTTTCACTATGACCCATATGTTCTACTATATCTTAAGAAGATGAAATATTAAATACACTTGTTTAACATTTCATTTCTATGCTAAAAAAAAGTGAGAAAAAAGGCTCCCACATCACCATAATTTTGTTGAGTTAAAAAGTCAAGAAGGTTGCTAGTGTGATACATATTTGGAAAATTAGATCGAATATGAGTATAAAATGGACAATCTAAAAGAGTGATTTTCATCTTCAACTCTCCTAAGATTGCAAAAATTCTTTAACATTTTATTTATATGCTAAATAAAGTGAGAAAAGGGATCCCACATCACCACAATTTTGTTGAGTTAAAAGGTCAAGAAGGTTGTTAGTGTAATACATATTTGAAAAATTAGATTGAATATGAGCATAAAATGGACAATCTAAAAGAGTGATTTACATCTTCAAGTCTCCTAGGATTGAAAACATCATGAGAATATGTTCTAATTTTGGAAATTTTCATTTTATTCCTATTACTAGTCAAGACAAAGAGATAAGGGATCACATACCTCTCACAAAATAATCAGAGCCTATCCTCGAGAGAGTCGAGGAGAATTGACCTTGTGACCTACCAATGGCAAGGTACTTTAGCAATAGGACCTCAACCAATTGAGATTACCCTTTAAGCTATATTTTTTGGGTTTATATAAATAATTGTATTTTATTTTTTGTATAAATTATATGTTATATATTAATTGTATTATTGATACACTTTTAGATTAAGATTTAAAATTATTATTAAGTAGCTACATATAAAATATTGTAATGTACATTTAAGTTAAAATATATGTAAAGTAATTGAAAAATAAAATCATAACATTAGGGGAATTTTGATGTCTAAAATAGGCCTCCTAAGGAAATTATAAAATAATATTGGAAATAATGAAATAAGATTAGATTACATCATCAAATTTTAGAGGGAAAAAAGAAAAAAACTAATTTTCAACTTGTATTTTCAACTTATCTCCCCATGGGCTCACTCAAATTTCGAGCGGGAACACTCATTGGATGCAAAATTTGATTCCTCGTCCAAGGAGTACCCATGTTGGATAATTTTGAAGGACCTTGCTACACGAAAAAATGAGAAATACATGAAAAACTTGATTGCAATCACGGTTTCTCATGCATTTCTCATTTTTCATGTAGCATGGTCCCTCGAAAGTATGCAACATGGGTACTCCTTGGATGAGGAATTATATTTTGCATCCAACAAGTACTCTCGCTCAAAATTTAAGTAAAACCGTAGGGAGATAAGTTGAAAATACAAGTTGAAAAAACAGTTTTATTATTTTATTATTTTTTAATCTTTTTACTTTTTTACCCCCAAAAATGGTGAATCATTTCCAATGGTTGGCATCATCATCTTGAATACTATTGGTTCTTATAAAGTTTATTTTGGTTGTATATTTTTCTTAGGAGGCCCATTTTAGACTTCAAAAGTTCTGTAATGATAAGTGTGTTTTATGATGATGATTATTAATGTTCACTAAGACCTATATGGTCTACTCGATCTTAAGAAGATAAAATATTAAATAGACTTATTTAACATTTTATTTATATGATAAAAATAAGTGAGAGAAGGGATCCACATCACCATAATTTTGTTTTGTTAAAAGGTCAAGAAGGTCAGTAGTGTGATACATGTTTGGAAAATTAAATCGAATATGAGTATAAGAAGCACAATCTAAAAGATTAATTTTCATCTTCAATTCTCCTAGGATTGCACAGGTGACAATCTCTTTCATCCCATGGTGTTTTGGGAATTAAATAATGTTGATTTTCACTAAAAAACTCATGAGAATGTACTAATCTTGGAAATGTTCATTTTCTCTTAACACTAGTTAAGACAAAGAGATAATGGATCATATCTCACTGGCCAAACTAATCAGAGTCTAACCCTGAGGGCATCGAGGAGAATTGATCCATGGATTCCCAATGGAAATGTGACTTAGCAATGGACCTCAACCAATTGAGTTAATGCTCTAGGCTATTTATTTTTTTCTTATATAAATAATTGTATTTTATTTTTAGTATGAAATATATGTTAGATATCAATTGAACTATTGATATACTTTTAGAGTACAATTTAAAATTATTATTAATTAGCTATAAATAAAATATTGTAAGATACATTTGAAGTTCAAATATATGTAAAGTAATTGAAAAAAAAATCATGAACAAGTGTGCTTTATGATGATGATGATTTTTCACTAAGACCTCTATGGTCTATCGTATCTTAAGAAGTTAAAATATTTTAATACTTCTTTAAAATTTTATTTATATGCTAAAAAATATGTGAGAGAAGGGTTTCCACATCACCACAATTTTGTTGAGTTAAAAGGTCAAGAAGGATGGTAGTGTGATACATATTTGGAAAATTATATTGAATATGAGTATCAGTTTTGTTGAGTTAAAATGTCAAGAAGGCTGGTAATGTGATATAAATTTGGAAAATTAAATCGAATATGACTATAATATCAAAAACCTAAAAATGTGATTTTCATCTTCAACTCTTCTAAGATTGCATAGGTGAAAAACTATTTCATCTCAAGGTGCTTTAAATTGAATAATGTTGAGTTTCACTATAAAACTCATGAGAATATATTATAATCTTGGAAATGTTCATTTTATTCTTAACGATATTCAAGATAGAGGGATAAGGGATCACATCTTGTCGGTCAAACTAATGAAAGCCTAACACTAAGGGCATCGAGGACTCTGTGACCTTCCAATGGTGATGTGATTTAGCAACGGGACTTTGACTAATTGATCTAACCCTCAAGGCTATTTATTTTGTGTTTAAATAAATAATTGTATTTTATTTTAGTATGAAATATATGTTAGATATCAATTGCCTTATTGATATACTTTTAGAGTTATATTTAGAATTACTATTAATTAGTTATAAAAAAAATATTTCAAGATACATTTTAAGTTAAAATATATGTAAAGTAATTGAAAAAAATCATAAATAAGTGTGCTTTATGATGATGATGATGACAATTAATGTTCACTAAAACCTATATGGTATACCAAATATTAATAATATAAATGATTAAATAAAATTCTTTAACATTTTATTCAAAAATAAGTGAGAGAAGGGCTCATAAATCACCACAGTTTTATTGAGTCAAGACCAAATCCTAATTATGTGATTAATCCAAAATACATTCATCTAAAGTGTGATACATATTTGGAAAATTAGATCAACAACATAAAAGAGTGGTTTTCATCTTCAACTCTCCTACGATTACATAGGTGATAATATCTTTCATCCCATTGTGTTTTGGGAATAGACCAATGTTGAGCTTCACTATAAAACTCATGAGAATATATTATAATCTTGGAAATTTTAATTTTCTTCTTAACACTAGTCAAGAAATACAGATAAGGGATCACATCCCACTCGTAAAACTAATCAAATCCTAACCCTGAGGGCATCGAGGAGAATTGACCCCGTGACCTCCCAATGACAAGGTGCTTTAGCAATGGGTCCTCAACCAACTGAGCTAACCCTTTGGGTTATTTATTTTGTGTTCATATAAATAATTATATTTTTTTTAGTACGAAATATATGTTAGATATAAATTGCATTATTGATATACCTATAAAGTGAGATTTAAACTTATTATTAATTAGTTGTAAACAAAATATTGTAAGATAAATTTTACGGTAAAATATGTGTAAAGTAATTGAACAAAAAAAACCATAAATGAGTGTGCTTTATGATAATGATGATGATTAATATTCACTAAGAACTATATGGTCTACCATATATTAAGAAGGTAAAATATTAAAAATACTTCTTTAACATTTTATTTCTATGCTAAAAAGGAAGTGAGAGAAGAGCTCCCACGTCACCATAGTTTTGTTGAGTTAAAATGGAAATAATGTTGGTAGTGTGGTACAAAATTGGAAAATTAGATTGAATGAGTATAATATGGGCAATATAAAAGAGTGATTTTCATCTTCAACTCTCCTAGGTTATCACAGGTGAAAAACTCTTTCATCCCATAGTGTTTTGCAAATTGAATAATGTTGGGTTTCACTATAAAACTCATGAGAATATGTTCTAATATTTGAAATGTTTATTTTCTTCTTAACACTAGTCAAGACAGAGGGATAATTTTGTTTTTTTGAGTTTAGGGTTGATCACCTCCTTATAATACCGTATTTTCCTTTTCCCCTCCAACTCTTTATTTCCCCACAATTTATCCTTAAATTTGGAAGTAATAATATAGTTAATATCATTTGAATTCTACAAGATGAATTTCTCCTTTATTCTTTAATGGTCTAGCCAAGACTAGGCATCCTTATGTCACCTCTAGCCAAGTTTAGGGATTTTAGCTAGAGTTCAAAGAAATTTCATGAGACCTCTTTCCATCCATGTCGTATAAATTATTCTAATAAAAAATATACCTAATAATAAACATGCTTTTGTAGAAATTATACAACAAGCATGTATATATTGGATTCACCTGATCTAACAATGTACTAAAGTTAAATATTGAATCGCTTATACAAATATTTTGCGGAATTAAAAACACAATCGCTAATCACATAAAGCAAAGAAGAATCAAATCGCACACAACACAGATAATTTCTCGGGGAAAGCTTGCTACTCAAAACCCCACTATATTCTATTGTATATTCAGCATGGATCATGAGACAAATATAGTGTATACTCTTCTCACAAGAGTCTCCAACACTCAGCTATTTGTCTCACACTGTCCTCATATAAAACTAACTAATACTTAGCTAATTTCCAACCTCCTGACAACTTGCCTTGCTTGCATAATCCTTGATGGAACAGATCCCTAAAATATAGGAATTATGGCCTTCCTTGACTGTGCAAGTATCATGGGCACTCCAATGGGTGTTTGGTTGCATGTGTGCAAACTAATAATGTCACAACTCATAGTTAACTTCCCTTTCACCTAGATCTCAACTGCGTCTCCACTGGATCTGACATGCATGCAGCTAATAATAGTAAATCCTCAGTTGCATGTGAGATCATTGATTGTGAGTTAATTAATATTTAATTCACTTGATCTCCCAGTAGTTTATCTTTAGTTACAACTACCACAACTGAGTTTAACTCACTTAACTGAGTTAAACTGATTATAACATGCATTAACTAATGCACCATTGCACTTCGAACTCTGTTACAACTAGAATTACTCTGTATGCCTCACCAACTACATCTAACTCGAAATCCACTAGATAACTGAGTTTATCATAATCACTTAACTGTTACAAGTTATTTTGAAATTTAGATTATATTTTATTATCCATTTCTATTTAAGGGATAAATAAAAATAGACATGCACCAAAATTAGCACTGTGGGCCCCACCCTAGTGTAGGTGCTTAATTCACTAGGCGTGGGTGCTGAAATTTTCTTGTTGAATCTCAAAACTCCATATCAACAAGAAATGGATTATCCTTCACCCCGATCTTGTCTCTATGGTATTCAAATTTTCTCCTAGTGAGCACCTTCGTCAGAATATCTGCATCCTGATCTTCCGTGGGAATGTACTAAAGCAACATTATTATTCTCTGCACACAATCTCTGAGATGATGGTACCAGATATCTATATTCTTGGACCTATCATGAAACATGAGATTAATCGAGATTTCAACTGTGATTATCACAATGAATCACCATCATACCCATCTGAAAACCAAACAAACCAACCAAGATCTTTCTCATCCAGATAGCCTCACATGCAGCTAGACTTGCTGCCATGTATTATGCTTCCATTGAACTGAGTGCCATGGATCGTTACTTCATGTTGTACCAAGAAACTATTGTCTAATCAATGCTAAAGATCCCTCCTCATGTGCTCTTTCTGGTTGATGGACTGTCAGCCCAACCTGCATCTGTGAAGCCATGTAGCTTCACTCCCTTTGTCCGTCTATACCATAGACCATACTCTGATGTGCCCCACAGGTATCTCAGGACATGCTTCCCCGCCTTCCAAAATATCTTGGTAGGCTTAACCATAGCTTGACTCAGTTGGTTAATTGCGTAACAAATTTTCAGTCCCATGTTCAGTAGATACATTAGTGAACCCACTAAGTGTCGATAGATAGTAGCATCCACTACCTCTCCAGAAGTAGCATCCTCTTTCCTCCAATTTCCTGGAAGAGGAGTATCCATGGGTTTGCAGGTATCCATGTTAAACTTACCCAGTATCTCCTTTGCATACTTTCCTTGAGACACAAAAATTTCACCATCCCACTACCATATTTCCAATCCAAGGAAATAATGAAGGAGTCCCATGTCCTTCATTTCTAACTCCCTTGGAAGATCCTCCTTGCATGAGTGTATCAGCTTCTCATCACGAGTCAAAATTAGATCATCAACATAAAGAAAAATGATTAATATCTTACCCTAAAAAACAATCTGGTACAGGTTTGCATCTGCTTAACTTTTAGTGAAGCCCAATCCGATGAAATAGGTGTCTATCCGAGTGTACCAAACACGAGGTGCTTTCTTCAGCCCATACAGTGCTCTTTTGAGTTGCCACACATGTGAATCACTATTAAAGATTTTGAAACCTTCAAGCTGCTCTATGTACACCTCTTCCTCAATCATCCCATTGAGAGACGTAGTTTTCACATCCATCTGATGAATGTACCAGCCCATCTGCGCTGAGATTGCAAGGATAGATCTTATGGAAGAGTACCTTGCAGCAGGTGAAAAATTATCATCATAATCTATCCCCTCGATCTGTGAGAATCCCTGCAACACAAATCTGGCCTTTTATTTCTCCACACTCCCATCAAAAACTTGCTTTACCCTGTATATCCATCTCGATCCAACCACTGATTTTTCGACTAGTCTTGGGACTATCTCCCATGCACTATTCTTGACAATGGAGTCATACTCCTCCACCATTGCATCAACCCAAGTTTGTTGATGCACTGTTTCCTGAAATTAAGATAGTTCAGTCACAATACATTTTGTCATAAGATCCATGTATCCAGTAACTCGCTCAGGAGATTGTCTCTGTCTGCATTGTGAATTAGGGGCTCCTACATTCTTCGTAGCATCAAGTCTCAATCTATCAGCTTTCGTGGTGTGCCTTCTTCCATTTCTAATGGATGGCTCTCCATGAGTGTTTTCCTCCACTCCATGATCCTCTGCATGTGGATGATCCACACCTTGAGGCTCATCCTTGGGAACCAATAGTTCCTCCTTTGCATGCAAGTCCAACTCCCTCTCAAGGGACAACCACGTGGCTTTCTCCTCATAAAATTTTATATACCATCGCACAACAGTAATTTTGTTGTTTGTAAAATACACATGATAATTATGGGGTGTTTCAATGTACCCCACAATAATCCCAATCTCAAATTTTGGTTCCATCTTCTTCCTCGCATCCTTGGGCACATGCACATAAACAAATGAGCCAAAGATCTTGAAGGGTGAAACGTCAAGTTTCTTACCAGTGAAAGCCTCTTCAGGTGTTCTCATGCCAAGTATCCTATGAGAACAACGATTCTGCACATATACTGATGTGTTGCATGCTTCCGCCCACAGATGCATCAGTAGGCCTTGATCATGCAACATTGCTCATGCTGCACCAATAATAGTTATGTTATTCCTCTCTATGACCCCATTCTGTTGTAGTTTATGAGGCATTGTTTGTTCTTTTTGAATTCCTTCTTTGCTGTAGAATTTCTTGAATTCATTAGAGATGTATTCTCCACCAATATCGCTCATAAGAGCCTTCACTTGTTTCCCCGACTCTTTCTCCACCAGTGCCTTAAACTCCAGAAACTTAGAGAATGTCTAATATTTCTTCTGCATGAAGAAGATCCAGCACTTACGAGAAAAATCATATACAAATATTACATAGTACTTATGTTTTGTTGTTGAAGCAACAGAGAATGGTCCACACACATCTGTATGAACTCTCTCAAGGATCCCTGAAGCTTGGTTCTCCTTCTCATGAAAGGTGGCCTTTACATACTTCCCCATGGTGAAACCCTTACATGTATCTAACTTAGCAAGTGTTCCCATTGGAATTCCAGCAGAAATCTGTTGCATGACTTTCAAGGCTCCATGGTGAAGATGGCCCAATCTCATGTGCCATAATTCGCCCTCATCCCAGCTCACCGCTTGATCTGCCTTTCCCATCATTGTTGCGCTACCATCTACCTCTAGCTTGTAGATATTCTTAACTTGAATCCCTATCCTCTTGGATTCTCCTGTTGTTTTATGTCGCAAGAAGGATTTTACTTCACTAAAAACAACATCATAGCCTCTATCCTCCAACATTGTGACTGAGACTAAATTTTTCTTCAGAACGGGTACATGCATTACATATTTTAATTGAAATTACTTACCTGAATGTCTCTGAAAGGTAATAGTACCAATACCAGTAGTAATGTACCATCCATCATCCCCCATTTCGATATGCATTTGGAGATCTCTCTCCTCCAAATCACTGAAAAGTTCCTTGTCTCCCATCATGTGAAAGGAAGTGCCACTATCCAAATACCACACCGATCCCACTACACTTGACACCATGCATTTGATCAATGAGAATTCAAGCTCAAATTGCGAGGCAAGGACCTCACCATCTACAGATCCAACAACCTTCTTGTTCTTCTTCTTTTTTGGACAGTTAGTAGAAAAATGCTAGTGTTCATGACAGTGAAAACACTTCACCTTGGACATGTCCTGCTTCTTTCCATTCTTGAACTTGGATTTGGAATGGAATTTCTTCCCCTTCCCCTTCTTCGCCTTGGTAACCAAAGCACAATCCTCTTCATCCTCATGCTTAGATGAAGATCCATCTGTGGTGTTCCGTCGGAACTCCTCCTAAACCAAATCTGACCAAAGTCGTTCCCACTATGGAAATTTTTCCTATGCATTGACAGAGTCTTCATAACTGTGCCAACTCTTAGGAATTCTTAAGAGAGCCAAACTCACCAAATCATCATTAGCAACTATTATTCCAATGCTCCCTATTTCATCCCGACATTGGACAAACTTTGTTAGATATTTTGGAATGGTGTCGCCCTTTTCCATCTTGATATTCCTAATTTTATCTTTGGGTGCCAATTTCCTATGGTCATTGTTGCTCTGGAATAGATCTTTCAAAGCCTTCCACATTGCATATGGTGTGGCTTTCCCATGGAGACTTGAGACAATGTGGTCACGTACTCCCTCCAACACGAACCTCCTCGACTTTGCCACTTTCTTTTTCCATGCATCAAGATTTGCAGCATCTGTCACAACGGGTTTAGGAATGTCATTGTCGATGAATTCCTTAAAGCCATTTTCTTTGAGTACTGCCTCGATCCTGTCCTTCCAAGCAATATATTTTGAGTTGCCCTCGAGTGCATACTCCAACATCAAGCCATTGAAGGCCATTTTGATCTTGAATCAGTTGTAGCACCACTACAAGAAAAATCTCCTCTAGTGGATATTATAAAGGAGGTTTTTAGTGTTATAAAATTTTCCAAAATTGTCAAAAAAACATTTTCTACAACATCCATTTATGGTTACGGAGGTTTTGGTGGAGCTTTTAATGGAAATTCAACACAACTAAAAAAATTGGGTGGCCAGAGGTTATTACAGATGTTTTTTTTTCGTCGATGCGCTAACAAGGTTTCAACGCACTGGTTCGTGTCATCTAGATAGTGATCCTGGGGCGGTCGAAGGTTCTTGCACTGGGCTTTCAAGTTATAAAACTACACTGGGTGCAATGTTGGTGATACAACGCACCAGGCTGTTCTAATTCGTCTTAGGATTTGTGTGGTGCCCATAGGTCATCTCAACGCACTGGTACGTAGACTTATAGAAACGCACCGATGCACCGTATCAGACAAATTCACTGATATTTCTAATTGGTATTAGTATTTGTGCACTGCCCATACCTCGTACAAATGCACCAGTGTGTAGTCTCACATAAAAGCATCGGTGCACAGTATCGCATAAACACACTAAGATTTTTAATTGGTTTTGATATTTTTGCGGTGCCCATAGGTCATAGAAACGCACCGATGCACTAAAGCATACAAACACACCGGTGTACAGTAATTGACACGCACCGGTGTTCATTTTGTATTTTTTAGAAACATCGACCTTTGACAGTGCAATTATTGTGATTTTTCTGAATTCATTGTTCATCAAAAGTCGACACATCTTATAACAATATTCATATTAATTAAATTTTTATTAATGCATTTGAATGTGATGTTTGGATTAGTTTGTTATATCATATTATAATTATTGTGATTTTTTAAAATTCATTATTCATCAAAATTCGACACATATATATCTTATAACAATATTCATATGAGAATAAAAATGGACAACGTAATAGCGACAATGGAGAACACAATAGAATAAATTAAAAACATATTATTATTATTATTATTATTATTATTATATAAGATAGTCTTTGTCATACAAAATGGGACAGTTATTGGTATCCATTTATCTTTCAATTGGGACACTATGTCCATTACATTAAACAAAATGTCTAATTTCACAGACAAATATTTCAAAAAATACAATGCCTTGCTTTGACATCCAAGCATAGTGATCATCATTCTTCACCTAAACTGTTGTCACTGCTAGAGCTACTTCCATGACTTGGGTTATTTTCAAGAATGTTGTGTTCACTGTGTTGATTGTTTTCTTCTTCTTCACCTTCCATCCACAAACATAAAAATAAATTGTAATGAGTGTATATACATTTGTGAGAATAATGAAATTTTCAATATTAAATAATATACATCAATGTAAATTGAAAATAAATGATGTACCATAACAACAATTGACTCATAAACTATACACATTATTTCAAAACCATGTACCATGCCATCTTTAAAAATGTCATCTGTTGGCACAGTTCCATACTTTGTTTCCTGCAAGTTTTATACCCCATAACAAATCATATATTTAATATAAAAGATTTTTTTTGTTCTATTAATTATAGATGGAGCTAAGTAAAACAAGATTGATAGATGCTTACAAATTCCACAATTAATTTCTGATATGCCAACATATACTCATAACCCATATTTAACCCAATTTCAATCAATTCGTCTAATAGTTCTTCTTTGTATGTTAGCACATGTTTGAAGACATTCAATGATGATTTTTGTAAAACAACTTAAAAAATAAAAAAATCAAATCTAGTTAAGTTGTTATAAGGAAGTAACAATTACTCACAAACTTAGATATCAACCTTTTTCTTCCATGTCGTCATGTTTTATGTGTTGAATAAGTTCCATTTTCTTTTCTTTTCTGCAAGAAAATACTTCAAAATTAATCTTTAATGCTAAATTGTTTATTTATTGTACATAATGATAAAAAAAATCAATGATTACATATTACATTTGAAGCACATTGTTGTTGAGATGGCTCCTCCTGCGATGCAATTTTGTCCATTTCTTTGACAATCTCCTTGTACACCTTTTTGAGCATTTCTATTGGCATATTTCTGATATCAGCTCGTTTAGTTTTTGAGATTTTCATAATCTTCCTGAAAATGTAACATGAAAATAAACTATTTAATTTTTATATTGATATATGAAAAGTAAATATAACAAAAGTGATATTTATAAATAATTATAGACAAACATTTAAAGGAATATTCCTTTTCCATTCCTTCCTTTTTGTTTTTGTACGTTTTTGTTATTAAAAGTCTGACATGTATCATTGATCAATTCTCTAGAAACTCTTCATGTAGTTTAGATAAAATTTGGTTCTTAGAATCATTGGATTGATTTTTTTATTGTAAGTGGAAAGAACGTCTATACATTTGTTCCACTAGATCCCTCAAACTTTTGTAAGAGCTTTCCCCCTTTCGTTAACCTCCATCACCACTCCAAATGAGCTGAGCAATTCATTTTCATTTGCATGTTATATTTTTTTTCTTTTAATATTAGAAAAACATTATTTTTCTAAGTTATTGGTCCCTGTGGAACATTAAACAGATGTGAATTAATAGATTTTTTAACACATGTTATCTAATAATTTTACGTATAGGGCGGAAACATGAAGTCGGGTTACACTTTTGTGAGAATCGGGGGCCGAAAACTTTTTTCGGCAATAGATCGGCCAAAATTTTTATAAAGTTCGGCCGAACTCATGATTCCGTTTAGATTGACGACACACTGACAGCGCGGGGAAACAGAATTTTTGTCGGAGATGGGAAAAATGGCAACAAAAGCTCGGCCGAACTTCCAACAAAAGTTCGGCCGAAATTTTACTTTTAAAATAGTTCGGTCGAACTAGTTTCTATAAATAAATCACCCGCAAAGTTGATTTGTTTACCGGTTTCATTATTTGCGCGTATTTCTGTCACTGTTGCTGCTGGTCTTTTCGCACGTTTTCGCTCCTCCCATCCACGCTGTTGCTCCTCCCGTCCACGCTGTTGTTGCTTTCATCCGCGTTGTTGCTCCTTTCGTCAAGTATGTTCTCTCTGTAATATGGCCATTTCCATCTAATAATTGAACTGGTTATAATTCTTTCTTCTTCTTTTTTGTTATTGTTGCTCTCCTAACCTATTTTCTTACCTTGTCATTGCCCTCACCCATCCTCTAGCCTAGGGCTCTTCTCTAGTCAACCATTGTATGTATCCTTAGTTTCTTTAAGGTTGAATAGATCTCACTTCACCATGTAGCAAGCTCCGAGGCTTTCTTCCATACTTTCACCAAAGGAATTCTTAGACCAGCTACGCACCATCACTGTCAACTCTGCTTCCCATTCTAACCTTGACCTTTGTAGGACTTTCTTTAACGCATGGATGTCTGTAATTTTCTTCCTTTCCAGAGTTGGATGTTTCAATAGTCGTAGTCTACTTGTTAGAAATTTTGGAGTTGACGTGACACACATGCCATGGTTATTTCAACAATTCCATTTTTTGTCTGTTCATTTTTCAGTTGTTTTACAACTCTCTCAATTTTTTCACAGCTATGAAATCAATACTTCCTTCGTCCCAAAAAATTCAAATGCTCTCTCCGGGCCAAGTATTTCAAACACCATCCCATTTTCCATCCAATTCTCTGCATCAACAACCATGGTTTCCTCAGACTCAACAAGTTCACAGTGTCTTCCTCGGCATTAATTTTGCAATAGTTTATTTCTGTTGGTTTGAGGTTTTCTAACCAGTATTCTGGTAGTTGTCTTATCTAGGTTTCCAAGTCTGGGTAACTAGGTGAGTACATATATTTCCAGTGATTCTGTCTCCATCCAAAATTCCTATTAAATTGTCTATCTACATGGGAGTGGCTGGAGTGGCTGGTGTGTTTGTTGTGGTATTTTTCTCCACCACACTTTCTGAATCCATTCCTCTCCTCGTGAGACCATCTGTTGTCCATTGTATGGTATTTTTCTCCACCACACTTCCTGAATCCATTCCTCCTGTCTGCTGTGGTATTTTTCTCCACCACACTTTTTGTAAGATTTTTAATTGTTTTTTTGTGATGATAGTTTTATATTCATAATTTTCTTCGATAATAATTACATGTAAAGTATTTTGAACAAACCAATAGTTTTATATTCAGAATTTTTCGACATGTAGAGTATTTTGAACAAACCAACAGTTTTATATTCATAATTTTCCGATAATAATCATATGTGAAAAAACATTTGAAAAAACATTGCAAAGCATTTAGAACCAACTAGTTATCTTGATTATCTGTAAAAGCATTTTTTATTTTTTTTTTCTGCAAAGAATGACTCCTATATTTTCAGCGTTTCATCCTATCAATTGTAAGAATTTTGGAAATCTGTATAATCCTATCAGTTGTAAGAATTTTGAAAATCTGTAACCATGCATGACTATATAACTCAATGCTAATGTTGCTTTGTACTTATTGTATATATAGACTGAATCTATATGGACATTTCTGTCTAGTTAAATACCCTTCTGTTTGCAAATTGATTTATCTTTTAAGATTTTTCATTTGTGTGTTGTATGCATCAAAGATTTCTATTCCCAATTTTTCTATGCACATCAATTCAACTGCACAAACAATTATCTAATTTAATATTATTGTCTGCTAAGTTAGTTTATGTTTTAAAAATGTGCAGTGTTGTATGTAGCAAAATATTCTATTACAGGTTTTTTTCTACATATGCATTCAGGTGTTTTGAGATATCCTTGTGTGTTAGGTTATTTATGTTTTTAAATTTTGCAATGATATGTTGTAAGATTTTTATTACATTTTTTGGTTTGCATGTTCATTTTGGCTGCAGAAATATTCTCTCCATCATAATATCATTGTGTTTGATATCTTGATTTATGTTTTAAATTTTTCACTCACATGTTTTATCATTTTGTAGCAAAGTATTTTATTACAAGTCTTTCTTTGAACGTTCATTCAGTTGCACATGGAACTATTGTAGATGTAGTCAATACTACAATACTGCACTTGTTAATATCAAAAGTTGGATTGAATCACATAGAAATCGTCTATATCTATCTTCTTAAAGTATCAAGAAAGGAAAAATAATATTATATTCATTTTATTTATTGTTAAAGTGCTTTTTTAAGTAAGATAAATGTAAGTAATTGTGCTTATAATTCACCTATATTATTATTTTGAATAAACTTTAAAATAATATATATAAGCAAAATATGTATCTAACTATCAACATACACCAACGTTTGTTGTTTTCATATATTTAAATTGTGAATCTTTGGAATTTTGAAATCATACTGGTTTCAAAATAACTTATCATATTTAATTTATAAATTATAAATTAGTGTAAAAAAATTATACAGGATTAATCCTATAGTACAAGATTAATTCTATATCTTTAGCTGTGAGTGTAAAAATTTTGAATATATATATATATATATATATATATATATATATATATATATATATATGAATTCTAAAGGAAAAAAATTATTTAAATAATTGTTAAATTTTAAAAATATTAAAAAAAAAAAAAACCATTTTCCTTTTAGTTTGAGTTGTAGCTTATTATTTTACAATCGTAATGTAGCATATAAAAATTTGAAATGAAAATTTCATTGTAATATTCTTGTATTACATTTCTTCAAAGAATGAATGCTTAAAAAAATAACGATGGAGGAGAGAAGCATAATGCTATAGAGCGTGATTTTCTAATCACGAGGGAGTTACAATTATGCCTGCTATATTAGGCTCTCTCTCTTCATTGAGCTGTGTGTATGGTATGGTTTCATTTAGACCATTTGCAACCACAATAGTGTTCTCTTTGTCATTACTGCATAAATAAAAAGCACATGTTAGACATTATCATATTCACATAGGCAAAAAAGGGTTTTCCTTAATTTTACATATTAAAATGTCTTTGAAAATTTATTTCTATTTAAAATAAAAAGGTGAAAGATTAGTTTCAGCAATTACTAGAATGAATAGATGGTAAGGCCTACAACAACAACTGCAAAAGCAATGTAATATAACCAATCAACCTACATCAACAAAACATATGGTCTTGAATGAGCTTTTGGACTCTTTAGATATAAATGTACACCGTGGCAATGTATCTTGTATAAAATTTTAATCCATGTGCTTAACCTTAACATTGACACAAATGGAATACAATTTTACTCACTGCTTTATGATAGAAAAATATGCGGATGAGTATTGCCCACATATCCGAAGTCAAAAGGGATAGATTAAAAATGGTTGCTCCGGTCATCTATAAAAAGATAAATTAAAGAATCATGACATATTAGTAATGAAAATTAGATATGCATACCAATTATGTTCATATAACACAACAAATAGATGATTCAATACAAATGTCACATAGAAGTCATATTTATCTCATGGGCCTTCAACTTAAATTATATATCTAGCATTACATTAAGTTATAGGAGATAAATCAAAGAAGCATTTGAATGTAAATTAAACATGTGTAATAATTATGTCCTTTAGTTCAATAAATAGATAATAATTTGCAAATGCAATATCTAAGCTATATTTCATCTAAGTAGCTTTCAATTTAAACTTATATCTAATGTTAAATTATATAAAAGAATAACAATAATCCAAACTTCAAAATAATATTTAGAGTTAGTATAAAATGTGACATATAATTTTCCTACGTGGAAAAACATAGTTACCGAGAGTTCAAAACTCATGCATTTGAATACAAAGTGGGTATACGAATGAGCAAGTAGATTTTTTCTAGGAATGAGGAAGTGAAGGTTGATAGAGAGCCACACAAACTTGCAAATTCATACCTTAACAAAATTGTTAGATCCTTTTAAGGAAAATGTGTCATATAATCAAATTTCATCGAAATATATGATAAACTCAACACAATTTTATGAAAAATAGTATACCATTTTCTACATTTCACATAATACAAATAGATAAATATTACTTTAGTATTGTTATAAAGATTTAACCACCCATCGAGGGATGGCCAAGTGATTGAGACAGGGCATCATCACAATAAAAAACCAAGTACAAATTCTAGTAATCCTAGAATCATGCTTTACATAAGGTAAAATTGGGGTTCATGACTTACTATAGATAAAAAAACATTTACCCTTACCAAAAAATATATGATAAAAATTGACAAACTACATAAGCTTAAGCTTAAATGGATATAATCCTTCTTGCCTTCCATATAGATAATGAAAATGATTGTTCCAAGTCTCATGTTGCTTCTCAAGTTACTTTATAAACCATGATTGGAAAGAAAAATAGGAGGGAAGAAATGTAAGAAATACAAAACATAATGAAACACAATGTAAGAAATAGAGAACATAATGAAACACACACATACATATCTCTAAACAATCAACACAATTATTTTCCTAGGAAATCCTTATGGGAGACAAGCAACCCTAAAAAGTAATGATGATCTAGACTCCTTTTTCCCTAGGAAATCCTTATGGGAGAAAAACAACACTAAAATGTAAACATGCTCTACTCTCTCTTTTCTGGTATGGAAAATATGTAAGTACAAAGAAAGAGGTAATCTCTCTAGAGTTAGCTAAGACTTTTGGCATGTAAGGTTGCTATAAAAACTTAACTTCATAAATTTTTCTCTCTAACTTCACACTCCTAGTTGTATTTTCAACTATGGAACAAAATACAATAACACAAAATGGAACTCTTATTCCTCTTAGTGGCCAGGTATTTAACATAGTGTGATAGCTAACTAGGTGTAAGATTTGACTCCTTCAACCATTAACGAGGTTTGTGATTTTAGACCTTTTAGAGCCTTGTTAAAATTCCACTTGTAGCTAGTTTGCTATGCATGAGTAATGGGGCTAAAATGTCATTCTCTCATACCATGGTGGTCAACATGATAGGTCAACTTACTAAAGGCATAAATTTTGAATGAACTTAATTTGATGTTTTTCTTGCACCATTGGATATGTCTTTAAGTGTAGAATAATGGTCAAGATTTCAGCACAAAAATGACTCCAAAAGATTTTAGACCCCAATTCTCCACCCACCATTAAAATGACCCTACAAGTTTATTCTTTTAGTTTTTTCACTCTATAAGCATCAAAATATATGACAAATAATATAATTATCCAATCTAGATCATTATTTAATAATTTTTTAAAATTATGAGTAAGATATACATCATGGAAATTAAATAAATAGCGTTAATTCATTGAAAACCCTTGTACATTCCTTGTTGATACTTTGAAAGTTTAATATGTTTTGAAAAATAATTGTCCACATTCTCTCAACCATATCAAAAACCTTCTTATAATATTTGAAACCATCTATATACAACTTTTCATTTGTTTCAATAGGAATTAACATATTGAAATATTAATTGTATTTATGTCTTGTGTGCTAAGGAAGGGAGGCCGTGAACCTTAGAAGAAGAGATAGTATTTGTTAAGTTAGGAGGGATACTTTTTATGAGATAGAATTAATTTAAAATGCTTCTTAAGATTATGTAACTTTCAAACCATAATTACAAATTTATTTATTTTTTTACTTATCATTTAGTTGCTAAAAGTTGAAGAATTTATGTTGGTAAATAATTAATTAGGTCTATTTAAATCATTTACCACTTTTGGGTTTTTTGTTTTCGTGGTTTCATTCATAATTTCACTTTTTTGCAAATTGTCAATTTCAATTTTTCACACCACATGTGCACAGTCAAAGGACCTAAGGTCTTTCCCATACCAAAGTATGTTATTTTAAAACATGTTTTCTTGGTGATATGGGTGATTTAGAAATGATTGGGAGAGCAAAATTCCTCATTTAATACACAATATGTTTGGTTCATGCCACTAAGCCAAGAATTTTAAATTCAACTGACTTTTAATATAACCAACTAAATCTTGCAAAAAAAGAATAAAACAATTTATGTTAGGGTTGTGGATTTAGGCATTGAAACAACACCATGATATTTCAAATTTAAAAATAATGGTTTGAGTCCTAGGTAGCTTAGAATCCTATCTAGAGGTTTGTTTTCAAAATAAGGATGCACTCCCATTTGATTCTCATGATTAGGTTGTAATCGTGAGGCTCTCACTCAAGAGTGGACCTTCCCAAAATCTTGTGATGTCTTGTCACAAACAAAACCATCAAATTGAAAAACACATCATGCAAGAAACATAGCTCGCTGACATATCATTTTTCTCCTTCAAAGAAAAAAAATTCACATCATGTGAATATCTCCATATACTCTTACATATTGGTGTACAAAACCATCAACCAAACACAAGTTGACAAAACATGCCTCTTCAAACAACTGACTCTCAAGTCAAATAATAGCTCATGTACAAATTTCCATATTTGTTGCATTTAAGTGTGTCAACATAACTCTACTTTCAACATCTTTCTTCATGCAACATGCACCATACTTTGAATTTGCAAAGAAATTCATGAAACATCAAAATACATGCAAGGCCTTAATTGGATAATAAATCTAACCATCCGTTACCAAACCATTTCAATGGCGCTTCTTTTAGCTGCACTTCATCATCATGTGAATCATCCTGACCCTCATCGATTATGGAATCCTCTTTTCCATTCTTTTCATTATCTCTTTCCACCTTCTTCAAATGTTGTGGATGACTTGTTGGATACAAAGTCCAACACTTGTCTACAAGGTGACCTTTCTTATGGCAATGAGTAATAAACAATTGCATCTTATTTTCAACATCATTTTCCTTGTCCAATGGGCCTTTGAATTTTTTCCTCATTTATTTAGAAAGTTTCATGTGCATGGATATCTTCTTCCAACATTTATAAACATTATGATTATTCAAACCACAAAAGGAACATGCAAGTTCTTTTCCAAATCTTATGTGAATATTTACCATGTTTATCATAATCAAAAGCAATTTGATTAAAGGAAAAATTATACCTTGAACATTCACCTTTGTCGCCTTCTTGAGGAGGTGAATTTGATGAGTTAGTGGCTCTCCTCTGAATACTAGCAATGAATTCAATGACTCTAGAGCTTTCAATATCCTCTTCTTTTACAATCTCATTAGCTGCATGATTATTAGCATCTTCTTTCAGAGTGGGTGTCAAAATTTTCCATTCATCATGAACACAAACTTCACAAGCTTGAGGTAATGAACACAAAATGAAATTCCTTCTTGGAACAAATTCATGTGCCTCCTTGGCTTTGGAGCATTCTCCATCATGTTTTCCATAACCAAGACCAAAATAATTAGGCCCTTCCTCAACAACATTTGGCTCAACTATGCCTTGTACATGTTTGCCTTTAACCCTTTACTTTCATAGCACATTTTCATCAAAAATTTGGACCTTATTCCTCTAGTGTGTCTCTCAAAAGCACGTACACATTCATTTTGAGAGAAAATTGAAGACATAAACCAATAGCTAATTCTTCTAACTAACCTTGACTAAAATGAGCTAAATTGTACTTTGATACCAACTTGATTTGAATATGGAAAAACTAGTTTTGTTGGGCTATCTCCCTCATCAGTTAAATAAAAATGTGTTTAGGATCGTCTAAAGTTAGCCAATTAGGAAGGGGTTTATGTGTCAAGCTTTAAGTGTATTTTGTGAGAAATTTATGAGTTAATTAGCTTTAAAAACTCATGTGTACAACAAATAAAATGCAAAATTTTTATTTTGGAAATTTTTTTCCCTCAATCCAGATTCCGATCATTAGACATGTAAGAGGAAGAAAGAGGGAATTCACTTTTCAAATTCTAGACCTTGTCTAAACCAAAATAAACTAGAGGTTCGGTTTTCAAATACATTCACTTATTTGGAAAAGTTCTAGCTACCAAAATTCCATATGCCAATCTACCTCCCAAGAAATCCATTTATTACACCACTGCTTAGTTTTCTGTCTTCCTATATTCTTTATCAACCGCTTCTAGTGATTCTTGAAATGTGGATACTTAAATCCTTCCTAAAAATTTGAGCTCTAAAACGAGAAGACATACAAGGTCATTTTAAGTCATTCCTCTATCCAATTATAAAAACCAAGTGAATATTTCTACATATTGATTTCTGTCCCATAAACTATACAATATATGTGGAGTCGCCTCGCCCTAAGCGAGATGTTTAACAAACATAATAATAGAGAAACAATTAGTGACTTCACCAAAATATGTAGCCTCTTCAAGGTATCATATCCTCTCATCAAGGTCAAGAATCTATTCACCAAAAATGTCCTATGGAAATGATGGTTTAAGAAACAAAACCAGACAAAAACCTTCAGTGAGAACAACAAAATCTAAAACTTCTTCAAGGTCTTCAATCTGCTCATAAAGTTAAATTGTGTCTTGATCAAGTCCAACAACAAAGAAACATTCAATGACAACACCAAAATATACAACTTCTTCAACGTCTTCTAAACCATCTTCAAAGTCAATATTGTGTGCATCAAATTCCTCACCAAGGTCATCAATGGAGTCATCAAAACTACTATTTCAAACTTCAATGCCAAAAATAAGTCAAAAGAATTCAATTCCTCCTCCAAAACCTTCTTCTCTGAGCAAAGCTAGCATCATGTCGTCTAGAAATTCAGTAATTCCACAAGGAAATTCTATCAAAGTTAAAACAAATCCTTTTCATCCATATTTAATGCCTACTTTTTCAGGTGGAACACCTCCAAATTTAAGGACCACAATGCCATAAAATAAAACTTTACCTAATAGGTGTAGACCTAGAACCCCCAACTTTGCGTGACATGTACAATTGAAGATCTTATGGTAAGCAGTGTGAGAAGAGAGTCATGGTCACTGAGTTGCGCAAGAGAAATAGTTTGGTATGACAACCAACTTACTTGTGATAGGTCTAGCTAGTAGACTACCAAACTACATGGTAATGGCATTCAAAATGTGAAAATTCTCATTTCACTTGGAAATAAGATGGTAGAGAAAGGTATAGATGAAAGGAGATATCCATCTATGGTAAAGAAATCAAATAGTTCTATCAATTCCACCTTGCAACTCTAAGAGACATTGAATTAAATTTCATCTCAAGATAGGGCTTTGGAAGGACACTCTCAAAGCCAACCTTCGTTATGGCTTTGAAACACATGGTAAGTATCAAGACTTAGCAACCTTATTTGCATAATTTTTTCTAGCATGGACCTTAATGTCATAGATTTCTTTTGCCTAAAATGAATGCAAATTTCCTTGCAATTTGGCTTGCAACATTCATAATTCATGCTCATGGAACATGATTGTGTTGCAATTTTGATAACATCTACTGTATGCATAAGCTAATAAAAAATGATCGAAAATGACATTTTTGCTCTGTTTTTTTCAAGATTTAAGGAAAATTACACCAAGTAGCTTCCAGCCTCATATGACCATCATGTCAAACTCATCTCAGGATATTGTCCAAGTAAGAGCCACTTAAGCAAGCAATCTAGTATACATGACTCTCCAATTTCAATTAACAGCAATGACAGTTCTAAGTATGGTGCAAACATTGCTCCAGATCCTCAATGGGGCATGTTTGATGACAATAATTTGGGGAGTGAGAGAGGGAGATGGTAGGAGAAAAAATTCAAGGAATCCATGGGAAATTGAAAAATATATAACTAATAAGGTGGAAGAAATTTGTAACCTAAGAGAGAAACCTGTTAGGAAATGGGTGAATTTGGTATTACACACCCAATTGGACAACCTCGAGGAGAAAACATTTCTCCCACTTTATTTGTTGGCATAACCTAGTAAGTGTTATTCACTAGCATGTATTTTGTAAAGGGCTTGACCTAGTTTCCATTCAACTCCATCCACCAAGTTGTAGAGGATTCCAAGCCTAATTTCATGAAAAGTAAGTTGGGGATGATCACATTGACCTGCTTGATGACATGTCTATGAAGATTAACTACCTTGAACTATTTTTTTGCGTAGGGAAAGAGACACATTCCCATGTCTCAGCATGAAAACGTTCTTTGATATTGTTAATGCCTCTAGTGTTTACTTCTACAAGTTCTATAGGCAGAGTCTGTAAAGGGCCAGGTAGCCTCTGGATCTCATCTTTTATGAAAGGTGACATATCTAGTAAATGCCCCTACATTCAATCGCTGGAATGGATCTAAATAGAAGTTCTTCATTTTAATATCCATAAAACAATTTGTGTTCTACATAATTTGTGTACACTAAATTACAAATTGATTTTCTGAAATCTATTTTGTGTAAATGTTGACCAATAGATATATATATCATGGAGGATGAACGACGAAGATCAGCCGAATCCCATATGGAGGTTCAGGGATTGGGGGATGTTCACGGTATTTAAATATAATCTTAAATCTCCATACATGTGTGTACATATGGAATTGATTTTTTATTAACTTTGTGAGTTAAATTAGTTGTTAATAAGTTTCATATTTTAATTTTTAGGAGGTAAGAGGAGAAGGGCTTCTACTCCATCCATGGAGCGTGCCCATGGTTCAACCGGTCGAGGTATGGTTCACGCAATTTAATCAATGAATATGTATATGTATTTATATGTACACATGAATGTATTATTCAATTGATTATAAATTCTTATTTGTTTATGAAGCTTCTCCCTCGTCTCGAGAGGTTGGTGGTGGTTTAAATCCACCTAGAGGGCCATCAATGAGTGGTAGCAGGTTGCATGAAGGGGGTGATATTTATTCCCCCAAAGGCCAATCAACGATTGCTGGTTCTCAACAGGGTCATTTTGGGTCTGGTTCTCAGCAGGGTCATTCTGGGTCTGGTTCTCAGCAAGGTCATGTTGGAGAAGATGCTAACAACCAACATCAAGGTTGCCATCAATTTCAATATTTTTTCATTAAATTTGTACAACTTTTTTTACATGTGTTTTTTATAATATACGAAATTTCATATATATTGATGCAGAGGCCGAAAATGTTTGACCTAGTGGTCAAAATAGACGCAGGGCAGCCCAATACATTCAAGAAGAAGGTTGTCAACCCAGCACAACTTATCTGGCCGAGATTACTGATATACCATGGGAAACCAACATGGCGGAATGCACCTTACAAAGGTGTGAAAGACTTCATGAAAAATTGCAAAGAGATATCGTGGCTTTGTCTCTACCTACTGAGAGTCGACAAAGCCTTGAAATAGTTACACATTCATTGGGTGAAATGGTAAATGTGTACAGAAATCTTGGGCCAATGACTGATACATTTGTAGAAATGATGAGAAAGAGAAACAAAACAGTAATGGGTCCAGATAAATGGGAGGACGTAAAACAAAAAGTTACAAAAGAAGTGGCCAAGTCAATGTTTAATTACAAGGAAGGGCCGAAAAGAAAAATGTTGAAGGTGCAGTATTTCAAGCACCCAAACATAGCTCGTTATTTGTATGATAGGTAGCTTGCGGCCTATGGAAGGCTCCCATGGAACGATGAGGTTCCTGTTTATTTTGCACAAATGTTTTATGCATAATTTTTTTTGGGTATGAAACCCAACTACAATGACCTTCCGTCAGATTTTTTTGGCCCGGGGAAAGGTCGATTATATGACCGTAAGGGCGCTAAGCGAGATGTGGAGTTGCCTCGCCCTGAGCTGCCATTGGTGAGTCGACCGTTTCGGGTCGAAACTCTGTGATCAGAGATGGATGCGACTTCTCAAATAAATCGAGAAGAAAGGGATGTTACGATCAACAATGTTCAGAATGAATTGGGTGGAGTCGATCTTTGTTTAAATCGACAAAGAGCACGTGAAAATGCACGTGCCAATTTTGTGTATTGTATAGATGAGGAGATTGACAACATGAATGTTGAAGATCTTCGAATATATGCAAAAAATTGTCGCAATGGTTTGCAAGACCTAATTTTTCATGAGGAAGAGGGCACCGAAACGGTATGTGTTAGTGACCTTAGGGTTTGAAATTATTTTAACATACATATACATGTGTACAATTTGTAATAAATACATGTGTATGTACATGTATACATTTATTTGTATGTACATTAATCTAACAAAAATGTATGATTATATGTTAAAACACCATTTGCAGTTCTCACACATGATGTGTGACGAAAATGTTAATATCACATTCGGGACCTCTGGTTCAAACAATGCAGATGGGTCTGACCATCAAGATATGTTGGCAAATGTTAGTGTTTTTTAAGTGATTTTAAAATAAACAATTGTGCACACATGTACATGTATGTATATATAATTTGATAAAATGTTTTAACAAATACCAATTCTGTCTGATGTTTTTGGGATGGCGGTACCTTCTTCTTCCTTGGGAGATGTACCTTCTACTTCCTTGGGAGATGAGCCACAAGTATGGACAATTTTTCACAAGTTTAAAATTTATGTTTAAAAGTTATATATATATATATATTCTACCTCAAAAAGTTCCATTAAAAATTGAGATATATATATATATATATATATATTTTGAGTTATTTAAATTTTTTTGAATTTAGGTTCCTATAGAAGATTTTTTTAATCCGCGGACTCTAGCGATGGAGATAGGAACATCCACAACATTTGAACAAGTTGTCTTTAGTTCCTTTTTTTAATATTATTGAAAATAAGTTTATATATGTACACGTGCATTTTCATTTGAAAGTTTTTAATATATATATATATATATATTTAACCGTACATGTATATTGTACAGTTTACCGCTGCAGCTTTTCCTATGGGAGAACTTGTTCATCAAATGGAGAGGGAACCTCATGAGGTATTGCATGATTTTTTTGTTATATTTTGTTTTTTACATGAAGTTCTAGATATATATATTCTCAATCATTTTTAAAACATCAAATTTTAATGTTCAAGTACATGTGCATTGTGTATGTAGGTTTCCCATGATGCTTCACATGATAGGGCGCGGATTGAGACCCTGATAGGAAAGACGCTAGATCCGTCTCTATTTGATGGACATGATTTGTAGATTTGATTTCAAGATTTAGATGGTCTTAAAATTTGTTAAACTTGATATAGTTTGATACTTGTGAGATCTACAATTTTTGGACGTATTTTATTACATTGTTAATATAATTTGTTTTATTTAATTTTTGGATGGTTTTAGTACTTTTGGCATGTGAATGTGAAGTAATGTTGTCATTTGAGCTACATTTGGCATGTTATGTAATGACATGTGTTATAATTTGTTTTGTTTTTAAAATTTAAGTTTTGGATGCTTGGAGTACATTTGGCATGTGAAGTAATGTTGTGATCTATATTTTTTTGTTAAATTAAAAGTTAAAAGTTTTGGATGGTTTCAATCTACATTTGGCATGTGATATTTAATGTTAAATGTTTTTATTGGATAATTGAATTATAATTGGCATGGCATGTGAAGTTTTTAAAACTCAAGTTTTGGATGGTTTCAATCTACATTTTGCATGTGATATTTAATGAACTTTAAATGTTTAATGTTTTAATGTTGTACAATATATAATCAAAAGGTTTTTAAAACTTAAAGTTTTGGATGGTTTCAATCTACATTTGGCACATGTGGTATATAATGTTAAATGTTTCTATTGGATCTAGTTGAACTATAATTGGCATGGCATGTGAAGTAACGATATATATAATCAAAAAGTTTTTTAAACTCAAGTTTTGAATGGCTTCAATCTACATTTCGCATGTGATGTTTAATGTTTTAATGTTGCACAATATATTATCAAAAAATTTTAAAATTTTAAAGTTTTGGATGGTTTCAATCTACATTTGGCACATGTGGTTTATAATGTTAAATGTTTCTATTGGATAGTTTTTCACTATAATTGGCATGTCATGTCAAGTAATGTTGCACAAATCCCTTTTGGATGGTTGAAGTACATTTGGAATTTTAAGATTGCTTTTGATCTCTACATGTAGTCTTGTTTGAATGAAAAAATTTCCAATAGGAAGAACATAGCTTTTCAATGCAACTAACCATGTATCAATTGAGCTCTAATTGAAAAAGAGTTTAAAGAAGTAGATATATGTACAAATTATCCCTTTAATTTTGATTGGAAATATAAGTCTAGTACATATATATGTTTGTTGAATTTGGGTCAATGTCATTAATGCGCTCAAATAGGTAGCCTTGTCGATTTATTTACATTATGTAAACTTTTTACCAGAAAATCCAACTAGTTTTTCATCAATGCACATAGAAAAACTACTTGGAACAATTAATTGAATTCTAGAACATATCTATCCAATACAAGTAACATTTTTCATCAATGCACATTGAACATATCCGACCATTGGACAAACAAATTTTGTACTAGATTTTCAATCAGGATTAGAGATGTGGGTCAAATCCCACCAAAAGTCAGAGAAGTGCTCCGAGTCTCTTGTCTGAAAGGAATTTTCGTAAAAAACTATACTGCAGATGATTTATTTACATTGTGTCCATACTTTTTACCAGAAAATCCAACTAGTTTTTCATCAATGCACATAGAAAAACTAGTTCCAGTTAATTGCATTCTAGAACATATATATTGAGTACATAAGTAATTTTTCATCAATGCACATAGTAAAACTAGAACAATTAATTTCATTCTAGAACATATATATATATATATATATATATATATATATATATCCAATAAATATAACATTTTTCATCAATGTACATGTATAGAAAAGCTACTTTCAGTTGATACTAGAGCACGTGCTTGTACCAAAACAATTTGTACATGTGCAAACACTTGCACAAATAACATAAGCAGCTCAATTTTTAGTTGAGTACTGGAAGTTCTAAAACATATTTAATCCAAAGAGAATAAATTGTTGGAAAATTCACTCAAAAAAATTCTAATGGAATTCCATCTTCAATAATCCGTTCATGATCGGATTTTGACATTTTCCATCTCTTAATTTTTGATTTTTTCTTTTATTGAACTTCTATCAACTTTATGCGTGCTGCACACACCAAGTGACTATATTGACAACTTATGGAATCAAGTTCATAGTCTTCAAAGTAAACAAAGTCTCCACTTTGACGAGTTTGTTTGAAAAAATAACCTTTCAGTATAATAGACCCTTTGTCATACTGAAATCCGTGATCATTATAGTCTTGTAATAATTTCATTTTTTGTTCAGTGCAACGCATCAAATAATACTTCACATTTTCATCGTTGTCAATATGTGCAATTACAGCAAAAACATCTCCTGCACAATAAAATAAATTTAACATTTAATTATGCATATTTAAATTTATTTCTAGATCTTTAAATCATTAGAAAGTAATTCAAATGTTACCTTCTCTAACAAGATCAGAAACTCGATCACCATCGGATGATATTGTAGTTTCCTCTGATTGCATTTCTTCAAACATTGCAACAGACATTTTTCCTTTTGTATTTAGCTCTGTATGTTTCCAATCGTTCACATACATTTTGTTTTCACAAACGTCATTGGATTTTGTGTTGTCTATGCAAACATCACAAAAAAAAGAATATTTTCTTTTATCCAATGCAAACACATTTCTGGATGACTTTGTTTGAATTGAATGCAATTTTCGAGTCCCTTTTATTGTTTCAACGTCATTTCCAATTGATCTATCTATGTCTTCGATTCCAATATGCCAGAAAAACCTTTATATGGAAAATTAGAAGAATAATTTGTAAATATGATATCAAAATACAATCAAAGATAATCATTGCATGATAAATGTACAATGTTTAAAATTAGATTTCCAATATAAATTAAATTTAATGTACCTTTGCACTTCCCTTGATGGGTTAGTCTCATGGCTTAGAGCAGCGATGCACCATTGAACAACTTCTTCAGCATTCACAAGTTGGCTTGTAGAGTGGTTCATTTGATATCTTCGAAGTGCTCGTTTTACGCATGCCCCTGCACCGTCATGTTCTCCTTTTCCATGGCCAGTCTCAAATAAATTCCAACAATGTTTAATTCAGGTTTTCTTATGAAGACAACACAACCAAAAGAATGATCGTGCAGATTTGAATTGACCTACGCATCCGTCTGACCATATCCAATGTAAATGTTATTCCATGATTTTTCAATGAATCATAATTTTTTCCAAAAAAATGTTGAACAAAACATGTATCATGTGTATGATCGCCACTAATATAAAAGTGATATTCTTTAATGATATGTCTATTTTCACTCGTGCTTTCTATATGATCGACGTTTTGTTCAGCATGTCTATATAGAATATGGACGAGCATGTAGACTTGGTCAGAATGATAGTATTCACTCTGAATTTCTTTTTGTGGAACAAATGTGTAGTTTTCTGCAAAATCAATCACTGACAAAATGGTCCCTGGTGGAAAAAATTCACGATATTTTTTGAATTTCAAGTCTTGCCATCGAGATCTATGGGAATTCTTGGTGTATTTGTAAATTTGTGCCTCAAACTTTCTCAAAAATTCTATCAGAAAAATTTCGTCTTCTAGTAATTCAATTCTTTTAACACTATTTGCACCTTGAATCGATGTATCGATATATTCATATCTCTTCAATTTCACTTTCATGTTGGACAATGATTGATCATTTATATCAATATGATATTTGTTTTGAAATTTAGTCAAATTTCCACAATCATCGCATTTTTTACCACCAACACATTTCTTTTTGTAAAATAGTTCATCGCTTTCTCTTTCACATAGAATTTGAGATATGAAATCACAAATAGTGGAAGGAGGAGGTGAATCCTTCCATAATGTTCTACCGAAATCAAGGAATGTGTCATAATATAACTCAAATTCCACATGATAACGACAACAACAAGTGTCGCATACGGTGATAGGTTTTACATACCATGGTTTTTGTTGAACAAAAGCACTGAGTGAAACATGAATTTGACGATTCTCTTCTTTGAACTTGTTGAATAACTCTATCTGAGTGGTTTCCAAGAAATGTTTTTCATGTTCTTCGTACTGATTTCGTGCTATTCTTCTTCGAATCACATGCCTTGCAGTTGGCGAAACACGCGAATTTTTCTTCCAATATTCATATATTATTTTTTTAACATTTTCTCCAAGTCTATCTTTGTATGGTTGCCCACAAATAGCTCTCCAACAAGCAAGTTCATCATTTACATCTATTTGCAGCCGAAATTTCCGATGTTTGTGAAAAAAATTTCGTGAGGTTCCCAGTGCTCGTGCCATAGATGTTACCAAACAATTATCTTGAGTACTTGATGAAACCATTGCCATCTGTATTCCTCTACGTACAATTGAAACATCTTTCTCTCTAGATCTCTTAATTTACTTTATAGCACTACTCATATTTTTTATCACATCTTCCTTCATTTTTTTATCTTTGGTTGATTTTCGAATACCTAATAGTGTCGTAGCTTCTTTTAATTTCCTTAATGAGAGGAGACCTTTCATCATTTGAGCCTGAACTGTCACCTGCTCATTTAAGAAATACTATTCAAAAATGCAATTAACACGATATCATATAGCATGGTCAGGTTTTTTTTATCTCCATATGTGTGAGTGTCAACATTTTCTAACATCTCATTATCGATAGTGATTTCATCTATACATATTCGAAAAAGTAGTACATATTCAATAAATAACTAAATTAAGAAATATATCTATAATTTCAATGATATGTGCATATATATATATATATATATATATATATATATATATATATATATATATATATATATATATATATATATATATATATATATATATATATATATATATATATATATATATATATACATACCTTGGGATTCAATTTCTTTATTTGGATTTCTTTCAATATTTTCACCATCTTCAATCATTGGTTCAACATCTCTTTCACTTTCTCTTTCAAAATTTTGTATTTCATCATCAATGTTTTGAGGAATATCTCTGTCTTTTTACATTAAACAAAATATTTTTCAAATTAGTTCATCAAATAAAAATTAAGCTTCACATTTGACATTATGAAAATTTTAAATATATCAATAGATCATAATATTTACATTTACATAACTGCTTCAATTTATGCTTGAGGTTGATTTTCCTCTTCAATATTTTGAGGAATATCTCTGTCTGTTTACATCAAACAAAATATTTTTCAAACTAGTTCATCAAATAAAAATTAAGCTTCACAATTTACATTAGGAAAATTTTAAATATATATCAATAGATCATAATATTTACATTTACATACCTGCTTCAATTTCTGCTTGAGGTTGATTTTCCTCTTCAATATTTGAGAGGGCTTCTAACTTTCTTTTGCGAGATTGTCTCGTCTCTTCTCTACGTTCCTTAGAGTCTCTTTTTCGATCATATTTTCTCGCACAAGTTCTTCGATTTCCCATGATAATAGGGTATGAAGTTCAAAAAATTTCCTTCAAAAAATTAGACAATAACTCGATTACAAAAAATATCACAAAAGATTTAATTTTAAAAAACTCATTTTAAATTATTTGCAAAAAATACATACTCCAATCCAAAACACTTACTTTAAAAAATTCGAGAGAAAAATGTCTTATAAAAATGAAACGAAGCTCAAAAGATTTACTTCAACTCAAAACACGTACATACCTCCAAGAAATGTCTTTTGAATGTACGTCCAAGAAATTTTTTTAATTCCAAAACAATTTTTTGCAAAATCAGGCCGCCTCCAAGAAATGTCTTCCAAAAAAATTCTTTAAACCAAAAACAATTCTTTGCAAAATCAGTTTGCTTCCAAGAAATGCTCTTAAATCCAAACTTTGAAGAAATTTTTTTAAACCCAAACCAAGATCTTTGTAAAATTAGATGAAACATTTCTTCTTAAAATATTGAAGCAGTTACTGAAGCAACCTTCACCTATTCAAATACATTTGTGAAAATAAAAAATGAGCAAGAAAAATAATGCACACATAAGACACCATTATTTTTGGACAAGCATCCCCGAAAAAACCTAATGCGGGAAAACTGGTGCAGCAGATCTGAGGGTTTTATTATTAAGAAATAGTTATTCTAAATACAACTGCGAATGTCTCTCTGAACGATTCAGTTATAGAGAAATACTGACAAAGAAAGATATAGTGAGTATAACTCACTCCACAAGTCCCAGTTGATCCGGTAGTTGAAATGACGAAACCCTAGCTCCCTTTGCACTGACTTTGCGCAGTAGTTGTGTAGGCCTGCATTGGGTTAGATATGGAACTGTGTCACCCCTTCTACTTAATATTTCAACCCTTCTGGAAAATTGATCCAGCCCTCTCGACTTAGATCTGGATTTCCCCAGCTGAAATCATACTTTCTGCTGAAGAACTATGTTGCCTCTATGTGGGCCTGTGTGTCCCTACGTCACCCCTTCTGGGTGTTGCGTCACTCACCATGGACTCTGCACTACCTCCTCTTTGTCTTCCTCTGCCTCTTTGTTGCTGATCCTAGGCCCAGAGAAGACCCTCCTACCAAAACTGTCTCTGACCCTCAACTGTGTTGAAGAATCACTTAAATCTGATTTTTCTCCTTAGCACTGCACACTTCAAAAAAATTGATCTCTAGATCCTCTCGATGTGTCTTACTAATCACCCTCAATTCTTCCTTTATAGCCTTCTCATTAAGACTTCAAAAACCAAGATTAGATATCCAATTAATGGCTAAGATTATATTATATTTGATCTGATTTATCTAGAATATTCATCCACAGTTTATATTAATAATGATTAATTATTTTAATTTGCTAAGTTAGAATTAGGGTCCTCATCAAAAATAATTATTTTTTCTTATAATACTGTTTCAGGGTGGAATTTCCCAAAACAATTTCTGGGTTATCTATAATTCATGTGTCTAAGCCTCTCCATAATGTTTGAGACTTAGATCAAATTTGATGCTATAAAAAATCAACATCCAATGTACCACTCTCAAGACCTTCTCTATTTGTGTTATGATGTGGGTGCTCCCACATTCTCTCTAGCATCAAGCACCAACCTATCAGCCTCTCTGGTACGCTTCCTTCTGTATCAGGATGTCTCTACATGAGTGGGTGCATCCACTCTTTGTTCCTCTGCTTGTGGTTGTTTCACATATAGAGGTTCTTCTTTTGGAGCCAAGAACTCCTCAATTGCATGCAATTGAAGCTCCCTCTCAAGGAAAATTCGCATGGCCTTCTCTTCATCCAATTTCACATCTCTTCTGACCACTGTCATCCTTTGTGCTTGCAAGTACCCCCAATAGTTGTGAGGTGTATCAGTGTACCCCACAAATATTCCCAACTCAACTGATGGCTCTAACTTCTTCCTAGAATCTTTGGTTACATAGAAATAAAGAAATGAACCAAAAATTTTAAAATATGGCACATCTGGTTTCTTACCCAAAAAAATATTTCTTTGGTGTCTTCATCCGAAGTATCTGATGAGGACTATTCTACACAAATACTGCTATGTTGCATGATTCCGTCCACAGATGCAATGATAGGCCTTGATCATGCAACATCTCTCATGCTACTCCCACAATAGTTCGGTTCTTCCTTTCTGCAATCCCATTCTGTTGTGGGTTATGAGATGCTATAAATTCCCGTCGAATTCCTTCTAAAGCACATAAGTTCTTGAATTTGTTCGAGACATATTCTCCATCCTTGTCTCTTTTGAGAGAATTTGCCTTTTTCTTTGTATTTTTCTCGACGAGTGTTTTGAACTCACAAAACTTTGAGAATATCTGATCTTTCTTCTGCATGAATAATATCCAACACTTGAATGATAAATCATATACAAAAATCACATAATACCTGTGTTTTTCTGTCGAGAATGATCCACACACATTTGAGTGAACTCTCTCAAGGATTGCCTTTGCTTGACTTTCCTTATCGTGAAAGGTGGCTTTGGTGTACTTCCCCAATGTACACCCTTTGCATGTATCTCGATGCTCAAGTGCACCCTTAGTAAGTCCTGTAGAAATATGTTGCATGATCTTCAAAGCGCCATGGTGTAGATGGCCCAATATTTTGTGCCATAACTCACAGATGTCTCGGCTCTCCACCTTCTCTTCTTTCGTACTCAAGACAACACAATATTCTACATCCAATTTGTAGAGGTTCTTTACTCGAACCCCAATCTTCTTCACTTGTTCAGTGGATTTGTGACAAAGGAACACCTTTCCTTTGCTAAATATCAAATCATATCCAAGGTCTTCCAACATAGCAACATAAACCAAATTCTTATTTTAACGAGGAACAAACCTGACATCTTTTAATGTGAGAGGAGTACCAAAATTCCTCTGAAAGGTAGCTATACCTATGTCGGTCGTGTTATACCTCTCGTCATCTCCCATCTCAATGTGCATCTCGAGATCCTTATCCTCTAAGTTAATAAATAATTCTTTGTTGTCGGTTATATGGAATGAAGCTCCATTATCCAAGTACCACAAAAAACCCATCACTGATGACACCATGCATGCAATGAGGGTGAAATCCATCTCGAACTATGAAGCAAGTGCTTCACCTGTCGCTCCTCCTGAGGGATTCTTACCAGTATTCTTGTGCGAACACTTTGTAGCATAGTGTCCAAGATCATGACAGTGAAAACATTATACCTTTTACAAGTATTACTTCTTACCCACTTGATCAGAATCCGATTTGGAATGGGATGCCTTCCCTTTCCCTTTCTTCGCCTTTCCAGACAACACACATTTTTCCTCATCATCAGTCTTTGATGAGGATCCATCTCTGGTCTTCTACTAAATATCTTATTGTAACAAGTTAGGCCACAATCTCTCCCACTCTGGTAGCTTCTCCCTCCCATTCCCCGAATCCTGGTATTTGTGCCAACTATTGGGAAGGCCTAGAAGTACTAGGCTCACCAAATCATCCTAGGAAAATTTCTCACCAACACATCCAAGCTCATCTCAACATTGAGTGATCTTCGTCAAATATTTTGGTATCATGTTTCCCTTCTCCATATTGATATTTTTGAGCTTGTCCTTCAGTGCTAGCTTCCTTTGGTCACTTCTATTCTAAAATAGATCTGTTAAGGCCTTCCACATATCATATGTATTTTCCTTTCCATGGAGGTCTGAGACAATATGATCTCAAACTCCTTCTAAGAGAATCTTTCTCGCCTTTGTTGCATTCTTCTTCCATGCATCAAGATTTTGAGCATCTTCTGCTACGGGCCTAGGAATATAATTGTCTATGAATTCCTTTAGTCATATTTCCTCCAACACTGCCTCCAACATGTCCTTCCAAGCTATTTAATTTGAATTACCCTCAAGGGAATATTTGAGTCTCAATCCAGAGAAAGACATCCTGATCTACTGCTGGTCCTGAAGAATAAATCTACATATTTGATTCACTTGTTCAAAACAAACTCTGGTCCTTCTCTTCTATATTTTTTCCTACTCTAATACCATATGGAAAATCCACATAGATTAAATTGATATTGTAATATGCTAAAACAAGATACTTGAATCTATTCTACAAATTGATGAAACCAATTATGATCGCACAATCACATGAACAAGAAAAAAATACAATTTCAATCGAACAACAAAAATATGTATCAAGGAAAGCATCATCTAAAAACCTTGTTATTTGTATATTGCATAAATTCAAGAATATGAAACAATACAATGCTTCTCTTAGGCTTGAGATCTCTTTGCACTATCTTTGATTGTCTCACTTTGATATGAGTAGGTTTGGTCCAATAATTAACCAATTCCTTGCCCCTGTCTGACCAAACTTTCTCACACATTCATGAGGGAATTGAGCCCCTAATAATTAGGAAATTATCACTAGTTTATTGCGCAATACATCTCAGGGATCCTGATGACCTCATGCATGACCTGTATAATTTTCTAATTACACAACTGATAGTTTACTTCCCTTTAAATCCAATATCAACGCGGTCACTCTTAGAACTGACATGAAAAAAATATTTATAGAAAATTATCAGTTATCTGATTAATCACTATATGTGAATTAAATTATATTTAATTCACTGGACCTCTCACTGGCTCACCCATTAGTTAGAATTAGTTAAACTGATTTTAACTCAAATAATTAAGTTAAAGAATTACAACTCAAAATAAATTGCAACTCGACCCCCTAAATCTTAGAGTGAACTCTACATGCCTCTAGTTTGACCCCCAATTCGAACTGACTAAGCTAACTAATTCTTCTTGACTCAGTTAACTCGTACAAGTTGTCATGTGATGTGGAATAACAATTTCCTTATAATTTAATTAAGGGAAAATTAAATTAGAAGCCCTTCTTGTTGCCAATTTCAACATTAGGAATACCATGGTATTTGGAAAATTGAAATATAAGGGGAATTAATTATTTAATTAATTAATTGACATTACTTTTTAGTTTACATGTATTTTCATTAAGTGTTGTGATAATGTATAAAAAAACATTGGAAGGAAGTTGTGTGGGAGAAAAAATATAATTTGCGAAGTGAATGAGTCATCTTGATTTTTTTGCTATAAAGTTTTGTATGGGATGCTTAAAATGGTGAAATATGAGCATATTGAGGATAAAATATCGTTAAAATTTCATATCATATTTTTCCATACTTTCAGTGAAATACATTGTGGAATTTAGGGTTTGTGATTGGTCCTGAAATCTGTTTCAAATGAGTCATCTCAGGATTTTTGCTACAACTTATTTTCTAGGATATTTCATATCATGAAATTTCGAGGATATGGAGGAAAAATATCTAGGTACATGTGTTCAAAATTTCAGCCATTGGTTCATTATACTTTATGAGATATTCCTTATGGAAGTTAAGGTCTTGACTGCTCATGAAATCAATTTCAAACAAGTTAGTTTATAATATTCACTAAAACATATTTTAGGGGACATTTCAAAACGTGAAATTTTGAGAAGATTGAGGTGAAATTTATGGGTACATATGATCTTAACATTGGTATATTTTAATTTCTGAGATATGCCATGTCGATGTTAGGGTTCTTGGATGCTCTTGAAATCAGTTCCAAACATGTCAGTTTTGCGTTTTTTCTATATTTATAGTACATTTCAGGCCATGCAATTTTTAGGATATGAATGAAATATATTTGGGTACATGTGATAAATTTTTTATACATTATTTCATTATACTTTATAATATATTCCCTATGGAAGTTAAGGTTCCTAAATTCTCCTTAAATTAATTTCCAACAAGCCAGTTTGGCATTTTCTCTATAACTTACTTTCTAAGATGTTTCAAATTATGGAATTTTAAGAGATATATGGATACATATAGGTGTACATTAGGTAAAAAAATTATACTTTGATTCATTATACTTTCTAAGATATTCTCTATGGAATTTATGGTTTCTTAATGGTCATGAAATCAGTTTCAAAAAGGTCAGCTTGGAAATTTTGTTGTAACTTTTTTTCGGGAAATTTCATAATGTGAAATTTTTAGATACCTAAGGAGACATATGAAACTACCTTAGGTAAAAAATTTAGATTCATAGTTGCAAAATTATATATATTAGATATCATTTTTGGGATTCAACTGCATTAAGTAAGTCATTCATCTATGACCATTTCCATGAGAGCTAGTTGTAACTGACTAATTTATCATGATTTTTGAATAATCCACTTAGTACTCATTGCATTGGGTGATGCTCATAGGGTACCTAAAGAAGTGGGATTTAAACTAGTGAAATGAATCACATAGCGTCAATCATCACTTCCGGGGCTTGCACCTGGTAACTAGGACTTCCCGGGATGTCACCCATCTTAGAACTCCTCTAGATCAAGTGCGCTTAACTATGGAGTTTTCTCCACAATCAAGCCCACTTAAGCTCAAGTGAACTTAACTGTGGAGTTTTCCCCACAATGCCCACTTAGATAAGTGGGCTTGATTGTAGGAAAAATCCACAGTTAAGCGCGCTTGAGCTAGAGGAGTTCTAGGATGGGTGACCTCTGAGAGATCTGAGCCAGGTGCAACTGTGTGCTTATGCTCCTGGATTTGATCCTAAATATCCCTATGAGCATCACCTGATGCAATGAGTGTTAAGTGGACTATTCAAAAATCATGAGAAATTAGTTAGTTATGACTAGCTCTCATGGAAATGGTTATAGATGAATGACTTACTTAACGCAGTTGAATCCCAAAAATGATATCTAATATAACGCACTGCGGAAACCCCTCATACTTAAAATTATATATCTTGCATTCCATACAAGTTCCTTCTTGGGAAAAGGAAAAAAAAAGCTTTGGGAGAGTTTCCATAAATTTCATTTGAGGACCTAGTCAAGGAAGAAGTAATGAGCATACCTAGTGAAGGTAGAAGAAGAAAGTAGACCCAATGAAGATAGAAGTTGTTGAAGTTTGCAACAAGAAACAGTGAAGGAGGCATCCTGAAACATCATTCCCAATCCTAGTTGGAAAATAATCACCTAAACTAGGTGTGGCCCACACAGGCTATTTTTAGGTGTATGTCTATTTTTAGACATGGTGAGCATATTCTATATGTAGCAGGAGGCTATTTGTGGATGGTTGGTCAAGTTGGAAAAATAGATGGATTTATATTTTTATACATATTGGGCAGAATCTATTTTTAGATTGCCAGTCTGAAAATATATATGTCGAATATTATTATCTCTTAATAATATTTGGACTCTAAACATTATCTTATTCTCTTGGAACACTTCAGTTCAGTGCACAGATGTGGCACAATAGCTGACAGAAGGAATTATGCTATTATTGAGGGTTTACTGGAGCTATTGCATGGAGGACTTCAATTAGAACTCATGTGACAGAGTTTGGTGGAGTTATAGAAGTAGTTGGTGGAGTTGTGTTCAGTTTAACTCAATTAGACACAGTTGAGCTAGTTGTATCTAGTCTAACTGAATGATACACTAGCGAGAGTGGTGTGAATTAATTAATAATTAATTCACTAAATATTAACTCATTAATCAACTGAATAATACATCCGTTAACTACAGTGCATGGACAGTTTCAGTGGAGACCAGTGGAGAGGTAGGTGAAAGAGCAAGTGTGACTATCAGTTGTGACTATAGTGTTGCATTGTTTGCACCAAAAATTTAGTAGATATGCCTTTAAGGATTGTGTGAGCAAGGTTGGAGAAATTGGATTTCATCCAGAGCCATTCTTCAGCAAGGATTGTGCAGTAGAGGCAGGCTAGCATGTGGCAAAGATCGGTGCATGGATTTGCAATATTGGGCCTGATTAGTGTGTAGCGATTGTATTGTACTGAGAGCTTGTGATAAGCTTTGTATGAGGATTGTTACATGATCTATATGACATATATTATATATATATAGCTGGGTTTTTTAGCTTTAGGCTTTCCCGTTAAAACACTGTGTTAATGTGTGTGAATTTTTATTGTTTCATGTGTGCTTTGCAGTTGATTTAATTTCCGCATGTGATGATCAATGGTGGAATAGATTATGTATTGTGAATGAAGTTAAAATAGTGTGTGATCAGGAGAATCTTGGACATATGCATGTGTAGTGCATATAATTTCTACATGGTATCATAGCGTTGATCATTGGAGCAATTGCAATTATTGAAACAGTTGAGTTTTGTGCTGGTGGAATTCGAATTTGCTATAGTGTTTTCTTGGTGTCAAAGTTGAGCATTCATTGAAATGTATTTCAACGGATTGCGATTGGAGTATGCCCTTGAGGGTAGCTCAAATTATATTTTATGGAAGAATAGGATGGAGGCGGTGCTGGAGGATAATGGGTTGAAGGAGTTCATATATGTTGATATTCCTAAACTGGGTTCTAGCGATGAAGCCGCACTTGATGCATGGCAAAAGAAGGTAGCAAGGTTTCGAAGGATTCTATTGGAAGGTGTGAAGGATCACATTTTGTCCACCCTTCACGGTAAAGCCACTCCATTCTTGATTTGGAAGGCTTTGACAGAATTGTTCCAAAGCAGAAGTGACTAGAGGAAGTTGGCGCTTAAAGACAAGCTCAGGAAAATAAAAATGGAGAAGAATGACACTATTCCAGTATACTTGAAAAAAAATTTCCACTACAGGGATGAGCTTGGGAGTGTAGGAGTTAGTGTGGATGAAGAAGACTTGGTGAGCTTAGCTCTCCTTGGGCTTCCAAAGAGTTGGCATAGCTACGAGGACTCTGTCAATGGTCGGGAGAAACTGCTAGGATGGGAGTGACTTTGGTCAGATCTTGTGCAGGAGGAGATAAGGCGGAGTACCAGGGATGGCTCTTCATCAAAGAATGATGATGAAGAGGATTGCGCTTTGGCTGCCAAAGCAAGGAAAGGGAAGGGGAAGAAAAATCCTTCTCAATCCGAGTTCTGGATCAGAAAAAGAACGTGACATGTCCAAGTGAAGTGTTTTCTGTCTCAGACATGGGCATTTCACACATTGTCCTGAAAAGAAAGAAGAACAGGCGGCTACTAGAGCTATAATTTAGGTAGGCTCTTGCCTCGCAATTTTGAGTTGGACTTACCATCCCTCGCATGCATGGGTGTCTAGTAAATTGGGATGGTATGGGTATTTAGTAGTGGTGATTCGCTCACATGACGGGAGATGTGAACCTTTTCAGTGACTTGGTGGAGAAAGATCTCCAGTTGCATGTTGAGTTGGGCGACAATGGACGATATAATGCGACCAACATTGGTACCATTACCTTTCAGAGGGAGTCAGGTAAACTCATTCTTTTACAAGATGTTTTGCATGTTCCAGGTTTAAAGAAGAATTTAATCTCAGTCGCAATGTTAGAGGATAAAGGGTATGACGTTGTATTTAGTGAAGGAAAATTTTCCTTTGGTACAAAGCAATAGGAAAATTCAAGAAGGTTGGGATTCAAGCTAAGAATCTCTACAGACTTGAAGTAGATGGGATTTCTACGGAGCTTCCTACTGTTGGGAAGTGCAAGAAAGCCATGCAATTGATGCTTGAGAGGGATCAAGTTTTGCATGCAGGTAATAGTGAACCTCGGGATGTGGAGCAACCACAAGATGAGGATCATGGAGTGGGAGAAACCAATCATGCAGAGAACGTGCCAGATGGGCAGAGGGAGTGCATGCAGCTATACCACTAGGTGAGAGGTGGGGCGATATGCATGAGTAATCCCAAGAGGAGATTTCTGGGCAGGATTCATTGAGATGGTGTGGATCTCATGAATTGAACCTGGCTACGAGGAGCCCACAGAGCAACAGTAGCATGATCAATTGGATTGATGCAGGCAGATCAAAGTGACAGTGTTGGATACTAGAGTGCGGTTCAGAGTTGACAGCAAGTGCAGAGTGCATGGGTGCAAAGTTCAACAGCGCAGTGGTTCCTGAAGACATGTGCAGTAGCTAAGCAAAATTCGAAGACTTTGATGATATATGCATTAGACTGATTGAGTTTTTTGGAGGCTATTCAGTTTTGGAAGTGTTGCATTAGAGTTGCAGAGCAGATGCATGGAGTTGCAGGGCGCTTGCAAAGGTTGCAGGGTGAATGCATGGAGTTTCATGTCGCATGCAAAACAGACCTTTCTTGTTGAGAGGGAGTGTTGAAGTTTGCAAAAAGAAGTAGTGAAGGAGGCATCCTGAAACATTATTCCTGATCCTAGTTGGAAAATAATCACCTAAACTAGGTGGGGCCCACACAGGCTATTTTTAGGTGTATGTATATTTTTAGACATGGTGAGCATATTCTATATGTAGCAGGAGGCTATTTGTGGATGGTTGGTCAAGTTGGAAAAATAGATGGATTTCTATTTTTAGACATATTGGGCGGAATCTATTTTTAGATTGCCAGTCTAAAAATAGATATGTCGAATATTATTAGCTCTTAATAATATTTGGACTCTAAACATTATCTTATTTATAAACTTGGAGCCTTGGTTAGGTGCGAGATGTGGGTGTCACATACGACGAGAAAAGGAGTCGCTATTCTGAGGGTGTCACGGGCTGCTATCATGGATACTTCAGTTAGAACTCATGTGACAGAGTTTGGTGGAGTTGTAGAAGTAGTTGGTGGAGTTGTGTTCAGTTTAACTCAGTTAGACACAGTTGAGCTAGTTGTATCTAGTCTATCTGATTGATACACTAGTGAGAGTGGTGTGAATTAATTAATAATTAATTCACTAAATATTAACTCATTAATCAACTGAAGAATACATCAGTTAACTACAGTGCATGGATAGTTTCAGTGGAGACTAGTGGAGAGGTAGGTGAAAGAGCAAGTGTGACTATCAGTTGTGACTATAGTGTTGCATTGTTTGCACCACAAATTTAGTATAGATGCCTTTAAGGATTGCGTGAGCAAGGCTGGAGCAATTGGATTTCATCCAGAGCCATTCTTCAGCAAGGATTTCGCAGTAGAGGCAGGCTAGCAGGTGGCAAAGATCAGTGCATGGATTTGCAAGATCGGGCCTGATTAGTGTGTAGCGATTGTATTGTACTGAGAGCTTGTGTTAAGCTTTGTATGAGGATTTTTACATGATATATATGACATATATTATATACAGTTATTTGGGGTTTTTAGCTTCAGGCTTTCCCGTTAAAACATTGTGTTAATGTGTGTGAATTTTTATGGTTTCATGTGTGCTTTGCAATTGATTTAATTTCTGCATGTGATGATCAATGGTGGAGTAGATTCTGTATTGTGCATGAAGTTAAAATAGTTTGTGATCAGGAGAATCTTGGACATATGCATGCGTAGTGCATATAATTTCTACAGAAGCAGTGAGTAGACCTAGTGAAGGTAGAATCAACAAGTAGACCCGATGAAGGTAATGGAAATTTCATTATCTTTTGAAGAAGTTTTATGCACTAAAGAAGAGTTGTAATTGACAATTGTTTCTCAAACAAAGGGATTAGTGTCTCTTTCTAATTTTGCACTTATATTTGTGGATTGGTGTCCACAGTAGGGTTTTTATCAGTGGGGATTGGCATCTACAGCAGGTTGGTGCCTACAAAGAATTATAAAAAGAAGTTGTGTGGTTTTCTCTAGAAAGGGTTTCCATGTAAATTGTGTTCCAAGTTCAACAATTGATTTATCTCATATGTGGTTGTTTTATTACGGTTGATGGATGTTTAAATAATTAAACATTGTGTTATATTGATTCACCCACATCTTAGTATTAGTGTGCTATCAACAATTGGTATTAGGAAATTTCCTTTAGAAACAGTTTTACCATTGGAAGGTAGATCTCAAAAGTACACGGGGCTATACAAGAAAGTTTCTGCACAAAGAAAAAACCCATGGAAAACAAAACAAATATAAACATCTTAGAAAATTCTGAAACAAATGGGGAGGTGTATCTTGAAGAAGAACTCATTTGTACCTAAAGATAAATAAAGAACCTTAAGAAAAAAATTGAAACAAAAAGAAGAAACTACAAAAATATGAATAGGACCATGATGCAAAAGCAAAGATGTCAAAATCCTTGAAGAAATAGAGAAGACTATTATCATCCTAATGTTTCAACTTGAAGAGGAAAAAATTATGGTAGAAGTTGTGAGATTCTAGCTGAAGTAAAAATAAAAGAATTATGAGAAGTTAAAAGTTCAAATTGTTTCCTTAAAAAGTGAATTAGAGAATCAAACTACTCAATTGAATAGAAGCTTGAAATTTGAAAATAGCACTAAAGTTATAGATGATATCATTAGTTGTAAAAGGTTACCATTCATGAAGACTAGACTCGGCTATGATATGAATCAAAATACCCTTAAAGACAATTCAAATTCTAAGGCTACAGAGAAACCTAAGAGAGAAAATCAAGGGAAATCTAAAATCTATGTTGATTTTCTCAAAATATCCATAAAAAAATGAAGACAACATGAAGAAATAAAATGAAGTCCTGCAAAAAACTAACCTTTTTTGCAAGGACAACAAGGATGAATTCATAAGATATTTTCCATATACGGTATCTCACACAACTCAATACCAAAACCCATTATTTTCTTATTGTTTTTATTGCAATTAATTTGGTAATAAAGTAATAGATTGTAGAACAGATGTAAGAAATAATCATGAGTGGAACAAACATAGAAGCACTTGTGGGTTTTTAAATAGAAACTATAACCCCCTTATCTGATTACAATGTTATATGTTATAAGTGCAACAATTATGGTAACATAACATGTTTTTGTAGAAGTGGTATTATACATTCTCCTAGGAAAAATAGGGAACAAAATACCCTTGCCAAAGAATCCATGAAAGTTTGGATAAAGAAGGAGCGAGAAGAGATAAATAAGGAAAAATCGATGCTTGTACAAACTTCACTTCATGCCCAAAAAAAGGGAAACCAATGGTACATCAGAAGTGGATTCTCAATCTACATGACAAGTGACAAGAGAAATTTTATCACTTTGGAAAGGTTAGAGGTAGTGTGAAATTTGGAGATAATATTATTGCAATGATAGCTGGAAAAGGTATTCTTATTCTCAATAATGGAAAGACTAAAATCTAAGATGTCTGAAACATAATATTATAGGTGTTAATCAAATATGTGAGCAAGGATTCACTCTCACAGTTCATTCTCAATGTACACAAGAAAATTATTTGTAGATGCAAATAAAACACCAAATAACGTATATATACTCAATGAGATCAAGGGAGAAAAATGTTATATGGGACAAATAGATGAAATATGGTTTGGGCATAGAAGTATGGGCCATATGAACTTTGGTAATCTATTGAAAATAAACACTAAACAAGTAGGTAGATACATGCAAAATATCACAAAACTTTCAAACACTATTTGCAAGTAATATCAGCATGGGAGTTAGAAAAGAACAAGCTTCAAGACAATGGAGTACTTAACAATGAAGCCATTAAAAATTGTTCATACAGATATTTGTGGGCCTACAAAAAACACAAATTATAGAAGGTGAAAATTAATTCATGTGCAACTCATTTATGATTACTCAAGAATGGCATGGGTTGCATCCCTCCAAGAAAAATCGGAATCATTTGAGAAGTTTAAATCTTTCAAATCCTTGGTTGAAAATGAAATTGATTTAAAAATAAAGTGATTGAGATCAAACCAAGGAGGTGAATTTACCTCAAATTAATTTGAAGAGTTTTATGAGTATCATGTAATAAAGAGACATAATTTAATTACATTTTCCATAGTGAAATGGAGTGGTAAAAAGGAAGAACCAAATTGTATAAGATAAGGCTACAAAAATGTTGAATGAAGCAAATATTTCAAACAATTTTCAATGGAGAGAAGTATTCAACATAGCAATCTACATTCTGAATATATGGAAAATGAGAGCCAACATCAACAAAAAACCTTATTAACTATGGAAGGGTAGACCAACAACGACAAAATACTTCAATTTTTTGAGAAAAGAGAGATGACGAGGATATGGGAAATTTTGACTCTAGAGATGATGAAGGTATCTTTCATGGTTATTTAGCAAGAACCCACTTATAGATGTCATAATAAAGCATTATGAAAAATTGTATAAAGTAAAAATATTAAAGTGGATTAACCAAGGCCTCAAAAGGAGAAATCATAAATATATGTACATTCAGAAGAGATGATATGCAAGGAGGAGGAATAAGGAGGAGAAAAATAATGTCAAGATACAAAGATACCATCTAGATTTTGATTTTTCATAGGTATTCTAAACTAATAATAAATTCTTATAATTTCTTAGGTTAATATTTTATTTCATTCACATTCATCATAAAATAATTATGCAAAATATCTCAATAGCAGAAACAAAAATACAATATTATCATAAAGAGACATCCAAACAAAAGACACAAGAATTTTAACCTGGGAAAACCCACATGGGGGGGAAACCAACAACCTTTTCCTTAGAGAAATTATTAAGTTCAACATACATATAATTCTTCAAGTAAAACATAAATTCAAACTTACAGGTAATATATCCCTAGTCATACTTGGTCAAACTAACCTTAATAGCCTCAAAAATATGAAATTCCTATGCCTCAGAAATTTCAGTCTTCCTTATATTTTGTCCCTCAATATAGCCTCATATTTTATCTATGTATTTTCCACAAATAATGCCTCAGAGCTTCATCCTTTTGTTATTAAAAGTAATCCTTATTTGATCCAAAAATGGATGCCAAAACTGGAGAGAATGAATGCCAATATATAGATGTTAAAAGGGCCAAATGAGTGTGTTCCTTCAAGTTGGGTCGACTTGACACTGGGAGAGACGACTTAATCCTTTTGGATCCAAAATTCAAAATTTAAAAAAATTAAAAATTATTTATTTTGAAGCTGACATGAATAACATGTCTTATCTTTTTCATTATATAAATTTCAAGGGATAAATTATTAATTATGAAGACCAACCATGGCTAAAAAATTCAACACACTTAGCTAGGGAGGTATTCATAATGACTATCTAGATGTTATCTTGCTGGAAAATTTATCTAAGAAAATTTTATAACAATTCATCATCAGTATCAACATCATTCAATTACCATATTCCTAGTCAACAACTCTAACCCATGGTAAATCAATAGCATCAACTAGTCACCATAACTTTGGATAGTACCTCTGACCATAATTTTGGTCATTACTTCTGACCCATGGTGCATCTATGGCATAAACTAGTCACCATGATTTTGTTCGGTGCCTCTTACCCATGGTATACTAAATAGTCCTAGTTCACCATCATCCTAGTCAATCTCTTTGACTCATGGTGATGTTGGAATCACGATTGTCGTTAAACCAAAACCCACAGGTGTTAGTCTCTGCTACAGTCACCAGAGTTATGATCTATGAGAGGCAGTTAGTCCATGTCGCGAAACACAGGAGGATATTTTAACCCAATGTCCAACAATCTCCCCCCCAATGTGAGTTGGGTGAGTTTCAAACTTGAGACCTGTCGCTCTGATACCACTTGTTGGAATCACAATTTCCGTTAGACCAAAAACCGCAGGCGTTAGTCTCCGCTACAATCGCCAGAGTTAGGATCTACGAGAGGCGATTAGTCCATGTCACGAAACACACGGGGATCGTTGAACCAATGTCCAACAGGTGAAACCCTAGGGACATGCCAAATCCATTTGAGTACTATGATCCTAAATCCAAACGCCTCATTCTAGTCCTTGATGCTTAATGGGATCACTCAACTTATCTGGAGATTACTATGAGCCTGTTGTTGAAAGGAACCCACTCAATTGACTAGGAAAATTATTCCTAATTTTCGTAAAAAAACTTGACATAAGAAGAATTATTGTCCTCTGCTAGACCATTATATCTAATTCTAGTCAAAATACTTGACATAGTGAGAATGTTTGACCCTCATGCTATCACATCAACACTCTAGACCATTCTCTCTAATCCTGGTCAACCTAACCCGAGAATGAATGTCCTTGATGCTTTAATTTCATTATTCCCTCTTGTTGAGAGAGACATGCTCAACCACTCCAAGCTTTTCCTTGAAGTAAAAATACTTCATATTGGGAAAAAGGCTTTGTCGTCAATTTGCTTGACTGTAGAATAATACTAGACCCACACTTATTCCTTATGTACCATGTCTCGGTACTAGATCTCACTATTCTTTGACCTATCATCATGGTTGTAACCTACACTTGATCAAGAAAATCCCGCAAGTACCTTTTGAAGCCATACTACTTCTCAAATTTCCAACCAAGCTACAATATACTCGACTTCTGAAGTATCGAGTGTGAGGTGTCTACTTCCTTCTCATCCAAGAAATCATAAGTAAGCCCAATCTGAAGCAATATCTTGATGAACTCTTACTAAATTTTTCACTCTCTACCCAATTTGAATCTATGTGTCATTTTTTAAAGACATATCTCAAACAATAATTGGTTGTGCCATAACATATTGTACCATGTTGGTACTTCAACACATATGGAGCCATATGGATTGTCTCAACCATAAGTTGATCAGATAATTTTTTGTTACCATAATTGGGTTCTCTTTCTAAAACAAATCTTATTTTGTCAATCCTGGGTGCTCCCTGTGCCAATGTAGCTATCTTGTTACTGTAGCATATCAACTATCTATCCTTCATCAAAAATATATGAGGGATTCAATAGTATGCTTCAAGGAGATGATGCATCAAATATAGGTCTGTCATCTCAAACTCAGAAGTGAACTCCCTCTAAACCTGAAACAAGGTTTCCTGAGGAAGCCTTGATTGCTCCCTCCATTAAGGAAGTAATTTTTTATGTCACAATCGATCCTTCTAACACATGAGTCCTTCTAATTTTGTTAGAAATAAATCATATATTTTCAACCTTGATCCACTAATCCAAGTCTTAGGAACAATATTTTATTTGGAAGAAGGAGACTCCTTCATGTCCCTCAAAGCCTTGAGGTGGTCCCATGTACACTTATTCCTCAAAAATGGCCTCTACATCCATCTAATGTAATTCCATAACATAAGAAACAATCATTCTAATAGAAGTGTACCTAACAATTGGAGCATAGTCTTCTCCCTCTAACTAGAAGAACCATCTTACCAAGAGTCTTACCAAGAGAAACCTCCCTTTAATTTTTCAATACACTTTCCTTCATCATGACATCCTTCAAAATTGCTACCTTGCTTGCTCACTGTAAATTGGAAGCTCTTATTGATTGTTTGGTTTGGTTGTAGATATCTTGAACCATTTCTCCCTCTTAAATACAAATCACTTAAGCTAAGTTTTTACTTTATCTTGGGAGAATCCTTTTGTCATAGACTTTTCTTCATTCTTCTTGGCACTTCCATCTGTTTGAGAGTTTAAACTTCTATGATCCATTTCTAATTTATCACAAATTTTCCGGAAAATAACATTATCATTTGAGAACTGACACGTTTCAAACTTCCATCTGTTGTCAGATTCTTGGAAGTCTTTTCAATATAAATGCAACACTCATTACGAGACAGTGGAAGAAATATTATAACCATTCAAAGATACAATGACAAGTATTTGACCATAAATCAAGAAACAATAATCAAGAGAGAAGGATATGAAGTACTTATCTTTGAGGATTGAATGGGAATTTGTCAGCTCTTTCTTGATCCTTGCATTTTTACATAAATCCATCTGAAAATTATTCACCTTAAGCAACCATTATTGCATGTACTTTAATTTCCTTCATAAGATAGGATTTATTTTCTCAGTGAAAACATCATGTTTCAATAATTTGAATCTAGCTCTAGGATTTTGACCACAAATCCTAGGGTTCGCATCTAAGACCTTAAGTCTACTAGTGTTTAAAAACCCTAATATTTATAGTTCTTGTACATATTTTTATTTCTACAATAGTTGTATTCAAACTTATCATATTCATATGATTTGAAATCAACATTAAATCTAACAAAAAATTGAAGCTATATTTCAATCCCAACCATTTACAACCCTGACACAAAGAATACTTTGAAGAGATATAATCAGAAAACCATAGTTCATAAGAAAATAATTTTAGTTACTGATACATCTGATCAAGACAGTAATTTGATGACACTTCATACTTCTAACATATGATTAAGTCAATATATCTCGACCTAGGGTTTCACAAACCCTTAGTTTTTATAACAGATTGTAACTTCCAATTTCAATTTATCTTCAAGATCTATCATAGTTTGAGATAAAACCTTTCTCCTTAGTTCCCTCTGGAGAAATTTTCAATCTGATCAAACTATCAATGATGTGGCAGAACTTTGCAATACGATGCCAAGGCTGAGTATTAACTGCTCATCCTCCATAGTTAACTTTGGTCTGCCATCAAAATATTAATAATATGAATGTTTAGTATTTTTTGGTCATTGTAAGACTGCTTTCATAAATTGGCCTATATCCATCCTATAGCGACTCTTCAAATCATCATATACTATTAGACTATTGGATCAATGCACAAAATTACAGGCATATTTCAAATCTAATCACAATTCACAATATAGAAAACACTGTTTCTGCCATTCACACCATAACCTCTGTCACAGGTATGCACCAATCATTTCACTTGCTGCCAACACACTTATTTGTGCACAATAATTTTTTCTAATTGCCCTCTAAGCCCACACAACTTCATTGTGTGTGATCAATTCACCATCATATTATTATGTTATTGACCCATGAGCTAATCCTTGAATGATCCATTTTCCGTGTGCATTCTTCAGAAAAATATTAGTTTTTCACTAGATCCAAGTTATGCTCGGTATGAATCAATACATATGTAATTTGAATATGACTAGATTGCAGCACCAACTATTTATGAGCTCCATCATTAGACATATTTGGAGGGGCTGATGGTCACCTTTTTTCCTCCTTAAATCTATTTTTCTTTCATTTTTATTATTATTTGGTTTTATGATGCTAGTATAGGTGGTGATTAAGGCTAACATGCTTTGAGTGCCTAATATGAGGTTGAGTGAAAAAAATCACGAGTAATTAGTATTTTTATGAGGATTTTATCATAAAGGCTTGGAGGAGACAACAAGGAGAAATTATAGGAGGGTTGTCTACCCTCCTTGACTCTCAAAGACAACAAAAGGATCCCCAAGGATTCTCTCCAACAATTCGAATTCCAGAGACAACCAAGCAACTCAAAGACCAAAGTGCACTCAATCTATGTTTACTTGGATTCAAGTGGACTCAATCACTATTTTTAAGGGAGTTGTTGGTAGTTTCCCTATAGAATAAATAGAGAATAGCTAGAGCTAGGAGGGATTGGATTCTATTGGGAACTTTGCTGCAATCTATTGACTTTTGATTATTGTACTTAGTAATTAAACCTTGAGAAATGTACGAGACTGTTATTTAATGAAATGAGCAGACTGATTTCATTTTACTTATTTAAGTTTCAGAGAGATAGGAGTGTGGGTTAGGACCTAATCCATGTGCCTCGGCCTCTCTACTGTACTTGTTCTTTTCTTTCTACCACTTAGTTAGTTCTACTTCTGATAGTTTCATCGTTGCTTAGTTTTTTCTTTCAGTGTCACTATTGTAGGTTTCATTTGCTTATGAGTAATAGAATATAGGAGAAAAATCTAAAAGTTGTGGATCAATACCTCCCTTATCATCTCCGTCAATAGAGATCGAGGAGGGTGAACCTACCCACGGACCAAAAAATTGATTTCTGTTCATTGTTTCTGAGATTAGAGTAGAGTTGCATTAACATTTTCAACCTTCCTATTGTACTGTATTTTCACACATTTGTTTGTTTCTTTGTGCATAAGTTAGCAGGGTTGATTGTAGGAATTAGTGTTAAAGCCCCAAAGTAGCTTTGTGTGCCTCCCTGCTTCATTTTCCATCTCTATCTTCTCAACCTGAGCACTGTTGTTACGCCCTCCATTCCCTCCTTTTTTCCACTTATTCTAACTTCTACACCCACATTTTATACTTAAAAAAACTTAAAATATCTAGCTGCCTTATTCCTTTGCTTTCATCAGTCATGGCCACGGCACCTTTTTAACGTAAAATGCTTAGAAAACCATCGAAGTTGGACCTCCGCATTTTCTCCTCGAATTTCCCGCTTATCGCATCTCGGCCATCACATAATCCTTTCTCTCCTTTATTTTGACATTCTTCATTGCGATTTGCGCTTTACCTTTCCACCTTACTACTTACCATTATGCTCGAAAACACTTTAAACATTGGAACTCGACCTTTAACCTTTCCTTCGAACTTACTGCAATTCCTATTCGCAATCGCAAATCACATTCCCCACTTGATTCCCGTTAATACATTCCGCTTCCAAGCCCCGATTGCAATATTCTTACCGTACTCCACTACCACGTCACTCCTCGCATCTCGCATTTCACAAATTTGACATTATCGCATTTCGCACTTTGCACATTTTTCTCCCGCTTTGTTAAGACTTACCGATCCCAACCACTGATTGTGATATTACTGTAGCACTCCGCCACGTCATCCCTATCGCAAATCACATTTCATAGTTTCTATCCACATCGCATATCGCATTTCTCACTTTCCTCCCAACTACACTTCCACTTCTCCACCATCACTGAGATATTGCAATATTGCGATATCACATATCACGTATCACATTGCCACCCCCCTCTTACAACTACGCCATCACACTTTTTAAAGCCTCCCTCTCAAAAGAATTTTTGCGATATTAAATTTTTTAATAAAGTTTTAAACTCATTTTTCACTCCCCTAAGCCTTGTTTAATCTGAAATAAGCGTATTAGTTTGTTGTGCTAAGTGTCCTTTCAGTAATAAAAACATGTACAAATTGTCTCCATTTGTTTGCTTAAGGAATGAGTTTTATTAACCATGAAAAATAGATGAATTTGTGAGTTTTAGGCATGAAAATAAGCCTAAATAACACTATACAATAGTGTATAACAGAGAAATAACATCACACATAAGTTTTACACAGCAGGCATGATGAAGAAGTTCACCCCTCCTGGGCTACATCTGTTGGTCCAGCTCCCAATGGCATGTCCCTCTTTGTCATTATGCTCAAAATTGAAAATACATGTGTTTACAAGCCTCTAATGGTTGTTTTCTCTACACGAGTGGCTCCATAATGCTCAAATTATTCTAGGTATACTCTTGTTTCACCCAAAATTGGTCTAAAATTGACCTCCCAAAGTGTTTTTCCCAATATCAGCTAGAAAAACTCCACTAAAAGTGGAGACTGCCCTTATCCACAATCCAAAAATAGCCAAAACCCTTGAATTTAATGGCGCGCTCCAAATATAACTGTCTGTTAACATTAACATTGAATGTTGGGGAGGGGTTGGCCAAATGCCAACCCCCGAAACCCCGCGGTCATAACTCTTGGAGAAGAACTCAAGGTCTAACCACAGTGGATAAGATAGTGAACTGGAGTTCAGATTGGAGTTCCCGCAATTGCCACCTTAACCATCGCTGAAATGATAGGCTAGCCCACATGTGACTGCATCAAAGTGGTGATAAGTGTTACGATTTTAAAACGATTAGCGGAAGTTCTAACCACGGATAAAACATGTGACCAGCATTGTCGGAGGAGTTTAATTCTAGAGCTTGCGGAACCGTCAGATGACACATTATGTGCTGCGTTTTAAACTCTGTTTCATTTTATCACAATGTTGGGGCCACCAGCGGGTTGGGACCACTGGTTTTCCCCCCCCCCCCCCCCCCCCGAACCTTCAAAACATTACAGTTTAACATAATGTAGAATACTGATAGGTTAAGAAACAAATTAGAGCGGAGATGGTGGAAGGTCTTGTGCACGTGCCGGAGGTTGTGAGGTCGAACCACCTGAACCTCAAATAAATTATGGTAAAACCTCCTGGGGACACATGGCAGCCTCCGGTCTTGCCATGTGTCACCCATCCAATAGTGCCAATTCAAACACGTACATCTCCATCCAACGGTCCAGAAACAACCATGTGGCGAATTTTGATTGGGTTTCAGAAAAAGGAATATTCCCAGTATATGCCACCTGCTGACTATACCTGCATGCTGATTGGGCATCCCAATCACCATGTCACAAAAATTTAGTTTTTTAAGAAAACTAACAGAACACGATATCTTCCTCATACGACATCAGTTTTTCGAACCATTCATGGCATCAGAATCGCAACGACGAGACCTTTCCGATCACTCAGGTTCGGTACAGTTTCAAGAACTTTCAATTTTGAGAAAAAAACATGATCTCCTAATCACACCTCGCCATTGGGAAGATTTTGGACCCCAAAAGACTTTAATTACCTGTTTAGAAGATGAGTGTACAACTCCCTCACCTTTTCAACTTCCATCCACCTTGCCTTGGTTTTCTGCCCTTGAGCCCAATTCAAAGATAATCGATACTTCCCCTCTTAGAAGTTTGTGTCCTCCTATCAAGGATGGAATCCTCCTTGAGCTCATCCAAAAATTATGGTGATAAATCTTCTATAGATGGCAGCTGAATATCATTCCCTTGATCATCAATTAAAGGAGGCTCATACAAACGTAAATTTTCCACATTAACAACGGAATACATTTGCATATATGAAGGAAATTCAAGTCTAAGTGCATTATTACCAAGTTTTTTGATGATCTTGAATGGACCATAGAGAATGGACTTGAGATTTTTACCTTCTCCTTGCATCCTTTCTTTGCTTATGTGCAACCATACTTCATCTCCTTCTTGAAACATGTGATCAACTCTATGTTTTTCATGCCTCTCCTTGTATTTTCTTTGACTCTTCTCAAGATGTTCTTGATCTTGTTGATGAATAATCTGAATTTTCTCAATGAACTTTCGAGCCTTGTCAATATCACTATGCACATCAATTGCAACATCCTTCTCAAAGATGAAGTCTAATGGCGATTTTGGCAAATACCCAAAGCAGGCTTCAAAAGGTGATGTATTTGTAGAAGAGTGCTTGGCCCAGTTGTAAGCATGTTGAATGTAATGCAATTGTTCATCCCACAACTTGGGATGTTTGTTTCAATATCCTCTCAATAGATGCGCAATTGTTATGTTCACCACCTCGGTTTGGCCATCAGTTTGTGGATGAAAATAAATACTCTTTTTCAACTTTGTGTCCATCATCTTCCAAAGATTGGACCAAAAATTCCCAACGAACCTAGAATCCCAGTCACTAACAATAGAAGTTGGAAAACCATAATGAACCCATACATGTTGAAAATAAAGTTCAGTAGTTTGTTCAACAATAATGGTTTTCTTACATGGCATAAGTATACACATTTTACTGAATCTATCCATAACTACATACAGATAATCATGTTGTTTTCTTGACATAAGAAGACCTCCAACAAAGTCCATGGAGACACTCTCCCATGGCCTTGATGGTAAATGTATTGGCGTGTACAACCCAAGCTTCCTATTGCTAGGCTTGCTAGTTGCACACATAGAACAACCTCTTATAAAACATGACACATTATCTATCATGTGAGGCCAATAGAAATACCTCTGTAGATGCGCCATTGTTTTTATTACCCCAAAGTGTCCAGCAATAAGAGACGAATGAACCTGTCTCATGACACTAAGTCTCTCTCCTTGTGGTATACACAACTTGCCGAAATGAAACAGAAAATTGTTATGCATGTGATAATCATTTTCCTCAACTTGATTCCCTTTACTCAAACTAGCACACACATCTTGAAAATCAACATCAGATGCATATTGTTCTATGTAACTATCATGTAAAATAGAATCATTTTTAAGTAAAGTAGAAGCATTTATAATTGGCCTTGAAATAATATCAGAAAATTTATTGAAAATACCTTTCTTGTACCTTATAACTAAGTGAAACTGTTGAAGAAATCCCATCCACCTGAAATGTCGTGACTACTACAATTTTGTTTGTGACTACAAATACTGTAATGGTTGGTGATCGATATGTATAATTGTCTCTTTACCCATAAAGTATTGTTTCCACTTCTTGACGCTTTGTACCAACGTATACAACCCATGCTGCAAAAGTACTGCACCCATGGCATAATCACTAGCATCGGTTTATATCTTGAATGGCTGTCTCAAATTTGGTAATGCAAGAACCAAAGCTGAACTGATATTATCTTTTAAAGCTTCAAAAGCTTACTGTTGTTTGCCTCCCCATTGGAAGCCTTTCTTCACACTTGTCACTGCATGCATAGGAGATGCTATGGTAGAAAAGTTAGCAATAAACTTTCTCCAATATGGAGTTGCGCCTAAAAAAATTCTTACCTCGGTTACTATTTTGGGAGTGGGCTAATTCAAAATGTCTTCCACTTTAGAAGGATCAATTCTAAACTCACCTCCTCCTACAATGTGTCCCAAATAAACCAGAGAAGTCTTTCCAAATTCACACTTTGACATATTAAGAAATAATTCCTCTTTCTTCAAAACATCAAGCACCCTTTTCACATGCAAGACATGTTCTTCTCTTGTTTTTCTGAAAATAAGTATATCATCTAAATACACTATTACAAAGTCATCAAGAAATGGATGTAAAACATTATCCATAAAGCACATGAAAGTCATCGATGCATTACAAAAACCAAACGAAATAACCAACCACTCAAAGAGTCCTTGTGTGGTTTTGAATGCAGTCTTCCATATATCACTTTCTGCAATTTTTACTTGATGATATCCACTTCATAAATCTAACTTAGTGAAAAACTTTGCTTCTTTCAGTTGATCTAACAAATCATCTATCCTTGGGAGTGGGTATCGATTCTTTACTGTTATCTTTTTCAAAGCTCCGAAGTCAACACACATGCGCCAAGTCCCATCTTTCTTCGGAATCAAGACTATGGGTGAACCGCATGGTGAAGTGCTTGGCCTTATGAGTCCCTTGTCCAACATGTCCTTGATTTTCCTCTTTATTTCAGCATTCTCCATTATCGACATGCGATACATGCCGATGTTTGGAGGAGGACAATATTGTTGCAATTGAATCTCATGTTGAATCTCCCTTTTAGGAGGCAATCCTGTTGGCTCTTGAAACATATCATGATGTGCATCAACTACATCATATAAATCTGATGCAGGGGCATTAGACACTAGCCAGCAATGTCGGAATTTTTTTCCACATGTTGTGGCTAGGAGGGTTCAAAACATTTGAATTGTAACAGCTAGGTGTCAATACCTCAGCTGACTATATCATTTAGATTAGTTAGATTTGTAGAATTCGAATACTTCAGTTCTATCCATCTGTCACATTTCAGTTAGTTGAATAATTGTAATTAGGCTTTTGGTTTTCTAAAACGGTCCTCGCAGAGGAACCAAAGAGTCACACTATAATGTATATAAATTGAATCCTCAGATGTATCGGAAGAGAGAGGAAGAGTAGAGGAGATTCTGCAATAAAACTTTGTGTGTTGACGATTGCTTCCAGTTAAATGAATTTCAATTCTGTTGATTATCTAACTGTCTTGAGTCGTTATTTGTGAGGAAATTTGTTTGATTGTGAGGTGATTGGAAACAGTCTTGTATATAACTGTTGAATTGAGTCATTGTGAAGTTGTTGTATCTCTGTGTTCGTTGTTCCCTTGAATTGTTTGAATAATTGAAATCTCAACCGCGGACGAAGCGTGGTCATTGAACTCTGGTTAACGATAACATAATTCCCATTTAATAAAGAAAATTACGTTTGTTCGTTGATTAATTGTAATTCCTAACCGGGGTCAGAACCTTAGTTAACAAATAGAGAATATACGAAGGAGAACGCAAACCCGAATTAAACCCGTGGTCAATCACTGTTCAAAACCGCAAGTGGATTTACAAAGGCAGATTTCCCATATTGCACCGCTTTTGGTGAATAAGTGGTATTTCCTGGTTGGGGAGCGATTCCATAGAGTGTTCGATGCATGGCAAAGTGGAACCCCGAAAAACCATCTTTTAAACCGTGCCATCGCACGTTATCGTTCGTACCAGGATGCCGAGTGATATGCGTACATGTCGTTGATATAGGAAAGAGCCATCGGACGGTGGTCGCTTGCTGTAGATGCACGAACAATAAACGAGGTGTGTGAACGATAAATAAGGTACGGTGCATGCGTTTGATTGGTCTATTGATCGTAGAGGTGGGCCCAGAGCCAAAATGATATTATAAGTCATTTGTTTAAAAGGCGTAGAGTATTAGAATAAAGTCCAAAGGGTTAAACTTTGGTTATAAAGGTTCGGAGATAAATATATATGCCGGGAGATATAATTAAACATTCGAAGTTGTGATTATATTTATTTTTCAATTTCTTTGAAATTGATAAATAAATTAAAAGAAGATTAAGGAGACCACGTGGAGGCGAACCAAGTATCTGAAAGGGAAAAGATGACAGAGCCACGACGACGGTTGACCATCTCTCCTTGGGGCTGACTTTCAGTTTTGTTATGTCATTTGTGGTATCAGAGCTGTTGTTTTGAGTTGTTTTTGCAGAAAGCTGACATGGCAATCCGAGTTGGTAGAGGTGCTGGCAGAAGGAGACCTGTTGCCAACACAGAGGTGTTGGGGATGTTGCAGAGGGTCGAGTCTAGAATGGATGCCATGGAGTGAAGACAACCCAGAGATCCTGAAGACATCAGCGAACCTGAAACAGAAGAAGCTGAAGAAAATGTTGAAATTCCTCCTGACATGAGGCTCCTTAGAACTGTTCTGGGGTCTGTTGTTAAGCCCAGAATTGAAGTGTTGAGTTATGCAGGGGGACTGAATCCAGAAGAACTAGTGGACTGGATTAATGAATTGAACAAGTGCTTCGATTATGAAGAAATAAGTGAAGATAAGAAGGTCAAGTTTGCAATAACAAAGCTGAAGGGACATGCTGCACTTTGGTGGGATGGAGTGCAGGCAGAAAGAAGGAGAGTTGGCAAGCAACCTATCAAGAGCCGGACCAGAATGATGGCTAAAAGGTAAATTCTTGCCTAGTGATTACCAGCTGACATTGTATAAGAAAATGCAGAACCTGAGACAGAGGTTGCTGATAGTAAAGGAATACACAGAGGAATTCTATAGAGTAAGAATAAGAGCTGGGCAATTCCAGGACACACCAGAGAAGACTGCCAGATATGTGAACGGTCTCAAGCTGGAGATCCAAGATGAGATTGGTCTTCTGTCTCCTAAGACAGTGGAAGAGGCCTATCAGATGGCCTTGAAAGCAGAGGAGAAACTCCTGAGGAAACAGTCTGCCAAGAAGAGAGGTACTTTCCGTGGAAAGGGAAGTCAGGGTGGTAGAGGAAAGCCTACTACACCCAGGTATGGAGCTAACAGTAGCTCACCTCAGAATGCATCTGCAGAGGATGATACAAGGGGAAGAAGGGGTTCTTACAGAGGAAGAGGCAGGGGTAGAGATTTGAGGTGCTATAGATGTCAGCAAGCGGGACATAAGCACTATGAGTGTCCAGAGAATGTGGGTGCTGGTCCAAGAAATGTTGTTGTTTCCTAGGCTGGAGAAGAGGCGGAAATTGAAGAAGAGATTCTTCCAGAGAAGGGAGAGTCCTTGGTGGTAAATAAGGTCATGTTGAAGCAAGCCAAAGAGGTCACTGAGCCTGCACAAAGGAAGACTTTGTTTAGGAGCATATGCAAAGTCCAAGGGAAATGCTGCCAGCTAGTCATTGATAGTGGCAGCACCAAAAATCTGGTTTCCACTGAGGTAATAGAGAAGTTGAAGTTGAAGAAAAGGGAGCATCCAACTCCCTATAGGGTGTCCTGGCTGCATAAAGGGCACCAGCTGGTTGTAAAATAACAGTGTGAGATAGAGCTACAAATGGGAAAATAAAAAGATAAGGTCCTATGTGATGTAATGCCCATGGATGTGTGTCATATACTACTAGGTAGACCTTGGCAGTTTGACAGAGCAGCAGTGCATGATGGCAAGAAGAACACTTACAAGTTCTTCAAAGATGGGATACACCATACATTGATACCCATGGAAGAAGGAGAGCCATCCAGCAGAGTGATTGATCCAAAGACCTTGTTGCTGAGCGGGAAGGAATATCTGCAGCAGATAGAAGAAGAAGAGGTAAGTTTTGCTTTAGTTTGCAAACCTAAAGTAGTTCTTACTTCTACAAAGATTTCTGATTTTCCAGTAGAAATCCAAGAGATGTTAGATGATTATTGTGACATTATTGTGGATGATTTACCTAATGAGCTGCCACCTGTGAGAAAGATCAGTCATCAGATAGATTTTATCCCTGGTTCAAATCTGCCAAATAAGGCAGCCTACAAAATGACTCCCAAAGAAAATGAGGAAATCAGGAGACAAGTACAGGAATTGGTGGACAAGGGGCTGATTAGAGAAAGTTTGAGTCCATGTGCAGTACCAGCAGTATTGAGCCCAAAGAGAGATGGAGGCTGGAGGATGTGTACTGATTCCAGAGAAATCAATAAGATCAAAATCAGGTATAGATTCCCTCTGCCCAGAATTGAGGATTTGATGGACTGTTTGAGTGGTGATAAATATTTCTCAAAGATAGATTTGAAAAGTGGATACCATCAGATTAGAATAAGAGAGGGTGATGAGTGGAAAACTGCCTTTAAAACAAATGAAGGACTGTATGAATGGATGGTAATTCCTTTTGGGTTGTCAAATGCAGCTAGCACTTTTATGAGACTTATGAATGAAGTATTGAAAGAATTCATTGGTAAATTTGTGATAGTGTATCTGGATGATATATTAGTTTTCAGCAGAACTAAAGAAGAACATTTAAGGCATCTTAATCATGTCTTGAAGAAGTTGCACCAAGAGAAACTGTTGATAAACTTAAAGAAATGCTCATTCATGAAGGAAGAGTTGGTGTATTTGGGTTTTGTTGTTTCTGCAGAAGGATTGAAGATGGACCCAGAAAAGGTTAAGGCAATTGTGGAGTGGCCTTCACCCAGAAATGTTTTTGAGGTAAGAAGTTTCCATGGACTTGCTAGTTTTTACAGAAAGTTTATAAGAAACTTCAGTAAGATCAATGCACCCATAATTGAGACAATAAATAATAACAAACACCCATTTAAGTGGACTGCTGAAGCAGAAAGAAACTTCAAACTTTTGAAGCAAAAGATAACGGAGAAGCCTGTTTTGATTCTGCCTGATTTTACTAAACCATTTCAAGTAAAATGTGATGCCAGTGGAGAGGCCATTGGAGCTGTGTTGAGTCAGGATGATAGGCCTGTAGCCTATTTCAGTGAAAATTTGAATGACACCAGAAGAAATTATTCCTCTTATGAGAAGGAATTCTATGCAATTGTTCAGGCACTGAAGAAGTGGAGACATTATTTGATGTCTAGGGAATTTGTATTGTATTCTGACAGTCATGCTTTACAGTATATTGTACAGCAACCCAAGTTTAAACATAAGCATGCCAAATGGGTTGAGTATCTCCAAGGTTTTAATTTTTTTTTGAAACATGTAAGTGGTCAAGCCATAAAAGTAGCTAATGCTTTGAGTAGGAGGCACGTGCTTGTTCAAGAAACAAATTTTGAAGTTGTAGGGTTTGATTTTCTCAAAGAATTGCATAAAACAGATCCATATTTTAAAGAAGCATTTGAGGCATGTAGTAACCCTGTTTTAACAGATAGAAGACATTCGCTGGATTATTTCTTGCAGGAGGACTTTTTATTCAAAAGAAGCCAACTGTGTGTACCAAAATGTTCCATGAGAGAAAATTTTATCAAAGAGAAGCATAGTGGTGGACTTGCTGGACACTTTGGTACTGATAAGACTTATGAGCAGCTAAGTCACTTTTATTACTGGCCCAGGATGAGAACAGAAGTGGAAAAGTTTGTGAAGTGTTGCAAAGTTTGTCAATATGCCAAAGGAAGGAGCCAGAATGCAGGATTGTACACTCCCTTGCCTATTCTAGACAGGCCTTGGGACATGGTGAGTATGGATTTTGTTTTAGGATTGACCAAGACTCAGAGAGGGAATGATGCAATCTTTGTTGTAGTGGACAGATTCTTGAAGATGGCACATTTTATTCCATGCTATAAAACTAGTGATGCCACCCATGTTGCTAACTTGTTTTTCAAAGAAGTTGTTAGATTGCATGGGTTGCCCAAGAGTATTGTTTCAGACAGAGACACCAGATTTGTGGGTCACTTTTGGAGGAAACTGTGGAAGAAACTTGGTACCAAACTGAGTTTCATCTCAGCTTATCATCCCCAGACTGATGGAAAAACTTAGGTAGTGAATAGGAGTCTGGGAAATTTGTTGAGAAGTCTTGCAGGAGAGCATCCCAAGCAGTGGGATCATATTTTTCCCCGGGCAGAATATGCATATAATGACTCACCAAACATGAGCATAGGGCAGATTCCATTTCATATTGTTTATGGAATGCACCCCAGAGGAATATCAGAGTTAAGAAATCTGGGAAAGGCAGAGCTAAGGAGTGCAAATGGTGAGGAATTTTCTTCAGATATCCTGGCCATACATGAACAAGTGAAACAGCAACTACAAGGCAGCAACATCAAATACAAAATCAGAGCAGACTTGAGCAGAAAATAAGTTCACTTTGAAGTAGGAGATTTGGTTTTGGCACACTTGAGAAAGGAGAGATTCCCAAGGAAGCAGCATAACAAAATGAAGTTCAAGAAGATTGGGCCATGCAAGATACTTAGGAAGTTTTCTGCAAATGCTTATGAGATTGAATTACCTCCTGATGTTGAAATATCTCCCATTTTTAATGTTGCAGATTTGTACAAGTATGAAGATGATGGTACAAAAGAGAGAGCAGCAGAAAAGGAACAGATTGAGTGGAAGGAGCAGCTACCTCTAGCACAACCATTGCAACAAGAGAAGATATTGGATAAAAGACCATTCAGAAGGACCAAAGGACAAGAGTACTTTCAGTACTTGATCAAATGGAAGGACAAGCCAGAGGAAGATGCCACTTGGATGACTGAAGGAATGTTGCAAAAGATAGGCAGATCAGTGGAAGAGTTCATGGACAGGAGCCCATGAAGAAATTCGCCCTCGGTAGTCTGATGGAGGGGCATTAGACACTAACCAGCAATGTAGGAAGTTTTTTCCACATGTTGTGGCTAGGAGGGTTCAAAACATTTGAATTGTAACAGCTAGGTGTCAATACCTCAGCTGACTGTATCATTTAGATTAGTTAGATTTGTAGAATTCGAATAGTTCAGTTCTATCCATCTGTCACATTTCAGTTAGTTGAATAATTGTAATTAGGCTTTTGGTTTTCTAAAACGGTCCTCGCAGAGGAACCGAAGAGTCACACTATAATGTATATAAATTGAATCCTTGGATGTATCAGAAGAGAGAGGAAGAGTAGAGGAGATTCTGCAATAAAACTCTATGTGTTGACGATTTCTTCCAGTTAAATGAATTTCAGTTCTGTTGATTATCTAACTGTCTTGAGTCGTTATTTGTGAGGAAATTCGATTGATTGTGAGGTGATTAGACACAGTCTTGTATATAACTATTGAATTGAGTCATTGTGCAGTTGTTGTATCTTTGTGTTCGTTGTTCCCTTGAATTGTTTGAATAATTGAAATCTCAACCGCGGACGAAGCGTGGGTGTAAAGCGTGGTCGTTGAACTCTGGTTAAAAATAACAAAATTCTCGTTTAATAAAGAAAATTACGTTTGTTCATTGATTAATTGGAATTCCTAACCGAGGTCAGAACCTTGGTTAACAAACGGAGAATATACGAAGGAGAACGCAAACCCGAATTAAACCCGTGGTCAATCACTGTTCAAAACCACGAGTGGATTTACAAAGGTGGATTGCCCATATCGCACCGCTTTTGGTGAATAAGTGGTATTTCCTGGTTGGGGAGCGATTCCATAGAGTGTTCGACGCGTGGCAAAGTGGACCCCTGGAAAACCACCGTTTAAACCGCGCCATTGCACGTTATCGTTCGTACCAGGATTCCGAGCGATATGTGTACATGCCGTTGATTTGGGAAAGAGCCATCGGACGGTGGTCACTTGCTGTAGATGCACGAACGATAAACGAGGTGCGTGAACGATAAACGAGGTACGGTGCATGAATTTGATTGGTCTATTGATCGTAGAGGTGGGCCCAGAGCCAAAAGGATATTATAATTCATTTGTTTAAAAGACATAGAGTATTAGAATAAAGTCCGAAGGGTTAAAATTTGGTTATAAAGGTTCGAAGATAAATATATATGCCGGGAGATATAATTAAACATTCAAAGTTGTGATTATATTTATTTGTCAATTTATTTGAAATTGATCAATAAATTAAAAGAAGATTAAGGAGACCACGTGGAGGCGAACCAAGTATCTAAAAGGGAAAAGCTGACAGAGCCACGACAGCGGTTGACCATCTCTCCTTGGGGCTGACTTTCAGTTTTGTTGCGTCAAAATCTGATTTCAACTTATGATCACAATCCTCAAATGACTCATGATTAACATCATGTTTAGGCTTAATCGTTAGAAGAAAAAAATTCTTACTTGAATTTACCAGCCTCTTTACCTGTCCAACATTTACCATTGCAATATTTGTCTTCTTGCGATGTGCACTAACAATGAACTCCTTGGCATATTTGAATAAATGGTATTTTTTCTCATGGCAATGGAAGATCTCTTTCCTATCATACAAGTAAGGACTTCCCAACACAATACTTGTAATATCAAGTGGAACCACATCTAATTCAACCATGTCAAAAAAATGTGCAGTTATTCCAAAGCGCAATATGCACTTCTTTGAAACCTATAAATTGGAATCCTTACAAATCCACCCAAGTGTATATGGTTTTCGATGTGGAATGGTCTTAATATTAATTTTCTTGACCAAGTGTTCATAGATTAAGTTTTCTTGTGACCCACTTTCAAACAATGTGTCAATCTTGGTATGTTTGGATATGACCTTCACATGAAACAGTTCAATTCTCTCTTCTTCATTTGGAGCTTGTATGTGACAGTTTGATGTACTAGTACTAGGTTTTGTTTCAATTTCTTTCCCCTTCATGTTCTACAATCCCATGGCTATAATTTTTGATTCATCACTTGAATCCTCTCCTAAGTCATGTTGAGTTGTAGCTGTATTTTTTTGCTTCCTTTTGTTATTGTTATACTTAGGTCTCTTTTCAGGATGTAATTTCCAACATTTTTTCTCTTCATGGAATTCTCTTGAACAATGTTTACAAACCAATTTTTCTCCCTCTTTCATGACAGATGCATTCTTTTTTCCCTTACCTTTTGAGGTCTTATCTTTGTTTTTCCCCTTAAAAGGTTTCTTCCTACTCTCATCAGTAATGTTTTTCCCTCTAAATTCTAGATGTGTGGCCTAAACACAAACTTCATCTAAGCTTGCAGGGTTAAACATGAGAATAGTATGTTTTAGGTAGCTATGTAAGCCTCCTATGTACTTGAGAAAAGTATCTTGGCTCTGCAAATCTACCCCTAATAAGATAGCTCTTCTTCTAAATTCTTGGGTGTATTCTTGTACATTTTGTCCTTTCAATTGTCTAAAATTTTTCCATTTCATTATGGCTTTCTGCATGTGATCTAATGGATAAAACTGTTGTTTTATTGCAGTAATGAAATCAGTCCATGATAGAATAAGCTTACATGCTTTTTGATCTCCTCCTTTGTCTTGGATTCCCACCAAACAAGTGATGTACATTCCATCCTCAATGAGGCTAGTTGGATTTTGGTATCATCATCATGAAGGTTCTAAATTCTCAAATAGACCTCCAATTGCCTAATCCAATTATCAAGATTTTCTGCATTGACTTCACCATTAAACATTGGAAATTAAAACTTAACATCAAGTTTTAGAAAATGACTTTTACCAGTGTTCTTTGACTTGTGTGACTGGAGTACTAAAGATGAAGTAGAGGATGATGATGATGAGTGTGAGGAAGGTGACCTTCCACTGCCTCCATTTCCTCCATTTCCCTTCTTTGTTTTATCCTCATCATTGTGACCTCCTGATGATCCTTGACCTTCCTTGTGAAGTTTGGATCCTTCTCCTTCTAGTCTTTCATTCATTTCTTGATAAAGGACTCTCACCATTTCAGTCATGTCAAGGAATGCTTTCCTGAACACTCTTTCTTCTTCTTTGGGATCCACCTCTTCATGGATTTCTTCTTCTCCTGGAGGCATGCTTATTTCTTCTTCTGCTTCTTTTGGAGGTGAACTAGGTGGTGGAGAATGTGGCAATCTTGCCCTCCTTTGTTGTGGCTCATTTTGAGAACCTCTCGCTTCCACCAATTTTCCTTCTCTTCTCTTAAGCTTGAGCCTAGTAAGCATGCAAACCCTTGCAAATAGTTAAACAAATATTTTCACATAAAAACACTAGATATTAAACTCTAGCTCTGATACCAACTTGATCTAAAAGGAGTGTATTAGTTTGTTGTGCCAAGTGTCCTTTCAGTAATAAAAACATGTACAGTTTGTCTCCATTTGTTTGCTTAAGGAATGAGTTTTTTTAACCATGAAACATAGATTAATTTGTGAGTTTTAAGCATGAAAATAAGCCTAAATAACATTATGTAGCAGTTTATAACAGACAAATAACATCACACATAAGTTTTACATAGCAGGCATGATGAAGCAGTTCACCCCTCCTGGCCTACATCTACTGGTCCAACTCCCAATGGCATGTCCCTCTTTTTCATTATGCTCAAAATTGAAAATACATGTGTTTACAAGCCTCTAGTGGTTGTTTTCTCTGCACCAATGGCTCCAAAATTCTCAAATTAGTCTAGGTAGACTCTTGTTTCACCCAAAATTGGTCGAAAATTGACCTCCCAAAGTGTTTTTCCCAATATCAGCTAGAAAAACCCCACTAAAAGTGGAGACTGCACTTATCCATAGTCCAAAAATAGTCAAAATCCATAAATTTAATGGCGCGCTGTTTCGGGGATTTAACACCCTAGAGGTTGGTTGGGATTCAACCTCCACAGAGCAGGGGCGTACTACTTAACAGAGACTCACACGATCATGCACATTCATAAAAACGAAATCCAGTAGAATGAGAGGTTTACCCGTTGGTCCTACGTTTGAAGTAGATCCACGTGGAGTTCAAACTCCCTGCAACCGTCCTTCCTCCTTCACCTGAAATACAAGAAGAAACCAGCACAAAGGACAAGTTGTACAGTATATTTCTACTCTATATGTTAGTGAGATTCATATAAAACATTAAATAAATCATCATGAATGCATGTATAACAAATATTCTTCATACATTAAAGCATACACTAACACGTTTACTTCGGGAACAGCATGATACTTCTGTATTATAAAAATAGTACGTACAAAAGTAAGAGGAGAGATCACCTGATCCTTCCAAGGCCTTCGCAGACCGTCGTCCGGATCCGTCCAGCCCTTGCCTCGCTAAGACTCCTTCCAAATGAGTGCATATGAGATAACATATAAAGGGATGTGTATCTCAAGGAAACAAGGGTTTCCTGAAATGAACTGGGAAAGTGCAGGAGGCACGGGGAATCAGACTTGGATAGGGAACCAACAGAGTATAATAATAATAATTCTCTCTCTCCCTTAGGCCATACATATGAGGTCTTTTTATAGTCCCTCCAAGTAGTTTCAGCAGTTGGAAACAGTTGGCCACGGGCTGGGGTGGTTAAACTACCTGAGTAACCATCAACCCAGCGCGAAATTAGGGATTTTTATATATTTTTTAATCATTAAAATGGCATACGCGGAAAATTCTAGCTGTACTCGCGTATACACGCGGAAAAACACGGGCATAGTCACGTATGGAGGATTTTACACTGTTTTTAAGTGAATTTGTCCAAGTCTGTAGGAATGGGTGCCCATAAAGCCATAAAGCAATCATGAATCATGTCAAGGTGAGAAATGATGCTATAACAGATGCCCCCTAATATATGAGGTCAGAAGGGGTACATGATGGCAGAAATGTATTATGCACATAGAAAGAACTTCGCAAGGACAAGAGAGGACTTCACCAGATTTCAGCCTGCCAAAAACCAATGAAAGAAACCAGAGAGTCAACACATGCTGAGGCGGGCATACCCATGCTCAGTCAATAATACATCATATATATAGAAAATAATGAATAGATCCAACATGTATACAAGTATAACTGAACTGAAAATACATAGTGAATCATCTGAGCAGGGCCCGGAAAGACAAGTCTGTATCAATGTCCAAGTATCACATATAGAAAGCTGATCAAAGATAGTGCAACTGGATGTCTGATCAAGTAACTGAATCTCCAAGTACCGGATCATAAGAGGTGGATCAAACGGTACAATCACGCAACTCGGGGATCAACATATAAGATCCTGCTGTGCTGAACTGCAACATATAAGGGTGGACGGCAACACTGGCAGAAACTGAAAGGACTGTCAACAGTGAACCGAGAAATGCTGATACAACCCGAGGTCTTCACCGATCACAACGGCACAATTCTACACACTGGGAATAAATGAGCTGAAGTTGACCATGTGAGAAATCGTTGGATTACCGGGCAATGGTGTTTCCCGTTAACCAATGCGAGACAACCCACCGATAATGATAATGAGTGTCAAGGTGCCCCAGTACAATCTGACAAGTGTGAATGAATGATTTGAAGTCGAACACTTGAAAGAATCTACCAATCAGGAGGCAATGATGAATCCCCACTGTCGATAGCGAAGAGTCTGCCACTGATGACTGCAAACCCTAAGGTACTGACAAAAAGACTCTAGACCTTATTCCCAGAGCAATGAGTCGGAGTCGATGGGAAAAGATCTGCTGGAAGGAAGGCATTAAGGCATCCCACATCGGTCCAGCGCGAGTGTAACCCGCAGGCCAAGATTTGGAAGGAATCGGACGAAGGAGAGTGATGGAACCAAAACCGAAGTACGTTTCCGACGTGCACAAGATGAAGCTAGCGCACGGAAAAAACCCTCTGAACCAACCAATAATGAAAGCTGACACAGAGGCGAGAAATCCACCGATAGGGTCAAATGGAAATCCAGGTACTGCACGAATCCCAAGTGTGATAATGTGTGCTGACGTCGAACACAGGGGAAACCACTCAATCAAAGACCCATGATGATGATCAAATGCTGAGCACGAGGTCACCTATCAATGATGGAAATAGGCCCAAGGTGCGGCTCTAGGCTTGCTCTCAGAGCAATGTGTCGTAGTCGATAAGAGACAAACCCGCCGGCAAGAAGTCGATGGGGACCTTCTCAAACCAGCACGAGCAGAAGGATCAAAACATCTGATGTGATAGAACATGATACTGACAAGACCGGGAAGGCCGACTGAATAATGAGTCAAGAGACACCGCAGAATGGCCGACTCAGGCTAGACTTCCCTTGAACAAAAACACGACTCTGTGATGACCATGGCAGTAAAAAGTGACACTGTATAAGTCTGTCTTGCGGGAGGCAAAACAAACTCTCCATATGATCGGAAGAGATAACCGACCGGGGGAGAACTGACAAGTGAAACATGGTAAAGGCTGAACCTAGGTCAAACTAGAACCATCCCAAATGAAGGAAATATATATAAGTATATGTGCTTTGTTCAAGGGCGACAAAACTGACTCTGTACTGCCATCGAAAAAACGAAGATACATCCCGTTCCCGCTCTTTTTTTATATTTGATTTTTTTTGTCTTTTTCATAATAAGCCTGAAAAAGAATAAAAGAATGCTATGGTACAATGGACAGAACGAGTATCAAAAAAGCAGATGCACTAGTTCCGGGGTTTGGAACAATCCTATGCTCAATGCAAGGTGGCGAAAACTGGTCAGTGATACTCAGAGGAACGTTCCATCCATGGGTACAAAGGTGTCAAGTCGTGATAGCTAAATGCATGCAATGGTTAACTTGTACAGAAAGTCAAGGTCAAAAGTTGGCTTAAACATCGAGTCCAAATGAAGCCGGCTAAAGGCCAGGATAAACAAGTAGCCAATATGCAATGCGGTAATACAACTTAACGACACCAGGGAGCCTCTAGGGTATAAGCCAGAAAAATGATAAGTGATGAAGGAGAAGAATGAAGCTTCAACACCAAAGACATGGCGGGACTAAAGAGGACTCCCGAGCCTACATAAAAAGCAGCATGGGCAACAAGTGATAGCGAGGAACTAACTAGGAAGCCCATGTAAAGGAAGGCTCTACCATCAAGCATGATTTAAAAATAGGCGAGTGAAATGGGTGTAATGCTCATGACCTGATGGGATCGACCCTAAGGCAAGTGATCAGTATGGAGGCTAGAATGCAAGATGCAACGGAAAGTGATTCCCTAACCTATATGCCAGTGAAGATCATATACCTGCCGTGCAGAGTCTGAAATCATGGGTCAAAAACCGGGAAAAATCTCGAAATCGTCAAAATGTACCTGAAACATACCAAACTGGGCACTTCCAAACAATCGAGTTATACAGCATAAGACAGATCGAAAAAATAAGCACAAGGAAATTTTTGCAAAAATTTTCAATTTTTTAGCCATAAATACACAAATTACCTCTCAATTGGTTCATTATTGCATAGCTGATTTGGAAACAGAGCTCTGGAGCTAAAAACTTGTTTCGTCAAATCAGGAACAACCAGCCGTCAGAATTCAGCGAAACTTCAGGTAGGCTCCTTATTCATCCTACTTAATCATTTTGTCCGTTTAAAAATTAAAATTAAGTGAATTTTTGCCTAGAAACCCTTCTTAAAAAATGCGTATCTGCGCATACGCGGGTTCAATGAAGTGAAGCCGCGTATACACGCGACTGTGCACAGGAAAAGTCGCGTATGCGCAGGTCCATAACTCAAAAAGAAGTTTCTAATGCAAATTTTTATGAAATTTTTCAGGATGACTATCTCTTGGAGGGAACGTGAGCACAGCGCAATAGACCAAGAGGTCATGCAGGATCGCGCGGCACAAAATGTCCTCCGAAACTGTGGATTATTCAAAATTTTCAAAATGCCCAATATGAAAAGTAATGTGAGATTGCTTGAAATGCTTGTAAATTATTGGGAACCGGATCAGGATTGCTTCATCATTGATCAAATGCCACTACGCATAGAAGTGGAAGATATATACTTCATCACTGGACTCTCCAGGAGGGGAGACCCAGTGGATCTGCATGGAAAGCCCCTGGGAGGGTTGACCGTGGAGGACTATGTCCAAATCTATTGTGTAGATAATTCCAAGAAAGTTGGCACACAGATTGCAATCAGAGATATCAGGGACTTGCACATAAAGATCCTCCTATTCACCATCGGCAGAGTGGCAGGATCTGCCTCATTGCATCAGGCGTCCAGGACGCACATGAGCATAGTTGTAGAGTGCTTAATTCATGTGTATGATTGGTGCACTGCCCTGCTACAGAACATGAAACAACAACTGACCTCTATTCGCCAAACAAGAACAAAACACTTTGGCTATGGAACCATTTTGACTACATTCTTCTTCGAGAAAGTTCCAGCTTTGAGACCCAAAGTCATCTCAACTATCAGCAGCCCTCGGGACCCAAGAATCGCCCGTTGGGCAGACATGATGAAGAGACTGGGGGGCAGCGAGGTACCCCGAACCACCTGGGACGATGAGTTCTTCTTATGGTGGAGAGAACAAATCATCGCGGTGGATGACTATCCCTATGTCGGGATGGATTTTCGAGGAGATCCAGATCTAGTACTTCCACCCGGTGCAGCATGGGGAGCAGTCGGTAAGTTTTTTCAAAAATTTTAACTTATATGTTTTTTTTTTGGATTTTTCAAATATGTATGAAAATGAAAAACAAACATGTTTTTGGATTGGATTCATAATGACTGACAAATGAAAAATGATCATGTTTCAGATGTTGGACCAGTTCGTCCTGAGGGCCTAGCACGTCACAAACGCCGCAGAGGTGAGGCAGAGACAGCGGATTCTGACAGGACCCTCCAGGCCGTGCAGAGAAACTTGGAGGGACTGACCCGCCAAATCCCTTTGGCTGCTGTGGAAGACTTGCCAGAAGCCGTCCAGAGACGGGTTGTAGGAGTACCCCGGGACTGGGTTAGACTGTTCCGCCGTGTGGCCACTGCAGTGATGTTCTATAGGACTTTTGGGCAGGGTCCTCAGGAGTAGACAGATTTTATATATCAGATGACTGTATATTTTTTGAGACTGAACATGATGGGGCATAAGCCCAAATTTTGTACGACATTTATGGATCCAAAATTTTGTAAAGTTTTTTGACACTCCGATGATATATACAACAATATTTGATGTGATGTGATAAATGTATCAAATGTATGATGTCTTTGATGAAAAAATTATTGTATTGAATGATTAATATGCCAATCTAAAGCTTGATTAGCTAATGAGTCAGCAAACCAATTGTCAGCTCGAGGAATATGAATGAATGTTAAAAATTGAAATGACCTTTGTAACAAACGTACCCTCAAGAACAATCGTAATAAAGCTGGATCTCGTACCCGATAAGTGTTGTTCAACTGCGACACCACCAGCTGGGAGTCCAAGAAAACTACCAACGAATCAACACCCAAAGATATTTCCTCCGAGAGTAGATGAATGACTGCAGTGTATTGTTGCCTGCGTGTGAAAATGAACCAATGCAGACCCTCTTGATATAAATAGTGATAGGAAGGATGAAGAACAAGCCATGGAAGCCAGTTGAGTGTGATGATCCTGGCACTCTTGTGTGCCCTCAACAAAATGACTCATGACATCAACACAACCTGCCAAAGCAGATCAAAAACATCACCATCTCATCAAAAATAGAAAATCAAACAGATATGTACAAGACAAAAAACTACTATATACAAAGCAAAATGCCAGGCCAAAGCCTAGGCATAATACTTCTTCAAATAGAGCCCATTTCGGGGCTCCGGCAACTCATTCCCTTCGAAGTCAACCAAGGTATACGCTCCTTGCTTAAGGACATTTTTGACGATATAGGGGCCATACCACATCGATTTAAACTTTCCTGCCCCCAAGGCATCTTTCTCTTGGGCATAGACCAAAACAAGGTCACCTTCGGAAAAGACCCTAGGCTTAACCGCCTTATCGTACTGGACTTTGACTCGGTTTTTATGCGCTTCATTCAACGTGGCGGCATCTCGACGCTGCTCATCAAGATGTTCCAGATGAAGAAGTCGCTCTGCCAGACTAGAAGTGTCAGGAAGAAGCTCAACAGCTAATTTAAGGGAAGGAATCTCGCATTCAATGGGGAATACGGATTCCACCCCGTGGACTAACTGAAACGGAGTAAAGCCAGTTGCAGTTTTAACTGATGTCCTGTATGCCCAGAGTGCAGGATATAGCATAATGTGCCAGTTGGATCTATGTTTATCAATCGTCCGTTGAAGAATTGTCTTCAAGGACTTATTCACGGCTTCCACTTGGCCATTGGCCTGAGGATAATATGGAGATGAATGCTCTTGCCGGAAACCCAATTTAAGAGCCAACTCAGCCATCATACTGTTCTGAAAGTGACTGCCATGGTCAGTGACAATCTCTCTAGGTATACCGAACCGAGCGATAACTTGGTTGAAGAAGAAAAGAGCTGCAATCTCACCATCGTTCCCAAAAGTAGGCATAGCTTCGACCCACTTCGTAAAGTAGTCTACTGCTACGATAATGTACTTGTGACCTTTTGCCGAAGGCGGGTTACAAGTAGTATAATCCATACCCCACTTTGTAAAGGGTCCGGCAGTAACGACTGGAAAAAGCGGAGCTGGATGAGCGCGCATTTTCCGAGTATACACCTGACAAGGATGACACTTCTTGACCGATTCAATGCAATCTTTGAAAATCGAGGGCCAGAAGTATCCAGCACGCAAAATCTTTTGGGCTGTAGCAAGCCCTGATAAATGACCCCCACAAGCTCCACTGTGAGAATCATTGAGCACAGCCTCGGCTTCTTCGAAAGTTAAGCAGCGTCTTAGGATTGAATCAACCCCTCGACGGTACAAAGCATCACCAATAATCAGATAACTTTTAGCTAAGTGACGCAGCTTACGACGCTCATCTTTCGAAAAAGAAGAGGGAAACTTCGTAGTCTGGAGATACACGATGATATCCCCATACCAAGGATCTTGTGGAGAGATCAAAAACAAGTGTTCATCCGGAAAGGACTCATCATAGATCATCTCCTCTCCACAAGGCAACTCGGAGATCAATTCCGCAAAGACTAATGACTTCTTGGATTTGGCAGACATGAACTCTAGATCAAATTCTTGTAATATCACAATCCATCTATTATATTTGCCCCCAATCACTCGCATGCTGAGGACAAACTGAAATGGATTGGCAGCTGCCAAGACATAAGTTTTGCGAAGAATAATATAATGCCGGAGTCGCTGTACAGCATGGACTGCTGCCAAGGCTAATTTTTCAATCGGGGTGTATCGCAGTTCAGGTCCTACCAGTCCTCGACTAAAGTAGTAAATAACATGCTCAGCCAGAGCATCATCCTCCTGAACCAGAACCATACCAATGGTAGATTCTGCTGTAGCCAGATACAAAAGAAAATCTCTGCTATAATCGGGTGGACTCAGCAAAGGAGCAGAGGTCAATGCCTTTTTCAAGGCATCGAATGAGCATTGAGCATAGTCGTCCCAAAGAAAAGGAACTCCTTTCTTCAACAGTATCATATATCCCTTTGTAATCTCAGCATAGTTAACGATAAACCTCCGAAGAAAGTTAGACTTCCCTTGAGACTTTGAAGTTGACGGACTGAAGACGGGGGAGGCAACCGAAGTATTGCCTCAACCTTGAAGGGATCTACCCTTATCCCTTCCCTAGACACGATAAATCCCAACAGCCGACCGGATGTTACCGCGAAAACGCACTTGTTCGGGTTCAAACGAATTTTATAAAAACGACATCTTTCAAATACTTGCCGGAGGTGACCTGGATGATCCATCCTCTTTCGAGAATGAGCAGCTAGATCATCTAAGTCTGCCTCGATGATTTTCTTGATGTCGTGGAAGGCGTAAGACATGGCCCGCTGAAAAGTAGCTCCAGCATTTTTAAGACCAAAAGGCATTTTCTTATATGAAAACGTACCCCAGGGACAAATAAATGCGGTCTTATGTTGATCTTCTGGACGGATAGTAATTTGATTATAACCAGAAAAACCGTCCATGAAGGAGAAAATCTCGTTATCGGCACACTCGTCAATAATCTGATCGATGAAAGGTGTGGGGTAATTATCTTTAGGACACGCCTTATTCAGGTCTCTGAAATCGATGCATACTCGAATCGTTCCTTGCTTTTTATCAACGGGAACGGGGTTTGAAACCCATTCAGTCAGAGGAACTGGGAAAATGAATCCCGCCTTAAGCAGCTTTTCAACTTCAGCTTTGATAGCTGCTGCCTTCCTAAGATTAACCGGACGAAGTTTTTGCCTGACCGGCTTAGCGTTTTCATACGTCTTGATCTCATGCTGGACGATAGATGGGTCTATGCCAGGCATTTCCTCATAAGACCAAGCAAAAACATCCCTATACTCTTTGAAGAGCTCGGTATAGATTTGAATCTCTTCACGGGAACATTCAGCTCCAATGAAGACATTCTCGATAATGTTGGGATCCCTGGAGATGTTCACCGGGATAGTAGGAGAGATCACAGCCATGTTTCCTTCAGCATATACCTGTGTTGGTGCCAAAGGGTTCAAGACTGGGTGAACAGGACCAGGAGACTGAGGACTTGGAAAACTTGTTTCGACTTCGCTCAAGTCAGGTAGGAAGTAAGACCGATGATGCAAGTCATCCCACGGTCTCTCTACACCTGTCATTGCTTCCAGGATGGCCTCTTCAAATGGAAGAGTGGTATCTAGACAATCCTGGGCGGAAGAAGAAGTAAGCGTCCAAGCCGGAGCCACATCACCATCCAACTCTTCCGGCGAAAGAGGAGCTGGATCAGACTCTGCAGTGTCAACAACAGACTGATATGCAATCTCAGCTGCAGAAATCGGGAATGCCATTCCACCCCCTTGCCCTTCCTCCAAAGTGGCGGTTGGGGAAGGTAAGGTCCAAGGGTCCGAAAAATAATGAGTTCGAAAGAACTCTCTTCGAAGGGGAGCCTTGGAGGATGAAATAGCATTGATAGACACCTTAGGAGGAGGAAGATCAAAAGATCCCATCAGAGAAGAATACATTCCAACTCCCAGATTCTCGATAGGCGCCTTAGTATTGTCCAACTTAGGGACAGATGAGTCAGGAGGCGCATCCAGGTCTACAGGAGGACAGTCCAGTTGATCCACCGTAACTATCCTCCCTTCATGGGGGAAACATACTATCCGAAATAGTGAGGATGCAATAGCATCCATATCATATATCCAGTTCCTCCCCAACAGAAGGTTGTAGTCCAAGGCTGCATCTACTACCTCAACTTCTATGTTAACGGTTTTGCCCCCAACACAGATGGGCAAAGCCGGGACAATACCATGGGGTCTGTGAGAATGACCATCGAATGCAGTAAGAACAGTGCTAGATGGAGCAGCTTTGGGAGATCCAAGTGTCTTCCAGCATGCGAGAGACATCACGCAAGTAGAAGCACCCTCATCAACGACCGTGCGAAAGATATTAGTCTTCCGATACGATGATTTAATATGGAAGGCCATATGATGAAGAAGTCTCTTCTTAAAATTCTTCATATCAAAGGTAATCAGAAGAGAATTTTTCGGATCAATAGCCCCAATGGCAGTGAGCAAAGCACTGCGCTGAGCCGGACAAGACTGGAGTACCTCTAAAGCTGACATAGCACAAGGACTCTGCGCCAGATCTTCCACAATCGAGTAGTTCTGGGCAGCCCTCATGTTTGGATTAATCGTTGACCTCTTAGAAGATGCTTTTGGCATCCGAGGCATAGACTCGACGGTTGGCTTCGTGATATGAAGCGGCTCAGTAGCATCAGGAACTTCCTTAGCTTTCGAAGATTCCTCTCCGCCATAATCACGGGATCTCGTAGCGACATCCACGTGAGCACTCATCATAAAGATATTCGATGGAATTTCCCCTTCCTGGGGACCTCCAGAGGAAGCCCCAGGATTCTGATTCGCGCCAGCAATTAATTACTGCCCTTGGGGAAAAGGGTTTGTTAGCACAGCCTGGGAACTAGAAGAACCCTGCTGAGATAACAGGCGCTGAGCATCCTGAATTTTCGGGCAAAGGTGTGTTAGATGGTCTCCAGCACAAAGCTTGCACGGAAACTTCACTTTCTTTTTCTCCTTTTGCCCTTCACCAACACACTCGTTGGTTTTATTTGCATTGCCCTTCCCATCTTTGCCCTTCTTCTTGTTATTACGTCCCTTCTTCTTCCCATCGGACTGTTGATTTCCTTTGGGTTCAGAAGATTGGACAGCATTGATGGACAAAGACTGGGAAGGTGAAGAATCAGCAGGCACGGCCTGACCAGAAGGAGCAGATTGTAAAGACAATTGCTGCAATTGAGAAAGCAGGCTGGCTACACTACTACTGACCGATCCGACAAGTCCGTCACCATGCGGACCAGGTTTGGGTTTCGATAGATCCAATTTGGAGCGAGGAGCATTGGGCAAATACTTGTAAAGCATGCCAGACTGAGAATAGATCAACTCTAACTGCTGGGCCCTAAAGATGGCCTGCTCCTCGGAATATACCCCTGACATGGATACATCCTTTGAAATATCGGACTGAAGCGATTTCAAAAACCACTCGAGAAGGAACTCACCTGGAATATGGGCTTTGATAAGCCTCTTCCTTCTCCTCCATTCCTGAATATGATCAGAAATGTGAGTTACCTCATCCTGCTTAAAATTAGCCAGGAGTTCGGTCCCAGCCTCATATCTGACAGGCAACTGGAAATGGTTAAGAAAAGTGACAGCCAGTTCTCCAAATGTGGCGAAACTTCCCCCAGTGAGCTCTATATACCATTTGGCTGCATTCCCAGTTAAGGTGCGCTGAAATAATCTCAATCTAACCGAGTCGTCGATCAGAGAGTTGGAAGAGCACCATAAATGGAATGTGGTGACGTGGTCTGCCGGATCTTCACCATTCTTACCTTCAAACTTAGGAATGTCTGAAGGAAGTTTGGTTGGAACCGGAGGCCACCCCGGACTATACCGAATCGGGTCATTAGTTAACGTCGCCAAGTCTGGCAAGTTTAACGTTGCCAGAAATGGTAATCGCGGCGGAGCCTGAGAATTCCATCCTTGATGGGATGGATTTCCCACATTCTGAAAAGAATAGCCTGGATTTGATGAGGCACCAGGCTGCCAGAAAGGACCCGTAGAAAACGGAGAAGAACCTCCTCCCCACGTCGAGCTACCAAGACCCAGACTAGTTCCCCCCGCTGAAGTATTGACTGAAGATGTAAGCCCCTGGTAGGGGTTCCATGCATTAGATAGAGGAGAAAAAGACTGATAAGCACTCGATGCAGGGAAAGAAGCATTCCCTGGATGACTCGCAATGAACTGATTCCCTGCCCCTGACGTTGCAAACATAGGATTCCACCCCATAAAAGCAGTCGAACTTGGCCCCTGAGCCCAAGGATTAAAACTTTGGGTCTGGGACGTAAAAGGAAATGACCCTAAAGAAGGATTAGGACTAGGAATATGCCCGGTCCCAAAGGGGAAACCCTGAAAAGAAGCTGATCCACTAGCCATGTTGGACATGGGCGTAGATCCAGCTGCACCGGCGGTAAAGGAAAAAGAGGGATTTCCAGCAATGGACATCCCTGAAACAAAGGGACCAGATTGAGAAGCATATGCTTGGGTGAACCCATAGCCAAACATAGCAGTGCTAGAAGCACTTGAAGATAGAGCAAGAGTGCCCCCTGCCTCGACAGAAGCAGGGGTCTGAATGCCCGCAGCACTCACGGTAGAAGCCGCGTTCCCAGTCGTGGCCATCGAAAGATAAGAAAGATATGGAAGATCCGGCGGTCTCTCAGACTCCGGTCCGACGTACTGAATAACAAACGGATGATCAAGAGGAAGAGGAGATGGACCTGTAGCTGCAGGCTCAGGTATATCTTCTATCTGAAAATCTTCCTCCTGAGGAAAAAATACCCTCGAGGTGAGCGGAACGCTCCTCTCGGAACCGACACCGGAATCAGCAACGAAACCTTCAGACCTTAGTGGAGGATCTCTCTCCACAGCGTCAGACTCCACAGGGTGAAAACCACCTGCTAAATCGCTCCTACGCCTTCTTGAAGAAGGCTCTGCACTCTCGGGAGATAACCCCCGGATTCTCCTCGAACGTCGAGGCGCTTGATCAGCCACTTTTATAGATTTATTAAATTAGACTCAAAAAAGTGAAAAGCTAGGCAAGCTAGGAGCAAAAGAGCACTCACTAAAATAAAAATCCCTGAGATACAGCAAGAAAAAAACCTCCAAGTATTTCCGCTCCGGGTGATGAGGACCGGACACCAAAATACAGGAAAGCGAAGTATAGGGCCTTCCGAAAGCAGTCTGGGATGATTAGGGCCCAGAACAACTAGCGAAGGTATCAGAAACAGTTACGCCGACCTCCTAACGACAGCCTTTGCCGGCTCAAGCACCCCAGCTTCGCAAGGGCACCCCCCAGAAGTACTGCTGAAAGTGATGCGACGTCTGCCTCAGGTACCACGGGTATTCCCCCCCGCAGTCACCTGTGTGGAACCTAGGAACGGCAACTATGGACACCAATCCGTATCAGAAGCTGGGCGGAACGGTCTTGAGGTTAGATTCAGCTAATCGGAGGGGGGGTATCCCTCTTCTTAACCTTCACTTCCCCTCGCGCTTGACTCTCGGATGAGAGCTTTCCCAATCCACCTCACGGAGTTGGATTTCGCTCAATTAATAAACTTCTATGTTTGTTTGAGCGGCCTTGGAGAGTTAACTCTCCTCTCTCCTATTCCAAGGCCCTACAACCTAGCTAGTTGGTGATTGACACTTAATAAAACTTGCTAGTTGATTTTTAGATTAAATCGCTTATTTTAAGGGCTGTTGTATTAAGTCACAAGGATATGGAGTTGAAACCAATGATGTTCTGACGCAAAAGAAATTAATAAAAACCTGACTACATGCACATGCAGTTCTTAGTCTTTCGATGAAGAACAATTTCTATGTAAGTTCTACGAGACTAAAAATGTATTTTTCTTTTCGAATTACAAACTCACACTCACAAAAATTAAGAAGCTAACTAAATGATTCAATGCACCTAATGCAAATGACCACTAGCATGTAAATTCTAAGATGCAAAAAATCTCTTGAAACAAGGTGAAATTTCCCAAAAAGGGCTCCTTCAGTTTTAACTCATCTTTTGATATCCAGAAAGCCAATTCTTGCAAACAAGAACTCTCAATATAAGACACCAAAATACTCAACAAGAAGAAGAAGAAATCAAAAGACAACCTCTCCTTAAAATCAAGCTAAAACTAGAAGCAAGAAACTTCACTAAAGTCCCAAAAGATGAAGCCAAACGAAAATGAAAAAGGCAACAACAAAAACAAAAACAAGAAACAATGTTTTTTGAGTTTTTGATATGAAAAAACAAAAAGCAAAACAAATGTTTTTTGGCTTTTCAGTTTTATAAAACAAGAGTTTCAAGAAAACCAAGAACAACTATCCCAATCCAAGCCAAAACGAGACCGAATTTCAAGCATAAACTTCAACTATGCCCCCAAACCTTATAAAGCTAATAATAGCAAGATCAATAAGAGCAACGAAAGAGCAAAAAACTCAATCAAACAGCCTAGAGAAATAGTGCAAATTCGTTGCAACACAAAACTCCAAAGAAACAAGAAAAGATCTTCGAAAAATGCAACAAAACCCTAGCCTATGAAACTCAAGAAAACCAATCGAAAACAAAGCAAAGAACGCAATGCAAAGCACAACACAAAGACATGAGCGAGTCAGTGAGCAGAAGCTCTCTGTTCTGGTAAAGCAGAACAGCCAAGAACGCTCAGAAAGCGATCTCGGAACTCAATCCAGGAGTGCTAGCACCAACAAGAACACTTCGCCAAAAAGATCAGTTTTCGGACAAACGAAAGAGAAAAAAGGCTTGAAACCACTTCTGTCACACTCCAGTAAGTATAGAGACTCTGCAGACACAGGCCTCCACAGCCAGAAAAGACCAAAAACACCAGAATCTTAAAATTTCAAATTCAGCCTAGGTATACGCGACCTTGCAGTTATGCAACCAGCGTGTATACGCGTCTGTGTTGAGGGAAACCCGCGTATACGCGGTTCCTTCTACACAAACTCGCGGGTATACGCGACTGTGTGCAAGAAAAAAGGCGTATACAAATAAAGATAATGAAAAATAAAAAGTACAAACCTGGGAAAGATATCAAGACTTCAAACAAACTGCAAGAAAGCAAACTGGACTGTAAAAGACAGAAAAAACTGTTGATGACCTACCAAACAGCTGAAACAACCCAACAGGAGAATCACAAAAATGTGATCCCCAGCGGAGTCGCCAGTTCTGTTTCGGGGATTTAACACCCTAGAGGTTGGTTGGGATTCAACCTCCATAGAGCAGGGGCGTACTACTTAACAGAGACTCACACGATCATGCACATTCATAAAAACGAAATAGAGCAGAATGAGAGGTTTACCCGTTGGTCCTACGTTTGAAGTAGATCCACGTGGAGTTCAAACTCCCTTCAACCGTCCTTCCTCCTTCACCTGAAATACAAGAAGAAACCAGCACAAAGGACAAGTTGTACAGTATATTTCTACTCTATATGTTAGTGAGATTCATATAAAACATTAAACAAATCATCATGAATGCATGTATAACAAATATTCTTCATACATTAAAGCATACACTAACACGTTTATTTCGGGAACAGCATGATACTTCTGTATTATAAAAATAGTGCGTACAAAAGTAAGTGGAGAGATCACCTGATCCTTCCAAGGCCTTCGCAGACCGTCGTCCGGATCCGTCCAGCCCTTGCCTCGCTAAGACTCCTTCCAAATGAGTGCATAAGAGATAACATATAAAGGGATGTGTATCTCAAGGAAACAAGGGTTTCCTGAAATGAACTGGGAAAGTGCAGGAGGCACGGGGAATCAGACTTGGATAGGGAATCAACAGAGTATAATAATAATAATTCTCTCTCTCCCTTAGGCCATACATATGAGGTCTTTTTATAGTCCCTCCAAGTAGTTTCAGCAGTTGGAAACAGTTGGCCACAGGCTGGGGTGGTTGAACTACCTGAGTAACCATCAACCCAGCGCGAAATTAGGGATTTTTATATATTTTTTAATCATTAAAATGGCATACGCAGAAAAGTCTAGCTGTACTCGCGTATACACGCGGAAAAACACGGGCATAGTCGCGTATGGAGGATTTTCTACTGTTTTTAAGTGAATTTGTCCAATTCTGTAGGAATGGGTGCCCATAAAGCCATGAAGCAATCATGAATCATGTCAAGGTGAGAAATGATGCTATAACACGCGCTCCAAATCTAACCATCCATTAACATTAACATTGAATGTTGGGGAGGGGGTGGCCACATGCCAACCCCCGAAACCCCACTATCACAACTCTTGGAGCGGAACTCAAGGTCTAACCACAGTAGATAAGACAGTGAACTGGAGTTCAGATCGGAGTTCCCGCAACCGCCACCTTAACCGTCGTTGAACCGCTAGGCTAGCCCACATGTCACTGCATCAAAGTGGTGATAAGTGTTATGGTTTTAAAACGATTGGCAGAAGTTCTAACCCTAGATAAAACATGTGACCATGATTGTCGAAGGAGTTTAATGTTAGAGCTCGCGGAACCTTCGTACCACACATTATGTGCTATGGCTTAAACTCCATTTCATGTGATCACAATTTTTGGGCCACCGGCGGTCCCTCTCCCCCCCCCCCCCCCTTCAACCTTCAAAACATTACAGTTTAACATAATGTAGAAGACTGATAGGTTAAGAAACAAAGTAGAGAAGAGACAGTTGAAGTTCTTGTGCGTGTGCCGAAGATCGCGGGGTCGAACCCCTTAGACCTCAAATAAATTTTAGTCAAACCTCTTAGGACACGTGGAAGCCTCTGGGATTGCCACGTGTCGCCCATCCAACAGTGCCAATTCAAACACATACATCTCCAACCAACGGTTCAGAAACAGCCACGTGGTGGATTCTGATTGGGTTTTAGAAAAAGGAATATTACCAGTATATGCCACCTACTGATTGTACCTGCATGTAGACTGGGCATTCCAGTCACCCTCTCACAAAAAATTAGTTGTTTAGGTTAACGAACATAATGCGATATATTTCTCATATGACATCGTTTTTTCAAACCGTTCCGGTTGCTTAGGTTTGGTACAGTTTCGATCACTTTCAATTTTGAGCAAAACACATGATCTCCTAATCATTGTTCCATGTGGTTAAGCCCTCCATTAGCACCTTTACCCCTTTCTCCTCCAAACTGCAAGAAATAGTTTTTCAAGTTTAGTTAGATCATGAATAGTTGCATGGTTAGAAGCATGGTAGCATGGTAGAAAGATCATAGGATAAGTAGAGTGCATTTATCCATTTGGCCCATTAAGTGTGGGTAGAATTAGTTTCCTTTATTGTCATTTCTTTTCAACAATTTAATTTAGTTTCCCTTCTACCGTTTCCTTTCTGAAAATTAAATTAGTTTCATTTCCTTCATTTCCTTTCTACAAATTAAATTAGTTTCATTTCTATCATTTCCTTTCTGAAAATTAAATTAGTTTCATTTCCGTCATTTCCTTTCTGCAAATTAAATTAGTCTCATTTGATTTTTGCAAATTAAATTAGTTTCATTTCCTTTCTGCAAATTAAATTAGTATCATTTTCGTCATTTCATTTCTACAATTTAAGTTAAATTCCTTTCTGTCATTTCCTTCCAGCAATTTACTGTCTAGTTCTTATCATAGTTTGATAAATAGCACCCTTTCGTAAAGTAGAAGAGGATGACATGAGAAAAATGCATATGCTGTGTATATATCATTGTCACCTCCAAGTTTATTCGAACCCCGGGTTGATAAAGTAAAGTAGGGAATCCCCTGGGAGTTGCAGCACTCTTGGTGCAATACCAGGGCTCACCAACTATCATATAATGAACTATGGGTATATTTAATTATTTAGATTGGTATTTTCTCTATCCAAGTGCATCGGTGATCAACCACTACTTCACCATTCATTAATCAATATGATTCATCACTAGAATATCAGATCCATCCATTTAGCATATTCCATAACATAGCACAAGAAAAATACTAATGAAATATTCTTGATGTGCGCCAATGCTCAAACAAAATCTTCAAATTAGGCCATTTCTCATATTTTCCTTGCACATGAACTGAAGTCAATGGAGTGAGTTTGACTTGAAACATTTGCATTGCTACTCAAATCTACACTAGTTAACAATATCCTTAATTGCAACACTTTCTAAATTCAAAATTTGAGGTCTTATTTTGTCTGAGGTATGAGAGCTTATTCTAGGGCTTTTGCCAACAACTTCCTCAGGAATCTTATTTAGAAAATAGGACTTACCCCTAATCACCTTTCTTCAATTTGAGATGAAAATTTGGATTAAGGAATATTTTTGGCCTTGATTGGTTGGCCCATCATTGATACAGGCCTCAGAAATCATAGAAATGGATACCCAATCCCTGTAAGCCAATTCCCTTATATATTATTCTCATTTCTCAAGATTCAGTATTTACATATGTAAATACAAGTCATCCTACTTTTCTTTCCTTACACATATATCTTTCAAGTTGAATCCATCCTTTATTCATTGGACGATATTGATTTCTTTTGGCTTAGGTATATGATTAGAAAATTCCTAAATAAGGGTTCGAATATGCCTCAGAAAGGGGGCCAAATTTTGGCTTCTGAGACAACCCCATAAGAGGCCTTAGGAGGGTTAAGACTAGCTTCAGACAAACTTTTGACACGCCTGAAAGCCTTAAGGCTTGAATAGGTCCACTTTCTGGGTCTCTTCATTCCTTCATACATATATCATATTGATCCATGAATCTTCTTCAAAAAGGTTACTCTTGAACCTAACTCTAATACCATGTTGATTTTTTATAGGTCTTCTAAATTGATAATTACTTCCTATGATTTATTAGGTTAATCTTTTCTTTTATTCACATCCATCATAAAATTATTGCACAAAATATCTCAATAGGAGAAATGAAATTCTAGTAGGATCATAAAAAGACATCCAAACAAAATACATAAAAATTTTACCCTGGGAAAACCCAACAAACTTTTCCTTAGAGAAATTCTTAGTTCAACAAATATAAATCTAATTCTTCAAGTCAAACATAAAGTCAAACTACTAGTAACGTAGCCTTGATCACACTTGTTCAAACTTCCCTTAATAGCCTCAACAATCTCAAATTCATGTCTCACATATATTTTGGTCTTCCTTAGATTTTGTCCCTCCATTTAGCCTCAAATTTCGTCCTTGTATTTTCCTTAGATAATGCCTCAAAAATTTGTCCTTCTTTGATCTGAAATAAGCCTTAGATAATCCGAAAATGGATGGAAAAAAAATTAGAGAATGAAATTCAATAGATATTTATGTTAAAACGGCTAAATGGGTGTGTCTCTTCAAGATGGGCTCGCTTGACATTGGGAGGGACGACTTGATCCTTTTCAATCCAAAATTCAAAATCTCAAAAATTAAAAATTGTTTCTTTTGAAACCGGCATGAAGAACATGTCTTGTATTTTCATTATATATATATATATATATATATATATATATATATATATATATATATATATATATATATATATCAAGGGTTAAACTATTAATTATGAAGACCGAACATAGCTACAAAATTATACACTAGATTCATCCAAAATAATCATTCATAAAATTTAATTATTGGTGATAAATATATGGGAGTGTATAGTACTAGACAATGATTATAAAGTGGACTAGAACATGCATGTTTCTCCTTCATATCTAAAATTGAGCCTAAAAAAATCATAGAAGCTAGCAAAGAAAGTCATTTGATTGATGCTACGGAAGAAGAGTTGAATCAAATTGAGAAGAATGATACATGGGAACTTGTTCCAAGACTAAAACATAAAAATGTGATTGGAACCAAGTGGATTTCAAAACCAAGTTGAATGAATATGGTCAATTAATAATAAATAAATCAAGGTTGGATTGCAAAGGCTATGGTCAAATTGAAGGCATTGGTTTTGAAGAATCTTTCCCTCATGGCAAGACTAGAAGCTATCAAAATTATGTTTGCATTTGTGTATTTCAAAAACTTCAAATTCAATCAAATGGATGTTAATTCAACCTTTATAATTGGAAATATAGAACAATAAGTATACATTGAATAACCCAAAGGGCTCTTATTATCAAAAAATAAGGACCATGTGTGAAAATTGAAGAAAGAACTATATGGGATAAAGAAAGCTCCCAGATCCTGGAATTCAAGACTTGAATAATATATAAAAAAAACAAGGATTCAGAAGAGAAATTTGTAACATTAATATTTGGATGAAGACAAAAGGACAAAATCAATTGATTGTCATGTTTTATGTAGATGATATCATTTTTTAAGGAAGTATGAACAAAATGTACAAAGAGTTTGCATTGGAAATGCAAAAGGAATTTGAGATGTCTATACTTGGTGAACTATAATTATTCCTTGGTTTACATATTTCACAATCTAATAAAGTCACATTAATTTCACAAACAAAGTATATGAAGGAAATGTTGAAGAAATTTAGAATGGAAGATTGTGCACTAGTCAACACACCCATGGTCACAAGTTGTAAATTGAGTAAAGATTATGAATATCCAAAAGAAAATCAAACATTATACAAATCAATGATTTGAAACCTACTATATGTGACATCATAAAGGCTATTCATTATGAAATTAGTATGATTGGTTGCATAGTTTCAATTTATTCCAAAAGAAACTCATGTGCAAGCAGTGAAAATAATATTTAGATATATATATGTCACCTTGGACTTTGGCTTGTGCTATTCAAAAGGTGAATAATTTACTATAACAACATGTATGAATGTACATTGGGTAGGAAGTGTTGATGATATTAAAAGTAAAAGTGTAGGAGAATTATTTTTGGAAACATTCTAGTGTATTGGTTAAGTAAGAAGTAGTCTTCAAATTTTCTATCTGTAACAAAGGTCGAGTATATATCAACAACACCACTGCACACATGTTATTTGGAGGAAGAATACATTAAGATATATTAAGGTAAAATATTATCATCCAATTTCAATACTTTGTGACAACAAAAGTGCAATAAATATTTCAAAAAATAATGTTATGCACTAAAAAAAAACATATTCAAATCAAGAATTGAGAACAAGTAGAAAAACATAATGTCAAGTTGGAATATATTGCCACTAAATACCAAATTGCATATATTTTCATAAAACATATTTGCAAAGAGACATTCAAATATCTTAAATATGAGTAATATCCATCTCATCACTAAGTGCTTAAGGATAAGGAGAAGTTCAAGGGTCACATCCCTTTGCCATTTATGTCAAAGGGCGAGAGTTGCAGATAGGGTGGGTATTGCAGGAAGGGGGAGAATTATTTCTATTCCTAGTGGGTTATGTGTTACATTTAAGGATTTGGATGAATGACAAAGGGGGAGATTGTTGAAAAAAATGTTTTCATTGATGTTGAAGGGATTATATTATTGATATTATATATATGTATCCTCTTGATTTTTCAAGTGTAATAGATACAAGCACTAATTTATGAAAATTTCATATTTGCTTCTAATGATGTAGATGTTATTTTAGTACTTCCATATTATCATTAAGAAATTACACTTTAGAAATTCAACCATAAATTCATAAGGATAGTATATATCACAATTCACAAATACAACATGATATTTACCCTGGGAAAACCCACTCGGGGAAAAACCCAACAACATTTTCTTTAGATAAATTCTCCAGTTCAACTATATATAAAACTAATTATGCTAATTAACTATTATGGTCAAAATAACCAACAATTTTATGGTAAAACATGGTAAAAAAAACCTATTTTAAATTCAATCTTCAACCCAACAAACTCGACCCTCTCTGATCTGCTAGGAAAAATTTGGGCCTCCCAAAAACTTCCCAAAAATTCAGCCCTTCCACCCAGAATTTTGGCCCTACTACCCATCATATCCCCAGAAAGTCACATGTGCGAATTCAAAGAGAGAGAGAGAGAGAGGTGATTGAGATTTTTTTTTCCTTCTTCTAATTTGCTTGCATGCCTAGAATATATATTGTCTTGTGTGAGATAGAATGGTGCCTTGTGGAGGAGTTTGAGTGCCTTGTATATAGTGTTTTTCCTGTCTAATTGGGTGTCTCTACACTAGGGGTGTCTTGAGTTGAAGGAAGGCTGACTTGACAAGTTTGGAGCCAAAAATTCAAAATTCAATTTTTTTTTTCTTTTGATATAGACATGAAGGACATGTCTTATATTAATTATTTCAAGGGCTAAATAATAAAAATGACATGAAGAACATGTCTTACATTTTCATTATATATTTCAAGGTCTAAACTATAAATTATGAAGACTATCTATAGCTGTAAAATTCAAAAATCCCTCATATATAAGGAGGTATTCATAATGAATATCCATATGTTATTTTGTTGACACGTTCCTCTAAGAAAAGGTTATCATCATCCAATTACCATAATCCTGGTCAAACAATTTTGACACATGGTAAATAAAAAACATCAATAGGTTACCATAATTTTGGTCAGTACCTTTGACCTATGGTGTATCCTCACCATAACATTGGTCAGTATTCCTGACACATGACACATAATTAGCATCAACTAGTCACCAAGATTATAGTCGGTGCATCTGACCCATGGTATAGTGACTAGTTCTAGTTCATCATCATCCTATTCAATATATTTGACTCGTGGTGAAACCCTAGGGACATGCTCAATCCATTTGAGAATTCTGGTCCCAAATCCAAAAGCCCCATTCTAGGCCATGATGTTAAATGAGCTCATTCAACCTATCTGGATAGTAATATGAACCTGATGTTGAAAGGCACCCACTCAATTGAGTGATTGTGGGACTCTAGGGCCATTCTTCCTAATTATGGTGAAAATACTTGACACAGGAAGATGGTTGTCCTCTGCTAGACCATTCTCCCTAATTCTAGTCATGTTTAACACTGGGATAATTTTTTTCCATGATTCCATCTCATCGTGACACTCCCTCTCATTGAGGGATGCATTATCAACAAGTTCAAGCCTGTCCTTGAAGTTTACAAACTTCGCTCTGGACAAAGGCTTTGTAAGAATATCAAATACCTGCTCATTAGTAGAGATATACTAGAGCTTCATTGATTCCTTCCACACCATGTCATGAATGAAGTGGTACTTGATATCAACGTGCTTCGACCTGTAATGGAAAACTGGATTCTTAGAAAGCTTTACAAAGCTTTAATTGTCACAATATATCATGGTCGTTTCTAGCACTAATCAAATAGTCCTGCGAGAAACTTCCGAAGCCACATTGCTTCACAACCTGCTAATCTAGTTTCAATATACTCTACCTAGACAATTATGAGTGCAACAGATGTATGCTTATTACTCATCCATGAAATCATAGCAGAGCACAAAGTGAAACAAACTTCAGATGTACTCTTTATGTCTAATTCCACGCTCCCTTCCCAATATGAATTTGTATATCCTATAGTTGTATATCATTTTTTGAGACATATCTCAAACCATAATCAATTGTACCACACAAATACCTAAATACATTCTTTGTTGAAATCCAATTATAATATCTTGGTTCCACCTAAAACTAGTTCAAAGTGTTCACTACAAAGAAAATCTCCATCCTGCTATTAACCAAATACATCAATGAGCCAATCAACTCCTGGTACATGGATGGATCTACCAAATATAATACAGAGTCTCTCGGCTTCATCAAATTAGTCACCGCGAGAGTTTCCATGGATTTACAGTACATCATTCCAAACTTCTATATGATCTTGATAATATAATTTCCTTGACCAACGAATTATTCATCAGGGTTCTGCCATACTTTTAGCCCCAAATAGTATTGCATCAACCCAATATCCTTCATATCAAATTCAAAGGCTAATTTCCTCTTACATTGAATGATAAGATGATCTACACCTATCATAAACAAGTCATCAACATATAATATTAAAATCATAGGTTTATTATTCTCAACCTTGATATATAGGTTTTTATTAGCATCACTTTTGGACAAACCAAGTCTTTTTAGGTGGCCATCAATTCGAGAATACCAGGCTCTAGGTGCTTGCTTAATTCCATACAAGGCTTTATTCAATCTACAAAAGTGAGACTCTTTTCCATGAACCTCAAAAACATTCAGGTTGTTCTATGTACTCTTCTTCCTCATTCACACCATTGAGGAAAGAAGTATTTACATCCATCTAATGTAAATTCTAACCCATATAAGAAGAGATATAAATAATAGATATAATAGTAGTGTACCTAGAAAATAGATCAAAAGTATCATCGTAATCCTCTCTGGTAGGTCCCTATAATACTAGTGTATCCCCTTATTTTTATTGTTAGTATATCCCCCTTATTGTTATTTTTGTGCCCATGTAGTCCCCATATTTTTATTATTGTGCCCCATATAAGCCCACTATTTTTATTGTTGTGTCGTTACATTGTTATTGTTATGTCAACTAGGATTATATTGTGACCCATTGCACCCCTATATATAGAAAGAAGGTTTTTTCATTTGTATCATTCCAGAATTGTTCATTTATGTAATTTAAAGGAGGTTTCCCCCTCGAAGAGACTTATTTCTAAGTCATCGATCTCTCTTTTCTTCTATTTTGTGAGTTGGTTTCATAACATTTGGTATCAGAGCTTTGGATTCTAGGGTTTCACTACTGCAAACAAGTCATCTTGGAATTTTCGCTATAATTTTTTTTTCTACAAAGTTGCAGAAGCTAAAATAAAAACCCATTTGATCTGAAATCGTGAGGAAATTCTTGTAAAAATTTTAGATCTTGGTTCACCATATTTTCAGAGATATGATCTACGGAAATTTTGATTTTTGCAGGATCCATAATTTCATCTCAAACAAGCGACAGAGGGAAATTCATCATAACTTTCATTTCAAACATCGGATTGGAACTCTATAAAAAGTGACCAAAATTTCAAGGACTGTAGTTTCTTGTGTATCGATTTCAGATCCAAAGGTAAAAATAGTGACATGTGGCATGTGGTACAATTTTTCTTTACTGAACCATCCCATAATTAGGTCATTGTGGGAGATTGGGCATAACTTTATCTTAAAGAATAAAAATTAGGTTTTTCCTATGGAATTGGAAAGAAGACTCAAAGCACTACGACATAACCAAATTTTAGATCTTGGAGATCTGAAAGTATAAAGTTTCAACATTTTCAAGATCAAGCTCCTAAAATCAAGAAAAAGGTGTGTACTTAAAAAAATGCATAACTTTTGTTAGAAAAATCAGTTTGATGTGATTCCAAGGGAATATTGAGACATAGATATCAATATTGAGTTTTGTAATGCCTCCCAAAAATAATTCCACACAAATTAATCTCTTATAAATAACTACTATGATGCATGAAGAGGAATAAGTGCAACATGATATATCAAAATTACGAGACCAAGTGCAAAAAATTTTGTTCTTGCAAAAAGTAACCAAAAATGAAATGGAAGATGGTTGGCTTGAAGAAAGGTGTGGAAGCTAAGATGGATGGTTTGAATAATGGAATGGAAGCTAAGATGGATGGCATAGAAGCTAAGATCAATGGTATAGAAGAAAACCTGAAAGACAACATGGAAGACATGAAGAATGATCTAAAAGCAAACATGGAAGGTTTGAAGGAAGGTTTGACAAATTTGATACAAGAAATGATTCCCAATGATTAAAAGGTAGTAGAGGAAACTCATGATGAGAAAAAAATAAATGTTAATTGTGATTTCATAAACTCTAATGTTGGATTGAAGACCCACCATATTCTAAATTTCGATATGAGGAAGTTTGATGGAAAGGATCCCGCAACATGGATACTACAGATGGAGCAATACTTTGATCTCCATAATGTGAAAACACGCAAAAGGTACACATTGCAACTTTATATTTATAACCCAATACAATTGTATGGTATTTATGGCTTTGCTCTCATAAATAAATTGTCACTTGGTCAATTTTTATGGAGGAAATGATAGCACATTATGAGGGTAAAAAGAGCAACACCTTCTTTATCCAATTGATAAATATCAAAAAAAAGAGGTCAATGGTAGAGCACATTGAGAACTTCCAAAAATTTAATGTAAGGGTAAATTATATTTTAGAGGAGTACAAGATTGATGTCTTCATAGGAACTTTAAAGGATAACTTCCAACACGAGGTTTGCCTTTGGGAACCTAATTCATTGGAGAAGGGATTTAGGTTGGAAAGAAAAATTATGGTGAAAAATAAGCCTACCACTCACAACTATAAATAAGGAAGTGTTGTTACTCCTAGACTTCCACAACCTACAAGGTTGACAACAAAACTATTGGAAGAAAAAGGAGAAAAAGGGCTTTGTTATAGTTGTGATAGAAAATACATTAAAGGTCATAAGTGTGCTGAGAATAAATTATTTTACATCGATTGTAAATAAGAGGAAGAAAATTAACAAGAAACTTCAAAAGAAGAGGATATACACCAAGAACCAACCCTAGAGGAAGAAGAAATGAATTCGACCATATCCTGTAATGCAATGGTAGGAATTACCACTCCTAAAACTCTTAATATATAAGGACATATCAAGAAGAAAATGTAATAGTGTCGATTGATTCGAGTAGTACCCATAATTTTATTCATTGTAAGGTAGCCAAGGAATTGAATTGCTTCCTATACCCAACACCAAAGTGCCAAGTGATGGTTGAAAATGGAGTAACTATAGATTTCTCTGGAAAGTTCCATAATTCCAAGCTAACCATGGGGGAATATGTATTTAATAGTCCAATTCTCTCCATTCCAATGGGTGGTATTGATGTTTTACTAGGAGTACAATGGTTACAATATTTGGGGACGATAACTTTTGATTTTCAAGAATTTTTCTTGAAATTTTTTTCGAAAGGAAAGGAAGTTGAATTACAGGGTATCGCAGGGAAGTTGGGAAACATGAGGAGTAATTGCACAATTATGATCACTAGAGGTTCGAACCTCAGAATCATTTGTTTCTCCATATATCCAAAAAGTATTGGACAAGCATTCTAAGGTGTTTGAGACTCCCAAAGGACCCCCACCTATTCGTGATCATGATCATGCTATTCATTTGATTCCAGGAATTTTTCCTCCAAAAATTAGGCCTTACAGATTTCCTTATTCTCAAAAAAGTGAGATTGAACGTATGGTTGTAGAAATGCTAGAGGCTGATATAATTCAACCTAGTCAAAGTTCTTTCTCTGCTTCAGTAGTATTGGTGCACAAGAAGGATGGATCATGACGTATGTGTCTGGATTATAGGGAGCTCAACAAGCTCACTATTAAAGATAAATTTCCCATCCTCATCATTGATGAATTATTGGATGAATTACATGGATAAATTTACTTCACCAAGCTGCATCTTCGTTCTAGATATCATCAAATTAGAATGAAGACTAAAGACATCTCAAAAACAACATTCAGAACTCATGAGGGTCATTATGAATTTTTGGTCATGCCTTTTTTCCTTACTAATGCACCTTCCACATTTCAAGTTTTGATGAATTCAATTTTCAAACCCCTCCTTAGAAAATTTGTGTTAGTATTTTTTTATGATATACTAATATACAACGAGTCTTGGAAGGATCATGTTCAACATGTTGATAGGGTGCTCAAACTATTGGAGGAGAAAAAATTATATGCAAAATCCTCCAAATGTTTCTTTGGAGTACATGGGGTGGAATATTTGGGTCATATTGTATCTCATGAGGGTTTTAAGGCAGACCCTAACAAAATTAAATCCATTAAGGAATGGAAAATCCCCACAACCATAAAGCATCTTCGAGGATTTCTGGGGTTAACAGGGTATTATTGCAAGTTTGTTAATAAGTATGGGATAATATCGGCACCCCTAACATCATTACTGAAGAAAGATTCATTTTCTTGGAATCCAAAAGAAACTAAGGCCTTTGAACATCTTAAAGCGGCAATGTGCGAAGCACCGGTCTTAGCTACGCCATACTTCACAAACCTTTTATTGTGGAATGTGATGCCTCGGGAAATAGAATTGGTGCAATTTTAATGCAATAAGGAATACCCATTGTTTTTTAAAGTCGTCCAATCAAAGGAAAGTATTTACAGAAACCTATTTATGAGAAGGAAATTTTTGCAATACTACATGCACTACAACAATAGCGACCTTACCTAATGGGAAGACACTTCAAGGTAAAAAAATATCATGATAGTCTTAAAAAAAATTTGGAACAAAGGTTATCTTCAAAAGAGAAACAAAAATGGGTTACAAATATGTTGGGTTATGACTTTGAAATCATATACAAAAAAGGGAAGCAAAATGTTGTTGCAGATGCACTCTCAAGAAAATATGAGGATGTGGAAGCATTTCTTTGTGCCATTTCTATTATCCAACTTGAGTAGATAACCGAAGAAAGGCATGAATGGAAGAATGATGAAGAGGTGTGGACACTCGTTCAAAATTTGCAGCAATATCCTAGTAAATTTAAAACATTTAGCTAGAAAAATGATTCATTATGGTACACTTACCACAAGGTCAAGAAGGAATTTTTTTGGGATGGCCTTAAATTTGATATTCAAAATTTCGTGGTAGAATGTTTGGTTCACCAACAAAATAAAGTTGAGAAAATTAATACCTCAGGTTTGTTACAACCTTTATCCATTCCAAGTCAGCGTTGGGAGATTTCAATTGATTTTATCATAGGTTTACCCAAGTACGAAGGAAATATTGTCATCATGGTGGTAGTTGATAGACTTACCAAGTATGCACACTTTTGTGCATTTTATCATCCATTTAAAGCCAATACTATTTCTACTGCATTTATGAAAACAATTCAAAAGCTACATGGAAACCAAAATATCATTGTAAGCGACAAAGATCCCATTTTTACAGGAAATTTTTGGAGGAATTACTTGATTTTTTGGGTACTCAATTAGCTCATAGCTCATCATATCATCCTCAATCTAATGGGAAAACTGAGATAGTGAACAAATGTTTGGGAGGATATCTTCATTACTTTGTATCTGATAAACAGACACAACGGTTCAAGTGGTTACCTCCGACTGAATAGTAGTATAGCACTTACTTCCATACTGTGGTAAAAATGACCCCATTTATGACACTTTATGGATATCATCCATCGTCCATCACATCATATTTAAGATAAAATTCTGAGGTTCAAGCAATGGAAGATCACATCGAGCATCAACAACAAGTTCTCCAACTCTTAAAGAATAACCTCACTTTGGCGAAGAATAGAATGAAAGAACAAGTAGATCAACATCACAGTGAAAGCAGTCTTGATGTAGGCGACTAGGTATTTTTACGGCTACAACCATACAAAAAAATGACCCTCGAGCAAGATAAGAAGGATAATAAATTATCACCAAAGTATTATGGTCCTTACAAGGTGTTGCAAAATATTGGTACTATGGCATACAAATTGGAGCTTCCTGCATCTTCTCGAGTGCACCCAGTTTTGCATGTTTCATGCTTAAAGAAGGTTATAGGTGACAAGATCCCAGTTCAAAAAATATTTCCAAAACTTCACGAAGAATGAAAAATCATATTGAAACCTGAAGCATTCATAGAAACAAGAACTCGACAGCTGCAAAATCGATCAATTTCAGAGTATTTCATTAAGTGGAAGAACTTACCTGCTAAATATTTGACAATGGAGGATGATAATTTTATACAGAAGCATCCATAGCTACTCAAGCATTGATGACAACACTTTTTTGAAGGAGATGGGCATGGTAGGAACCTATAATACTATTTTATCCCCTTATTTTTATTTTTAGTATATCCCCCTTGTTGTTATTGTTGTGCCCTTACATTGTTATTGTTATGGCGACTAGGATTACATTGTGACCCATTGGAATCCTATATATAGAAAGGAGGTTTCTTAATTTGTATCATCAAATAATTTTTCATTTATGTAATGTAAAGGAGGTTTCCTCCTCGAAGAGGTTTATTTCTAAGTCTTTGATCTCTATTTTCTTCTATTTTGTGAGCTAGTTTCATAGCACTCTCCCTCTTTCTGTGAGAATCCTCTAGCCATAAATATTTCCTTGTACTTGCCAATACTACCATCCATTGCATGACTAATATTGTATACCCATTTTGAGTCCACCACTTATTTCCATTTAGTTTTAGTCACAATCTCTCATACATCATTATTCATAATATATTGGTATTCTTCCAACATCACATCCTTCCAAACTTTCTAGTTAACTGCCTCCTCATAGTTTAAAAGTTTAGAATCAATGGGATTACTCATAAATGTTGCATATCCAGAATAACTCTTTGTTCTCTTACTTTCCCTAAAGGTTCCATGTGGAATTTCATGTCCTTCTGCTTCCTACAAGGTATATCTTAACCAAGTTGGCATCTTTTTTATTTCAAGAACAACATCTGGATCCATTGGTTCATTGGGCCCTTCTAACTCTTCTTAATGATGTAAAAGATGCTTGGAAGGATTTTATGGAGCTAGAACCTCTTCCTTAGGAGCTTCACATTATTCATCATCATCAAAGTCCATGGGAACTTATATTTTGAGTAGGAAACATTATCATCAAAGGTAACATCCCAACTAACTTCGACTTGTCGCTATCTTGGAACATAGATTCTATATGCCTTTGATGACTTTTTGTATCCAAAAAATATTCATTCTTTCCTGGAGGCTCTAGTTTCTTCCCATATTATTTGGGTACATGAATGTAAACTAGACAACCAAATATTATCAAATTTCCAACCTTTATTTTATACCCATTGAATTCTTCTTAAGGAGTCTTATCTTCCAAGATTCAATGAGGAATTCTATTTTGAATATAGATTCTTCCATGGTTCTTCACCCTATAAGAACATGGGCAAGTCTTGATCATGCATCATTGCCTTAATGGATTCTTCAATGGATGTGTTCTTTCATTCATAAAATCCATTTTTTTGTGGATTGGAAGGGACTATCAAATCCCCCTTAATCCCAACTTATTTATAAAAGGAAACAAGTTCCATGGAAGTGTATTCTCCTCCATTATCTGATCCTAGAAATTTGATTTTATTTCCTATCAAGTTTTCAACTTCAACCTTGAATTATTGGAACTTGTTGAAGACCTCATCCTTGGTTTTCATGAAGTAAATACACATCTTGTGAGAGAAGTCATAAATAAAATGTACATAGTATAGAGAGCCTCTAATATATTTCACTAGCATTGGACCACATACATCCGAATGAACTATATCCAAGATTTCATTGGACCTACTTCCACTGCTTGGAAAAGTCTTCTTGATATTCTTCCCAAGCACACAACATTTTCATACTCCTTCATGATCCATCTATAATTCTATAGCAATTGAATCCATTTGATTTAAAGTTAAAAAATCTCTATAGTGAAGGTGAGTATGTCTTTTATGCCATAGTTCACACGGATTGATGTCATTATGCACTAATTCTTGAGCGAGTTATTTCAAGAGTCTATAAAACCTTCCTTCACAAACTCAAATTAGCCTAGCAGAGTCCATACTTGAGCCCTTTTTCCATCAGAGGACTTTTACATCAAAAAATGTTACTCTATCTCCTTTATCTTCCAAACATGAAATAGAAACCAAATTATTTTTCAAACATGTTACATATAGTATGTTGCTAAGATGAATGTTTTCAAGTGATTTTAGCTCAATGGATGTTTTCCCAATGAATTTGGCTGCATAATTATTCTTATCTCCAAGGTATACCCTTTGAGATATTCTCATTTCCATTAGAGTAGTGAGATTTTCATGATACCATGTCATGTGTCTTGAGGCACCACAATATACTAGTCATTAATCATCACTATCTGCAACAAAACCTGTGAGATCAGAAAAATAGAAGAAATTTTTGTCACTTGAATCTTCATTCTTGGGCTTCTTTGGATGTTCATCAATGTTTGTTGTGGTATCATGTTTCTTTCCCTTTCTCTTTCTATCATTTTATCCTTCAAGACATTGGATTTTAAAATGACCATATTTGTGACAAGGATAACATTAAATCTTTGAGATATCTTTATTCCTTGAGGAGAAACTCTTCTACCTTCATTTATTCTTTGTAAACCAAAATTATTTCTTCCCACAACCTCCTTGGAACGTTCTAAAAATGCTTAAGCATCACCTTCTTCAGATATTTGGATCCTTCCCTTGATAAAATTCTAGATTCTTATTGAGTACATGAGAACCATAGTTCTTCAAAACTTGGAATCTCCTTCCTACCACATATACTAGAACCGAAAGAATCCCATGAGTTAGGAAAACCATTAATTGTCATAGTTACAAGTTATTTATTAGAAATTATTTCATCAATTACTTGAATTTGATCTCTTAATTGAGAGATCCTCATGGAATATGAGGTTATAGTATCATTTCTTGACATTTTAATGCCACGAGGCTCATTTTTAAAACTCATTACTTGACCAATGTTGTTGATAGTGTATACTCCAACTAGGTCACCATACATCTTTTTTGAAGTGTCAATATTTGGTACTAGAATATACAATAATATGTATGACTATGATGTATTCCTTCTCATATTCATATTTCCATTCATCATATTGCTTTTTAGTAACATTTCTTTGAAAATATCCAAGTCATCATTATTTTCCAGGATGAGGTCAATCCTTGTTTTACGAGCCCTGAAATTTGTAGCTCCTTCTAACTTGTTTTTTGACTACATAGAGGAACCCATGGTCATAGATAAATAATCATATTTTAGATGTAGGTATTTTCAAGAGCAATATCAATGCTATTTAATTTACCAAATATTCTTCAAGAGTGATCTCAATGTCATCTCCTTCACCAAAGTTCTGATACCATGTTGATTTTTCAAGTGCAATAGATACGAGCACTATTTTCTAAAAAAACTAATAATTACTTCTAATGACGTAGATATTCTTTTAGCACTTCTAGATTATCATTAAGAAATTACACTTCATAAATTCAACCACAAATTCACAATTACAGTAGAGATCACAATTCACAAAGACAACATAAGATTACCTTGGGAAAACCCACTTGGGAGAAAAAACCAGAAACCTTTTTCTTAGAGAAATTATTCAGTTCAACAAGAGATACACCTAATTATACTGGTCAACTACGATGGTCAAACTGACCAATAATTCTATGGTAAAACCTATTGAAACAAACCTCTTTTCAATTCAATATTCCACCCAAAAAACTCGATCCTCTTTGATTCGCTTCAGATGAATTTTATCCTCCTAGAAACTTCCCAGAAATTTGGTCCTTCTGCCCAAAATTTTGGCCCTGCTACCAAAAACCTAATGTCCAGAAGTTTGACTTGTAGCCCAGAATATGCCTAGAAATTCACGCATGTGAATTCAAATAGAGAGATAGATATGTGCTTGAGATGAATTCATCTTTCTTCATTCTTCTTCATCCTTATTCTTCTTCACTTGGATGGCCATAATATATCTTGTCTTGTATGAGATTGAATGGTTCCTTGTGGAGGAGTTTGAGTGCCTTATATATAGTGTTATGCATTTCTGAATGGGTGTCTCTACATTGGGGCTGACTTGACTTGAAATAGGGTCGACTTAACATGTTTGGAGTCAAAAATTTCTCTTTTGATACTGACATGAAGAACATGTCTTATATTAATTATTTCAAAGGCTAAATAATAAAAATTACATGAAGAACAAGTCTTAAATTTTCATTATATATTTTAAGGGATAAAATATAAATTATGAAGACTATCCATAGCTACAAAATTCAACATATACAAGGATACTTAAAAGGGTACTCTCATGAAAAAGGAGAAGTAAAAAAGTGAAATGGTGGTTTCAAAACCATGGATGGTGATTTCAACCCATTGTATTTTCCCATCATAATTATTTAATTAATGGATTGATTTTTTTTTAAAAGTTAATATGTCTTTTTTTTAAGGGTTATGATAATGTATGAAAGGAGGAATCATTGGAAGGAAATCTTGTGTAAGAAAAATTGTAATTTGTGGAGTGAACAAACCATCTTGGATTTGTCATTATAAATTTTTATATGGGTTTCTTCATATGGTTCAACTTTAATAATATTGAGAAGAACCTATGGTTGAACTTTTAGATCTTATTTTAGTATAATTTTAGATATATATGTTATGGAAGTCGGGGTTTGTGATTGATCCTAAAAATCTGCTTCAAATGAGTCATATCGAGATTTTCACTATAACTCATTTTATGGGACATTTTAGACCGTAAAAATTTGAGTATACGAATTTGATATCTCTGAGTAAATTTGGTAAAAATTTTAGACATATTTGCTTATAATTTTTGAGATATGCACTATGGAATGCAGGATTCCTTAATTCTCTTGAAATCAATTTCAAATAGGTCAATTTGGAATTTCTGCTATAACATATTTTCTAGGACATTTCAAACTATGAAATTTTGACAAGGTAGATGTGATATCTTTGGGTACATATGTTCAATATTTTAAACACTGGTTTGTTATACTTTCTAGGATATTCCTTGTTGAATTTAGGGTTTCTAGATTCTCCTTAAATAAGTTTCAAATGGGATGGTTTGGAATTTTCACTATGACATATTTTTATAGGATGTTTCAAACCATGAAATTTTGAGGAGATAGAGGTGAGATATTTGGGTACATGTGGTGAAAATTTTAGAAAATATTTTGTCACACTTTATGAGAGATTAGCTGAGGAATTTAGGGTTCCTATGTGCTCCTTAAATCAGATTCAAACATATTAGTTTGGAATTTTTAATAAATCTTATTCTCTGTGATGTTTCAAACTTTGAATTTTTTGAAGATATGTGATGACATATGTAAGTACTTAGGGTAAAAATTTCATACTTTGGTTCATTATAATTTTGGAGATGTGCTATGTGGAATTTAGGGTTTTTGAATGGTCTTGAAATTAGTTTCAAACTAGTTAGGTTGGAATTTTTTTTGTAACTTCCTTTTTGGGAATTTCGAGACTTGAAAAATTTTAAATACCTAGGAAGACATATAGAACTTCCTCAAGAAAAAAAATTATATTTAAGAAATTGGATATGTGGCATGCTTTACAAGTCAATTATTAGGAAGATGCTAAAAACAACAAGCTTTGGGAGAGTTACCATAAATTTCATTTGGAGAGATAATTTTTTGTCAGACGTATTGAAGGAAATTGTTTTGAGAATAGCTATTGAAGGTAGAAGCAACAAGGAGACCTAGTGAAGGTAGAAGCAACAAGAAAACCTAGTGAAGGTTGAAGCAATGCATAGACCTATTGAAGGAAAAAGTAGCACACAAACAAGATTTAGGTAATGTTAATGTTATCATATTTTGAAGAAGTTATCTACACTAAGGATTTGTAATTGATATTTGTTGCTCAATAAAATGGATTGGTGTCTCTTTGAAGTTGGTGCTAAGAAATTAGTGGTGGGGATTAGTGTCTCCATTAGTTTGGTTCCTAGGAATATTTGCAATAGTGGGGATTGTTGTCTCTACTAGATTGGTGTCTACAAAGATCTATTAAAGTAGATTAGTGCCTACCAGGGTTTGTACCAATGGGGATTGGTGTATCCAGTACGTTGGTGCCTACAAATAATTGTAACAGAAGGTTGGTGCCTATAAATAATTATGAAAATAAGTTTCGTGGGATTGTGTTATGTGTTATATATCTAATATATCTCATATGTTATTATTTTCTAATAGTTCATGAATGTTTAAATAGGTAAAATTTGTATTATAAACATTTACACTCCCTCCCACCCCAGGCTCCCTCTAAGTATAAGTGTTTTCTTAGAAAATACCATCTATAATTTTTCCAAAAGTAGGCTATGGGGCACATCAAAATAAGTTTGGAAAACATGTTAGTTTTATAGTTCTTTAGGGTTCCCATCGACATTTGATTGCTAGCAAAAAAACCCACTAAATTTGAAACCTCCATATCCATAATTTCATGGATATTGATCCCTTCACCAAGAACCAAATTTCATTTATGCTTTTAATACATTTTTGGTTCATCCCATTTCTTTTAAACCTCACAGAAATATTTCTCTATGTTAGTGTCCATATTCACCATGGGTCAAATTCCGCTCATCAAATTCCCTAAAACATGTATTCTAATAAAATCCTAACCTAATATAAATCCAAATCTACTTCTAGGTGTTATCTGAGGTTGAAGTCCTTTCCATCACGGTTTCTCCCTCATCATGGGTTTGGATGGAGATGGGAGACTATTAATAATAATTTTTTCTTTCCTCCATATCATCTAAGAATGAGAAAAATTTTGCAACCTAGTTCTATGTGAACCATAATATTTCCATATTCAACACAATTAAGGATTTATGAGGTGAATCCCCCATCCAATTTTACCTTTGTGGACTCTAAATACCTATATATTTAATGTTAGAACCCAAAATTTCCCATTTTTCCTCCTCTAACAATTATATATGTATGGAAGCCCTCAAAAGGGTCCTTTATGTAATTCACATGCTCTTTGTACACCACCCTAAGGTTGTTTTTATAGGCCATTTTGTCACATCTAGTCAATAGGCCTACAAAATGGATCGATTATCATCTATGAACATGTTATCATCATCCCTACACAAAGCCCTAGAGATGACATTTACAAATCCCTGATTTTCTAGGTATGATTGCTTCAAATCGGTCTTTTTAAGGCCCAACGCACTATGCCGCTTTAGACAACTGCATTGAGCAGCAAGTTTCTCCATTATGTACTAGCAATGATGAGCAACAACTTCTCCCTTACTGGTGTGTTGATTCTAGAAATTCGGGAAAATTAAAAAGAATCTTGAAACTTCCTCTTCCAGGAGATTCCAGGAGTTGTTTTAGCCATTTACCTTGGATAAGAAATTATGTTGACACCTCATCCTAAGGGATTGGGTGAGATTGTATATTATTGTAATTTAGTAAATAAGGAAGGCCAAGAGACATTGGGAAGTGAATCCCAATAGTCTCACCTCCATGTATAAGTACACACACAATCTCCATCTAATGCATCTTTAGTTTTGTGGATTTACCTCCTAGTCTGACATGGTATCAGAGCCAGTCCCTTTTTTGGCATTCTTGCCTTTGGTGTAACTCCCTCCTATTCTGCATTTTTGCAAACTGTCATTGTGCATTCAATTTTTTAAAGCTCCCGGAATTTAGTTTTTTACTTCTCATGGCTTTTAGATTTTGTTACTGCTCCTGGCATTCTGCAATTCTAGAATAATTCTGCATTCTGGTTTTTTTTGGCAAATTCTGCCTTATTTTTTCTGCACACCACTGTGAAATTTCAGCTCAAGTTCTCTGCACATTTAATTTTTATTGTGAAAATTATTATTTACAATTCGTTGCCCCTCTCTTCACTCACCCGCATGCAGATCCTCACACCCCTCACGACTTGCCCCTCTCACGTAGTCACCCTCGCCTGTACTCACCTCTACTCGGCCTCCCCTCCCTCCCGTCCCATCCCCCTCACCTCTACCCACGCTCCCCTCCCTCACAATGCTGCTCCCTCACGTCCCCCTCCAGCCTTGGCTCTGCCTCAACCCCTCCCCTCGGCCCTGCCTCCCCTCCCCTCACCTCGCACCCAACTCACCTCACATCCCCCTCACCCCCTCCCCTCGGCCCTCCCCTCACGTCCTTCGACCCTCCCACACCCTGTCACCTCTTGTCCCTCACCTTCGTCCCATCCCTCGGCCCCTCATCCCTCCCCTTATGTCCCTCAACCCTCCCACACCCCGTCCCCTCTCGTCCCTCACTGCCCTCCCCTCCCTCGACCCCTCATCCCTCCCCTCCCGTCCCCCGCCTCTACTCACTCATACCTCCCTCGACCCTCCCCTCTCATTTCCTGCATCTACTCGCCCTCCCCTCCCTCAGCCCTTTGCCCCTCTCACGCAAGCCCTCGACCCTCTCACACAAGCCCTCGACCTTCCCTCCCCATTCCCTCCTTGTTATTTTTTTTTTCCTTAGTACAGCAAGTACCCCCCCCCAAGAAAAAGCCTCCGCTGGTAAAAACATTCCCCAGAAAACACCTCCCCCAAAAAACACCTCCCCCAAATAATCCCTCCCTCAGATAATACCTCTGTTTTTCCCCAATTTTTTTTACAAAAAAAAAATTGCAGAATTTAAACCAAAATTGAGTTTGTACCATGACAGTAAGTATTTTTCCTTCAAAATAATGCATTATATAATATCCATTGTGGGATTTGTTCTCTCCAGCAAAGAGAACAATCCTGAATTGTCTCGGAAAATCAAGCACACTCTCATTTTTAATGAGCTATAGAGAGGAATTTATGAAGGAGAATGAGACCATCCACCAGCAAATCCCACTTCAGACATGAATATCGTCGTTTGGGAAAAAAAGAACTGCAAGGCCTATGCCTTGATTGCAGCTTCCATAAATGAAGAGGTGAGTCGCCATATTACACCATTTTCAAATGCCTATGAAGATGTGAGAAAGCTAAAAGAAGTCTATGACTCAAATTCAGAACTTGAAATTGTTCAATTAATGATTAAGTTGTTCAGTCTTGAATTGAAAAATGATGACCCTCTTGCTTTAGCTTCATAAGTAAGATTTATCATGCATGAAATTAAGAACACTGATGTAGAAGTTGAAAAACCTCTATCCCACTTACTCACATTATCTTGAGTCATTGCAAGCAAGTGGAAACCTCATGAAAATCACCTTTGATTCCCTTGAGAAAAAATTTGCAGAAAGAGAGAAGGCTTTTGGAAAGATGACAACCCCTCTGTCTTCTGAATAGGTTGTATGTTTTTCATAGAGAAAAATGCCATGCTCAAGATTCTTCCAGAGGAAGAGGTGGCCGAAGAGGAAGAGGAAGTGGGGGCAGACAAACTCAATCTAAAAAATCTGATCTTCATTGCATACACTGCAATAAATACTGGCATGATGCATCTACATGTAAGTTGCCTTGGGATAAAATTAAGTAGAAAATAAATCAAGAAAAAGGTAAAAATCATGACAAAGACAAAGGTAAAGCACCTAAATCCACTCATTATGTTGTAGCACATTGTAACAATGGAGTAACTGAAGACTTGTTTGATGTTTCATTTACTTCTTGGAGAAATGATTGGTTTCTAGATTCAGGAGAAACATGTCACATGACATTTATAAAATATTTTTTTAAAGAATTTACTGACAAAGTTGATGGAGCAATATACTTTGCAGATAAATCCAAAGTCAAGCCATCAGGGCTTGACACAATTAGGCTTAAGTTGCCTAGTCTTCCAGATCATCTTCTACATGAGGTTCTATACCTCCCTGAGTTGAGGAGAAACTTCCTATCCTTGGTCCACATCCTTCAACAAGGACACTCCATTCACATGTTTTATGGTAAGGTGGAGTTCAGAAAATCATCAGATCGCTCACTTGTCATGGAGGGAATAGAAGAAGGAAGACTCCTGAAGCTGCAAGGTTACTCTGCTCATGCGCAAAATTTTGAATTTAGTTCACATCATGATGAAGGTACATTCCCATCAAGTCTTTTATGGCATGATATATTTGGAAACTTAAACTATGAAAACATTCGATTGTTGAAGAAAAATGGTGTTACTAGACTGCCTACAATTCCTAGGAAACTTAAGCAATGTGATGCTTGTATTCTAGGAAATCATAACAAATAGCCATTTCATGATTCACATTCCAGAGCACATAGAAAACTTGATCTTATTCATTCAAATTTATGTTTCCCTATGCTAATGGAAATAAATATATGATGACATTTATTGATGATTACACCAGAATGTGTTGGGTTCACTTATTGAAAACAAATCCAATGCTTTTCAAACATTCAAGAATTTTCATGCATGGATTGAAAATTATGCACAAACTCATATTGGCTCTTTCTGCACTGATAATGGAAAATAATAAACTTCAAACGAATTTGAAAATTATCTTCATCAACATGGGATCAAACATCAAACAACTGTGCCCTATAATCCCCAACAGAACAGTGTAGTGGAAAGAATGAACGGGACAATTTTAAATATGGTTTGTTCCATGATTTCTTTTTAAGAATGTAAATTGATGTTTTGGGATGATGCAGTTCTATGTGCTGTATACATAAAGAATATGTGTCCTTCAAATTAAATCAGAAACAAAACTCCTTATGAAATGTGGCATGGCCACATTCCTTCAGTAAATCATTTTAGGGTCTTTGGTTCCACCTATTATGCTTTGATACCCTAGGTACAAAGGAATAAACTTGGTGCTAGAAGTCGAAAATGTATCTTCTTGTGGTATTCCAATACCTCCAGAGGATATCATCTCTATGATGAAGTCAATAAGAATTTTGTAGTAGGAAGAGATGTCATATTCCTTGAATCTTCCAAGACTAAAAATGTTGTTGAGTGGCAACTTGATCGCCTGGATAGATTCACACATGAAAAGTATTTTCAAGAATTTGATAATCAGATTCCACATCTTGAAGAGGGGATTCCTATAATAAATAAATCTGTGGAATCATTTTCCGAAGCACTCTCTCCCCCACATGAAGAACCAACCACGGATGACACCTTGAACGATGTGATTCATAGAATTGATAGATTGAATCTTGATTCAATTCCAACTCAGTCAAATGAGAAGCCTGGGCCATCTTAGAAAGGTCCCCAAAAATGGTTGACAAAGACACTAGAAAATGTTCGTCCTGATGAGGTTGGAAAGACAAGAACAAGAAGTTCCACCAGACAAAATGAAGGTGACATAGATAATTCTAATTCACCTATTGATATGGATATTGTTTATAACCGTGAATTGAATTTGTCTACAGATCATGAACCAAATTCCTTCAAATAATCCGTTTCTCATGTTGAATGGAATGAAGCCATGCAAAAGGACTATGATGCCTTGATAAAGAATGGCACTTGGAAGCTGTTTGATCATCCTTTGGGAACCAAACCAATTGGCTGTAAGTGGGTCTATAAGAACAAGTACAAAGCAGATGGCTCACTTGACAAGCACAAAACCAGGCTTGTGGAAAAATGTTTTGCATAGAAAGAAGGGGTCGATTATGAAGAAACTTTTCCCCCACAGCAAAATGGGCCACCATCCAGACACTCTTTGCCCTAGCAGCTCAGAAGGGATGGAAATTCCATCACATGGATGTAAAAACTGCCTTTTTGAATGGAGATCTAAAGGAGAAAAATTTTATGTCCCATGCAGAAGGATTTTTTGTGAAGGGCCAAGAACACAAAGTATGAAAACTTATAAAATTCTTGTATGGCCTCAAGCAAGTACCACAAGCCTGGTTGATCCAACTTTAGAATTGTTAAAGTTTTATCGAAATTACTCAGTTAACCAAGACGGTTAGTTGAAATGTTGTAATTGTCGATTATGTAATAACTAATCAAGATGATCATTCAATTTGTAAAATTCAGATGTGTGACATCGACTTCAGATGCGACTCCAGCAAACGTCCAAAAGCACCAATCAAAGACATTGTCAAATCGACCTGCGACAGAAAACAACAGAGATTGTTATAAGACTTATGTAAGTAAAACTTGTTCTAAGTCTTTTTCGTAAAGGTCCAAAATGTCTAATGTCCGATTTTGTAAAGGTCAAAAATCTCTTCCTAGGGCGAATTGTAAAACTAAGTCCTATTCCTAAGTTTTCTAGACTTATGGACTTAGAAGTCCGTAGCATTAAAATCAAACCATAAACCTTATTGAAAAGGTTTGGAGAATGAATGTCAAAGTCCTAGCACATCCGAAGTGTTAAAAGGTTTTAATACCATGGTGTATAAACTTATGTCATAAACCTTTAATAAAAAGGTTCGATGTAATGTGTTCAAAACCTTAGGCAAAGGGGTTTTCATAAAAATTAGCACATTATGTAATAAACCTTATTGTAAGGTTGGGAAGTCGAGTCAAAAACCTTTATTAAAGGTTCGAAATTATATGGCGCATATCAAAGGTTTGATAAAATGTCATATTAAATCCGCATTGTAAATATTCGAACTAATTTATAAATTTTGAATGGGTCATCGCAAAGTCAACGGGTTTTATTAAAACATATGTCAAAAACCTTATGTTAAAAGGTTCGACGAAAAATCAACCCCGAAATTTAAAGTTCCGAACAGTGTTTATAGTGTTCGAAATGTCAAAAGTTTTGATACGAGTTGTATTAAATCAATGTAATGGCAAAGGTTCGCATTGTAAAGAACTGTAGTTATAAAGTTCGGGCTCGGGTTTTTATTTAGAAGCCGTGTAATTAAATCACTCCACAGAGTAAAGTTCCAAAACGCGTGTTGATAAACTGTGTCGGAAACTGCGATGCATGTGATCGAAGGTTATTACCAGCATCGGTAAATTATACGTGAATATTGCAGAAATGTTATAAAGATTGCGTGGATAATGACTGTCAGAAAGTTCCAGAACTGTGCCATGTGAACAACTGTCAAACCACGTCAGGAAACTGCCAGCGGAGTTCGGATAAACCGCCGGAGAAGACTTTATGATAAAGTCTAAAAACGGGTTTTGAATGATTTAATATCTGCGCTATTGTATTGGGATTTAATCCTATGTAATGCAACAAAATACTAAGGTTCATGAATGAGTAGATTCAAACCTTATCAACATTAAAAAAAACCCCAAAACATATTTCTAAATGAAGAAACAGGTTCGAAGATCAAGCCTTGAGGTGGAATGATCCCATATGGCTTTCGAACTAAATGAAGGATTAAGTTTTAAAAGGTTAAAAAATAATGTAATTAGAACCTTATCACTACTAAAATTCCTCCAATGAATTGCTAAAAGCAGCCAATGTTGATTCGAGGTAGATTGTAAGCATTGATAATGGGAGCTCTTATGTATAAAAGAGGAGAATATTTCTTTTCATAAGTTAAGTGAAGGTGTGTAGGCACTTCATGAGGAAGTGATGGAAAGAGCACTTCATGAGAGTAAGTGTGAGATGTGAGCACTTTTGAAGTGTGTGTATGAACACTTTTTTGAAGAGATAGGTGTGAGCATTTTTGAAGAGTGTAAGAGGCACTTTGAAATGAGAGCATTTCTCTTTGTAAAGTAATGAAGAGCATATGAACACTTCTTGAAGAGAAGTTTTTTAGAGTGATATCTCAAGAGAGGAGCTTTCCCTACTTCAGGAGGAAGTAGGCCCTCTTCAAATGACAGATAAAGTATTGGTGAAGAGTTTGGCAGAAACTCTTTCTGCCACCAGTATGTCAAAGGTCCTGATAGCTTCAGTCCTCAGTTGTTGTTAGTGTGCAATTCAATCCATGTCCTTTCTTATGTTTGAAGAAAGGAGTTGTAGAAGTTAGCCTATTCAAGAGAAGGTCCATGTCTGCAATATCAGTAGTGAAACTGATGAATCCTTATAGCATATTTTCTCTCGGCTTTTAAAATACAATGGACGCACCGTTCTGAGACGGACCCAGAGGCATAGTCCAGGTGGGACGAACTCTGTCACAAAACATCTTTGTCTATGGTATGATTTGTGAGATTGATGTGAAATAGTTTAATATTTATTTCATTCCTAACAGTTAATTCACATATTAACTGTTCAGTTAAAATTGCTAATCACATGTTGTACAAAGAACTAGAAATGATCTTGGTTTAAAAATTCTGCATGTTAAATAACTTGAGTATTAATTGCTTTAAAGTTCTATAGGCAGAGTCTGTAGAGGGCCAGGTAGCCTCTGGATCTCATCCTTTTCTGAAGGGTGACATATCCAGTAAACACCCCTACAGTCGATCTCTGACATAGAGTTAAGTAACTCGGGTCATTTTCAGATCACTGGTATGAGAAATTAAGTGAGCATCTTCTGAAACTTGACTTCAAATATTTTGATCTTGATGATGCAACTTTGTTTGTTAAGAAAGTTGGAAAAACAGTTGCATATCTTGTGGTGTATGTAGATGATCTTTTGATGACAGGTAACAATGAGAGTTATATTGCATCCATAAATAAAGAATTGAAGAAAAGTTTTGAAATGACTGATTTGGGCTATGTTCATTACTATCTGGGTATTGAAGTAACTTAACATCCTAAATTTACATTTATTTCTCAAAAGAGGTACATTGTAGATCTTTTGAACAAGTTTGGCATGGATGAATGCAATCCCTTAACCACTCCAATGGAACAAAACTTGAAGCTCACATCCATTGAAGGGAAGGAATTCGAGGATGCAATGAAGTATAGACAACTTGTAGGAAGTCTTATCTACCTGGCTACCACCAGACCAGACATCTCATTTGTTGTTGGAATCCTCTCCAGGTTTATGCAAAAACCTTGTGAAGTACATTGGCCTGCTGCAAAAAGAGTTCTAAAGTACTTGAAGGGGACTGAAGACTTTGGACTCAAATATACACAGGTAGGCGATTTCAACTTGATCGGATACTCTGATTCAGACTTTGATGGGGACAAAGAAACTGGGGTGTCTACTTCAAGTTATACCATGAGCCTTGGATCAGGAGCTATCTCATGGAGATCACGCAAACAGTTTGTTCCAGCAGATTCCACAACCAAGGAAAAATATGTGGTAGTAGCTAAAGCAACAAAGGAAATTGTGTGGCCCAGGAAAATCCTAGAAGATTTGCAGATGAAATAAATGCATTCAACACCACTCATGATTGGCAACACTTCTGCAATAAAGTCGGCCAAGAACCTGAAGTTCCATGATAGAAAAAAGCACATCAATAAAAAACACCATCTGATTCGACATCATGTTGAGGCCAAAACTATCCATCTATGTCATTGTTCCACACATGAGCAGACCGCAGACGTCTTCACCAAAGCACTTAGAAGAGAAAAGTTTGAAAAGTTCAGAACGATGCTTGGATCACCAACATCCCTTCAGATTAAAGGGGGGGAATTTTGACACCTAATCCTAAGGGATTGGGTCAGATTGTATATTATTGTAATTTAGTAAATAAGGAAGCCCAAGAGACATTGACAAGTTAATCCCAATAGTCTCACCTCCATTGATAAGTACACACACAATCTCCATCTAATGCATCTTTAATTTTGTGGAGTTACCTCTTGGTCTGACAAATTTGAATCAAATATGATCCTACCTTGGAAATTTCACCTGTTATCCCTTGAGCTCATATTCACATGTTAAGTGGATCTTAAGCTTAAATTGGCAAATGGATAAGAATTCTTGAACTACCACACTCTCCTATATATTTATTCTCATCCACGACATCATGGTTGGATTTTGGATATCGAGCATGTCCTCATGTTTTCGCCTTGAATCTAAGAGAGTCATCATATTCATGCATTAGGGTGACATTAAGGTGTGCTTTGTGATAAGGAAGTACAAGTCAACTTGGGGAGATCTCTAAAAGATCAACTACTATTTTGATTCTAAAATCCCTCATATTTCTATTAATACAAATAATATATTGTTTTCCTATATGTGTTATGTTATGTTTATATTCATAAATTTCAATGCCTCATTGATTCATTGAATAAAGTGATTGAATTATGCTACGTGGATGTTGTAGATCCTTGGCTTATTCTAGTTATATGTGCAGGTTCTAATTATATCAACTGGAGCTACGATTGGAGCTTACAAGTCGAGAGGAAAGTAAAGCTTGTGAAAAATTCCAAGTAGGCCTCTTTCCATATTTCAATTTCTCTAATGGAAAATCTATGTTCTTTTCTTTATGTTGTTTTAGACCAGTCCACTAGGTCAAGGGGTGATACTTTTTTCTGCAATCGTAAATCTCTTATAACAATCTTTGACTAGGATGTCTAGATTCAACAATGTTAGTGACGGCATCTCTAACTAGAGCTCCTAACCCTAGACAAGGAAACCAATTAGAGCTCTAAACTCTATCTACAGTACCATATTTGTTAGTTCGAAATCTTGCTTATCACTTCATGTCATTCAATTAAATGTCCAAAATAAAATTATTTAAATAACTAATTTTATAATGTATAAACATTTAAAACAATGAAATATATATTTTATCAACTTTTATATATAATATATTATTATTTTTATATAATTAATTAGTTGTAAGTAACTAATTATATAATATAATCTATTAAATTTAATTAATATTATATAAATTAATTAGTTAATCACAACTAATAAGAAATTTAATTAGAATAAATAGTATATTACATATTATAAGTCATTAATTACAATCCTCAAGGGTTATCGCAAGTGGTATAGAGCTAGAGGTTAAGTTATTTGATATTGTTGTTGATCATGAGTTCGACTCTCTTCGATTCCCTTAGGGCAAGGTCCCATAATCAGGGCCGAAGGTTTACCTTGTTTACCATCCATGAAATTTAAGAAAGTATTGTGAATTTTTTTGTACCTTCATTCCAAGTAAAAATAAATAAATAAAACTCATAAATTACAACCAATTAGAATTAAAATATACTATATTATAATAATGATTAGCTATAACTAACAAATTATATTATATAACATAACACATCAATATCTATTATCTATTGGTTAATCAATTATATTATATATAATATTGAATTATGTATTATAGAAAATATTTGTATCTTATTATTAGTTTTAAAAATTATATTATTATTTAATTATAATTATATTTTTAGTTTTAAATTTATTTTTAAGTATATAAAAAAGATAATAATATATTCCATCAATTATGAGTTATTATAAATAAAATATAAAATAAATCTATATATTGGTATTGCATCACTCATTGTGTGTAAATATGTTTTTAATTATTTATATTACCTTCAAAACCAACTTACATCATTAATGAGCTAATCATCAAAATCACTGACCTCACTTTGCCAATTCGAAAACTAGAGTTGTTTGTCATTATAAAACCCACAAAATGTCTACATAGACAATCAGAACAAGAACCAAACAAGAAACCAAGACACGATAACATAAAGAAAAATTACCATAACTTAAAATCATATCAGGCGTATGACAATGAGTGAGGTGTCAGATCTTCCACACTCAAACCAGGTGGCATAGAGGGCTTAAACTCACATTATATGTGCCTCAAAATGTGAGTTAAGCACACTTAATCCAATATGTCCAGAGTGTCCTATTGCTTCCACTGATTATGTTGAATGTTATTGAGAAAGGAGATAATGTCGTTCTTGTCCTCAGGCTTCTCCTTTAATACTCGTCCAAGTATATTCTTTAACTTCCATTAGAGCATGACCACCTACAAATATTGATTCCTTTGTCTCCTGGTATGATCTGGGTCAGGAAGCCATTAGGACATCTCCTCTAAAATCTTTGAATCCAAATAAGCCTACCGCTCGTGTGCATCTTGAGTCTCTAATATTTGAATCTATGCCCGAGCGTTATGGCAGTTTTCCGAGAAATAATTTACTACAACCACTTATTCTTATGTCTAGGCATGAGATCAAATGGGATAGCCCCTTCCACCTTCCCCACAACTACCTTGTGCATTCTATCAAGACATAATTCTCCCACAGAAAGTGTAACCACAAAGTACCCTAGCAAGAGACACCTCCAGTTATCAACTTTACTCCCTGTAAACTTCTTTCCTATGTTGAATACATAAGCTAGAACCATAACCAGAAAATCCTCATCCACCATGGTCATCCACCGAGACTGACCCAAATTTATATTCACCCACCCAGACTATCCCAAAAACAACCAATATTGACAAACTGATAACCCACCATGAAACCTAGAGCTAGCACCAGGAGGAAAGTTCCATGAAAACTTCTGTTAAGAAAAAAAAATACCTAAAAATACAAACCCTTTCTCCAAATTCCTAACCATAAATTACGACACTCAAAACAATAAAAATTCACCAACCAATACCTACAGAACTAGCAACACCAAGCAGACGACCAACTAAAATGAAATTAGTAGTATAGGGAAGAGGGGAAAGGATTACCCATTTAAGAACACCAAGACCCACTAAGACAATGCTCTAAAAAGTGCCAAGCCGGACTTGTAAACATGGAAATTCTGCTTCTAATCCAAAATACCAGTAGGAGCAGACGTTGCCAAGTTTATGCATGCATTTTCACCCCCTTTGTGACCATCTTCATAGTAAACAACTCCTAGACTTAGGAAAAAAATCAAGGATGGATAACAATTATGGTCCTCAGCCTTCACATGACCTTCACCCTAGCAATTCAAGAATAAAAATTCCCAATTCCCTTCTTAGAGTTTTGGATGACTGGAAAGATAATATCCCTTATCCATCTCCTACATGAGATATATAATCCCACCCACACAAGGGAATTATCACTCTCAAGCTTCATATGCCCGATACACAACAGATACCAAATATAATGTGTTTATTATTATTATTTTTTATCTATTCCAAACTCAACATTAACATAATTTACTTGGACAACTATTTCTAATGAGACAATATATATTAACATTCACTAGATAATATCTCTCACTTAGTGTGACATCGCATAATGTGATATGGCATGTCATTTTACTATTTTAATATTTTCCTTAGGAGATCACTTTTATATCAAAAATATTATATCTATTTATCACCATTTTTATTATCTAATGGTAAAATATTTATAGAATATGGTTGGTTCTTGGCCAAACACCTATTTTCGTAGGGAATCAACAATGTCACTAATCTCTTTGACTCCTATCTCCATGACTGGAAGACTGGGTTTGATTAAAAGGTTGATTTTTATCTCTCCAAACCTAGACAATTCCTCCTTGGTATGTTTTCACTAAGATTATCTTAGAGGTGATTATTTATTAGTGGAGGGGTTATATATGGTATTAATCCAAGGCCTTCTTAATATACAACCATGTTGATGGATATATATTTCTCTAACTGAAGCCTATTTTTGACACTAGACTTAACAAATTGTGGAGATCTAAGTTAAAATTAAAATCTTGGCCCTTCAAATTTAGAATTATTTGAAAGCCTTTACGTAGTTAAATGAAGTCATTTTAGCTTAATGCTTGGGAGGTTTACTATGGACCAACTCCTCCTACACCTTGGGGTGGCCTAGCGATAATGCTCCTTGTGTGGGAGAAAGGAAATTATAACACTAATTTTTTTTCGTATATTTTCCAAGTTAGCCTAGACATAGGTTTCTAAGATTTGTAACTAGTTATTCCAACCCATAATTTCATATCAAGCCACCCTTTTATGAGATAAACTTCATCGGGTGGCCTTTTTCAATGAGAAAATAAAACTTATTAACTCTAATATTCATTTGGAATCAAAGAAATAAGTCATTTTTCAAGGAAATTGAACATGGTAAATGTTTTACTTTCCATGATGAATTCCTAATGCTCTCAAGACTTCATTTCAAGAAAATAGTGTATGTATAGAGAGGAAAAAATGACACGTCCATCTATTGATGTTTTGGAATGGTACATATTGTACCATGATCATGGAACCACTTACTAATTCTCCTCACATTTTATTTGATATCATTAGTTATAACAATTTTAAGGATGGCCTCAACATTGTGGTCACCAAGTTGTTCAAGAATTCTAAGAGAAATTCCAAAGTTGGCTTCCCTTGCCTCCATCCTAGGAGACAAATTCTTGTTGCTCGTCCATTAATTTTAGAATTTGAAAAGCCTCGAAATCTTGAGCATGAAAATGATGGATAGGAACTCATCATCAATGATCCAAAAGCTTGTGTGGATGATTATATGTTAACCCTCATTAGTAGCGATGACTTGCAACCCATACAAGTATGATTCTTAATGATGCTTTAAGTTAAATGTTGTTTATGGATAAAATGTATAGGTTATTATACCCAAAAACTTGTTAAATTTTTTATATACTCGTCTTCAATCCTTCAAGGAATTTGTTTACTCATTATTAACTTATCTAGGTCTATATCTTTTAAAATCTACTAGCATATGGTAGCTACTTAATGTAGCTCACTTTTTTTTATATAAAAATCCTTGTATGCATATTGTTTCTAAATTTTATAGTGACAAGAAACATTATATTAAGAAACCTTAAATATAATATCTATGTTCTTGGCATGTAGTATTAAATCTTGGACATCGTGTGAGACTAAAACAAGAGATTATAACTCTATGCCCAAATGATAACATTTTAAAGTCACATTAACTAAAGTACAAGTCTTAGCAAGTATGATTTTTAGATTATAGTATTAGAAATTGAACCTCAAATATGAAGCAACCAAAATTTCTTTGAACACTCCAATTAAGCACTTACAAACCCATCACTCCTTTATAGGTGAAGGAATAATTTTGTTTCAAATTATAAAATTGGAGAAGGTATATGTTTATTGATGGAAACCATAACTTGCAACCCATTACTCATATTGAGCTAAATATTTTCCATAATTTTTATAAAATATGTAAAAATTAACTCTAATACATGATCTCAAATATCTTCACAGTAATTCAACCAATCTATTGAGAAAAGAGTGAATATTCTTTTGTTGAGGTTTTTCCACCTAGGTTGGCCACACTTTGAAATTTTAACTTAAACCTTAAAATCTATTATTTCCTAAGATCTTGTGTTGGGCATTGTCAACCATTGCAATTAGAATTTCAATTTAAGGGATTTTATGTAAAATGTGAATGAACCTACCAAAGTCTTATGGCAAAGTCCCTTATATTAATCCCTTAAATTCTGAGAATTTTTTTTGGGTAGATTATGAGGGGTACAAAGCCCCTCATTTTCCTTCTAAATTATTTGTTGGGTATATTTTGGGTAGCAAAGAGCCCATCCCTTTCCCTCTTAGTTTATTATCCCATCATTATGGTTGTGGATGGAGGTAATTTTCACTTCAAATTACATTCATTACCTCCATCCCACATAACTTCACCTCACACTCCATACTTCACTCCACCTCTACCTAATGCATAAACTATCGTGGATATTCCATTGGACAATTCTTCACAACATATCTCATAAAAATATATTTAAAAATTTTAAATCTGCATAATTAGGGTTTTATTTCTCTTTATATTTCTAGATCTATAGGTTATTTTTAATTGCATATGCATGCAAACTAAAATTATAATAATATATATATATATATATATATATATATATATATATATATATATATATATATATATATATATATATATATATATATATATATATATATATAAAATAAATACTCACAAACCATGATTTACACATGATATGACTAGGGAAACCCTTTCAAGAGAAAGCCCAACTAGAAAATGAGGTCACTCTACTCTCTCTTTCTGAATAGAAATTAGTTGTGAGTACAAAGAAGTATGGTCACTGGCTCGTAGGCTACTACAATGAACAAATCCTATCTATGTGCTCTATATCCTATCCCTCTTGGATATATTTTCTCATCTATATAACAAATTCACTCAAAATACTGGAAACCCGTTTTCCTCCTAGTGGCTCGGTTATAACAGAACTCGATAGCCAATTAGTGGTTTGGTTTGATTACCTCAAATCTTAACTAGATTTACACTATGAACTCTTCTAGAGTCTACTTCAGCGTAATCACGTGGTTATACCATTTTTCATGAATAATGGGGGTTGATGTGGCATTCTCTCGAATTATTTTGGTGAAAATAGTAAGGTCAAATTTTGAGTGACATAAATTTTGCATATGGACTTTGATTGATGTGATTCTTGCGTTGTTGCAAAGGTCTTTGTGTGTAGAATATGAAAAAAATATGTTCCTTTTTCTACGTATAAATAGAATTCTCCCACTATGTATAAAAAATAACATAGTGTGGTGTAGTGGTAATGCATTCATCTATGTTGTCGAAGGCCTTGGGGTCGAACCCCACCAAGGCTAGTCAGTCCATAAAAAAATTCTACCCAATGAGCCTAAGCCACGTGGAAGCCTCTGATAGTGTAGAAATTTTAATACAATTATGTATTTCCAGATTCTCTTGATCTAATAATTATATGCCACTGTTAAATACATAATCCTTCTACTTAATTAACCTTTGCATAAATTTAATCGTCAATTGCAAACACACGAAGAAAAATCAATCACACATAACACAAATGTTTTTAACGGGAAAACATAAAGCTAAAAACCCCACTATCATATATTATTTATATATCATGGATCATGAAACAATCTCATACAAAAATCTAATCCAAGAGCTCTCAGTACAATATACAATTGTCTCACATTGTCATACAAAAATTGGCATAAACATGCACCAATTTACTGCCTCCTGACAGCCTGCCTCCACTGCGCAATCCCTACTTATCACAATCCCTGAATGAATTCGATCTTTCCTTGCCTTGACTGCGCAATCCTCATTGGCATCTCCAATGTGTTTTTGGTTTCACTTGTGCACCCACTATAGTCACAACTGATAGTCAAACTGTCCCTTTCACCTATCTCTCAACTGGGTCTTCACTGGATCTGACATGCATGTAGTTAACAATAGTAAATATTCAGTTGCATGTGAGATCACTCCATGTGAATTAGTTTAATATTTAATTCACTGATCTCTCACTGGTGTATCTTTAGTTACAACTATCACAACTGATTTTAACTCACTTAAGTGAGCTAAACTACTTTACAACTCACATAACTACACATCCAACTCTGTTACAAATTTGTATCACTCAGTTACAACGAAGTCCACTAGCATGTCCCAACAACCAACCTTTGAAATAAAAATTCCTTCAGTTAACTGGTTTTCCACATCAGTTAACTGAAATCAAGTGCTTCAAGAGAATAGATTATTATTTATTGTCTAATTATTGTTAAGGGCTAACAATAATCGACATGCATTCTATTTTTAGACATGCATTCCACGAATCAACTTCACACATGCATTCCAAAAATAGATGCCCATCCATCCATATAATTTTCTCAACCACATATAAATAGATTACTACTAAAAATAGACTTTGATCCAAATTCTAAAAATAGATATATCACCTAAAAATAGCCTGCAGGCCCCACCTAGTGTATGTGTTTAATTTTCACTAGGATCATCATCTTGTTAAATCTCAACACTCCCTCTCAACAAGAAATGGATTATCCTTCACCCTGATCCTTTCTTTATTGTATTCTAATTTTCTCCTAGTGAGCGCCTTCGTCAGAATATTTACATCTTGATCTTCCATAGGAATGTACTGAAGCAACATGATCTTCCACTGCACACAATCTCTGATATGATGATACCAGAGACATATATATATATATATATATATATATATATATATATATATATATATATATATATATATATATATATATATATATGTTTAGATCTATCATGAAACAAAGGATTAATCGAGAGTTTGATGCAACTCTGATTAACACAATGAATCATTGTAGGATCTAAATGAGAACGGAACAACCCGACCATGATCTTCCTCATCCATATAGCCTCACACGCAGCTTGACTTGTTGCCATGTACTCCGCTTTTGCTGAAATGAGTGCCACAAATCTCTATTTCTTGTTGTACCAAGAAACAGTTGTAGTTATGATACTGAAAACCCCTCCTGATGTGATCTTTATGTCTGTTGGACTTCCCGTTTAATCTTCATCCGTGAAGCCATGCAACTTCACCTCATCCGTCGGTCTGTACCATAAGCCATACTCAAATGTGCCCCTGAGATATCTTAGGACATGCTTTCCCGCCTTCCAAAAGAGCTTGGTAGGCTTAACCATCACTTGAATAACTTGGTTCACCACATAGCATATGTATGTCTTGTATTAACTAAATACATGAGCGAATCCACCAACTGTCGATAGGCAGTTGCATCCACTACCTCTCTAGATGTAGCGTCCTATTTCCTCCAATTTCCAGGAAGAGGAGTATCTATGGGTTTGCAGCCCTCCATGTGAAACTTACCGAGTATCTCCCTTGCATACTTACCTTGAGACACAAACATTTCACCTTCTCGCTCCCATATTTACAATCCACGGAAATAGTTAAGGAGGCCCATATCCTTCATCTCAAACTCCTTTGCAAGGTCCTCCTTACATGAGTGTATCAGATGCACATCACCAGTAAGTATTAAATCATCAACATAAAGAAAAATGATTAAAATATTACCCTCCACCACAATATGGTATAGGTTTGCATCCGCCTCACTCTTGGTGAAGCCAAGTCCAGTGAAATATCTATCGATTTGAGTGTACCAAGCACAGGGTGCTTGCTTCAACCCATACAATGCTCTTTTGAGTCTTCACACATGCGACTCGTTGCTGAAGATCTAAAATCCTTCAGGTTTCTCAATGTACACTTCTTCCTCAATGATCCCATTAAGGAATGTGGTCTTCACATCCATCTGATGAATGTGCCAACCCATCTGCGCTAAGAGAGAAAGGATGGTCCTTATGGAAGAATAATGTGCGATAGGTGCAAAGGTTTCTTCATAATCAATCCCCTCGATATGTGAGAAGCCCCAGGCCACAAATCTTGCCTTATACTTCTCAACACTCCCATCAACAACTTGCTTTACCTTGTAGATCCATCTTGAACCTACCACTGATTTATCAACCGACCTTGGAACAATTTCCCAAGCATTGTTTCTGAAAATGGAGTCATACTCCTCCACCATTGCATCTACGCATGTGGGCTCCTGCACTGCTTCCTAAAAGGAAGATGGCTCGGTCACAATACATTTTCTCATGAGAGCCATGTATCCAGTGAATCAATCAGGAGACTATCTCTATCTGCGTTGTGAAGTAGTGACTCCTACATTCTATACTGCATCAAGCTTCAACCTCTCAGCTTCTGTGGTACGCCTTCTACCAGTTTTGATGTTTGGATCTACGTGAGTGGACTCCTCCACTCCAAGAACCTCCTCCTGTGGTTGATCCACATCTAGAGACTCATCTTTGGGAACAAGTAGTTCCTCCTCTGCATGCAAGTCTATCTCCCTCTCAAGTGACAACTTCATGGCTTTCTCCTCATTGAATTTTATATCCCATCGCACCACAGTCATTCAACTATTTGGAAAATGCACGCAATAAGTATGGGGTGTTTCTGTGTACCCCACAAATATCCCAACTTCAGCAGTCATCTCTGGCTTCTTCCTGGCGTTATTGGTCACATGCACATAAACACATGAGCCAAAAATCTTAAAGTGAGTAACATCCAGTTTCTTACCAGTAAAAGTTTCTTCAGGTGCACTCATGCCAAGTACTCTATGAGGACAACGGTTTTGCACATAAACCATAGTGTTGCATGCTTCCACCCACAAGTGCATTAGTAGGCCCTAATCATGTATCATAGCTCGTGCAGCACCCACGATCGTTCTGTTCTTCCTCTCTGTGGCCCCATTTTGTTGTGGGTTATGATGCGTTATGAGTTCTCTTCAAATTCCTTCTTTGCTACAGAAGTCTTTGAATTTGTTCGAGATGTATTCACCACCATTATCACTCCACAGAGACTTCAATTGCTTCCCTGATTCTTTCTACACCAATGCTTTAAACTCACAGAAATTTGAGAATGTTTGATCCTTCTTCTGCATGAAGAAGACCCAACATCTATGAGAATAGTCATAAAAAAAATAACATAATACCTATGTTTTGTTTTTGAAGCAACCGAGAATGGCCCACACACGTCTGTGTGAAATCTCTCCAGGATCACCAAAGCACGGTTTTCCTTTTCATGAAAGGTGGTCTTCAAAAAATTACCCATAGTACATCCCTTGCAATGATCTATCTGCGCAAGTGTACCCTTGGGAATTCCAGTAGAAATCTACTACAAAATCTTCAAGGCGCCATGTTGAAGATGGCCCAATTTCCTGTGCCATAATTCGCCCTCATCCCGGCTCACCACTTCTTCTTCTTTACCCACCATTGCAGCGCAACCATCTACCTCCAACTTGTAGATATTCTTGACTCGAAACCCTATCCTCTTGGTTTGACCTGTTTTTTTATGTCGCAGTAAAGCTTTTCAATCACTGAAAAAAACGTCATAACCTCTGTCCTCCAACATCGCAACTGAGACCAAGTTTTTCTTCAGACTTGGAACATTCATAACATCTTTCAACAGAAATGGTTTACCTGACTCCCTCTCAAAGGTAATGGTACCACTTCCAGTTGCACTGTATTGTCCATCATTGCCCATCTCTATATGCATTTGGAGATATTTCTCCTCCAAGTCACTGAAAAGCTCCTTATCTCCCGTCATGTGAAAGGAAGCACCACTATCAAGATACCACACCGATCCCATTGCGCTTGAAACTAAGCATGTGATCAAAGAGAAATCAAGTTAGAATTTCAAGGCAAGGGCCTCACCAGCTGCAGCTCCAACATCCTTCTTGTTCTTCTTTTTCTATGGGTAGTTAGTGGCGAGATGCCCATGTTCGTGACAGTGAAAACACTTCACCTTGGACAAATCCAGCTTCTTACCTTTAGCCTCGGATTTTAAATGGGATTTCTTCCCCTTCCATTTCCTTGCCTTGGCAACCAAAGCACAATCCTCTTCATCATCATGCTTTGATGAACAACCATTTTTGGTGTTCTGCCTGAACTCCTCCTGCACTAGATCCGACCACAGTCGTTCCCAATCTGGCAGTTTTTCCCGTCCGTTGACAGAGTCTTGATAATTTTTCCAACTCTTAGGAAGTCCCAAGAGAGCCAAACTCACCAAATCATCATCAGAAACTATGATTCCCACACTCCCCAGTTCATCCAGACATTGGAAAAAATTTGTGAGATACTTAGGAATATTTTCACCCTTTTCCATTTTGATATTTCTAAGTTTATCCTTCAGTGCCAATTTCCTATGGTCGCTGTTGCTTTGGAAAAGATCTGTCAAAGCCTTCCACATTGAAAATGAAGTTGCTTTCCCATGAAGGCTTAAGACAATATGGTCTCTCACACCTTCCAATAGGATCCTTATCTTCACTACTTTCTTTTTCCAGGCATCAAGTAATGCAGCATCCGTCGAAGTGGGCTTAGGAACATCACTGTCGATGAATTCCTTCAAGCCATTATCTTCAAGCACTTCCTCCATCCTATCCTTCCATGAAATGTAGTTCGAGCTGCCCTCGAGTGCATACTCTAACCACAAACCATTGAAATTAATTTTGATTTTTACTCAATTGTCGCACCAAGAAATTATTGCAGCAAATTCGAATTGTTTCCACCAACAAACTCAACTACTGCTTCAATATTGCAATCTTATTTTCTCTGATACCATGAAGAAATTTTAATACAACCATGTATTTCTAGATTCTCCTAATCTAAAAATTTTATGCCACTATTAAATACATAATCCTTCTACTTAAATCTTTGCGGAAATTTAATCGCCAATTGCAAACACATGAATAAAAATCAATCACACATAACACAAATGTTTTTACCGAGAAAGCATAAAGATAAAAACCCCACTATCATATATTATGTATTTATCATGTATCATAAAACAATCTCATACAAAACTCTAATCTAAGGGCTCTCAGTGCAATATACAATCATCTCACACTGTCATACAAAAATTGGCATAAACATGCATCAATTTACTGCCTCCTGACAGCTTGCCTCCACTACGCAATCCATGCTAATCACAATCCCTAAATGAATTCGATCTTGCCTTGCCTTGACTACGCAATCCTTATTGGCATCTCCAATGTGTGTTTGGTTGCACTTGTGCACCCACTACAGTCACAACTGATAGTCAAACTGTCCCTTTCACCTATCTCTCAACTGGGTCTCCACTGGATTTGACATGCATGTAGTTAACAATAGTAAATATTCAGTTGCATGTAAGATCACTCCATGTGAATTAATTTAATATTTAATTCACTGATCTCTCACTAGTGTATCTTTAGTTACAACTAGCACAACTGAGTTTAACTCACTTAAATGAGTTAAAATATTTTACAACCCACATAACTACACATCCAACTCTGTTACAACTTTGTATCACTCAGTTACAACGAAATCCAGTAGCATGTCCCACCAACCAACCTTTGAACTCAAAATTCCTTCATTTAACTGGTTTTCCACATCAGTTAACTGAAATCAAGTGCTTCAAGAGAATAGATTATTATTTATTGTCTAATTATTGTTAAGGTCTAACAATAATCGACATGCATTCTGTTGATCAGTGGTTGTCGTTGATGTCAACCCAAGCAGCACCAAGGGCTACCCCAATATTGCATGGGATTTTTGACCTACAAATTTACTATATTCTGGGACAAGAATGATTTTTATGGTTTCTACTTGTCGATATGTTTCTGTTGATATATGGCACGCCGCGTAATTCTTCACGGTTTGAGACATGTTCATGTTTGAAGTTTGTAACCCCAGTTAGTGGGATAAAACCCCATGGGGTTGTGGCATGGGTCATTGAAAATTAAATAATTAATAATTTTTATGCTCCTAAAATCCCTCACACGTTCACTTGTTGAATCCCCTCTCAACCTAAGCATTTATATAAATTGTGATCCTCATATCCTCCTTATGTAGGGATTTCGTCATCTGAAACAGGTCATTGTGGAATTTTCACTCTAAATTTTTTTATACAAAGGTTCAGAAGCTGAAATTTTTATGAGGCGAATTCAAAATATTGACGAAGAGCCTATCAAAATTTCAGATCAAGGTGCACAATATTTTCGGAGATATGATCTGTGGAAGTTAGTGTTTTTGCAGGCTCCTGAAATTCATCTCAAAGAAGTGACCTTGGTAAAATCTTCATAACTCTCTCTCTGAGTATTGGATTGGAATTCTGTAAAAAGTGGAAGATAGTGCACAGATTTTAGCTTTCATTGTATCAATTTTAGAGCCGAATGAAGAAACAATGACACATGGCATGCGGTACAAGTTCGCTCTACTCAAACAATCCATAATTAGGGAATTGTGAGAGATTGGGCATAACTCTCTCTTGAAGAATCCAAATTGGGTCAGACTTGTGGAAATGGAAATAAGACTCAGAGGAATACTAAAAGGATGAAAATCACATATTGGGGATCTGAAGTAACAGAGATACGCCAGATTCAATATCAAGCTCCTAGAAGGCAAGAAAAAGCTAGATCATGTGTTGTCAAGGGCTGCAAAGGACCAGAATTTCTAGGGTAGAAAAGAAAAGCAAGGTGCAGCAGAGGGTAGCATGACAATAGAATAAATCAAGGTGTAGAACAGTAGCAAGAAGTTCATCACATGAAGTCTTCAAGTGGGCAGCACTGCATACAGTCACTGTAAAGGTATCATTGTACTAAGTCATTGTAAATACATTAATGTAAAAATTGTACTAGTGTCTATCTGCCAAGAGTTGAAGAGGCAGTGTCTGGAGGTCTAGGATCATCATTAGGTGGTTGTGTCATAGTTTAGGTTATGGTCTAGTGTGTCTTCTTCTTCTACATCATTCTATATCATTGTAAAGTGGACCATTTTCCTTGGCCTCACTTAAATGAGTTAAACTATTTTACAACCCACATAACTACACATCCAACTTTGTTACAACTTTGTATCACTCAGTTACAACGAAATCCAGTAGCATGTCCCACCAACCAACCTTTGAACTCAAAATTCCTTCATTTAACTCGTTTTCCACATCAGTTAACTGAAATCAAGTGCTTCAAGAGAATAGATTATTATTTATTGTCTAATTATTGTTAAGGTCTAACAATAATCGACATGCATTCTGTTGATCAGTGGTTGTCATTGATGTCAACCCAAGCAGCACCAGGGGCTACCCCAATATTGCATGGGATTTTTGACCTACAAATTTACTATATTCTGGGACAAGAATGATTTTTACGGTTTCTACTTGTCGATATGTTTCTGTTGATATATGGCACGCCACGTAATTCTTCACGGTTTGAGACATATTCATGTTTGAAGTTTGTAACCCCAGTTAGTGGGATAAAACCCCATGGGGTTGTGGCATGGGTCATTGAAAATTAAATAATTAATAATTTTTATGCTCCTAAAATCCCTCCCACGTTCACTTGTTGAAGCCCCTCTCAACCTAAGCATTTATATAAATTGTGATCCTCATATTCTCCTTATGTAGGGATTTCGTCATCTGAAACAGGTCATTGTGGAATTTTCACTCTAACATTTTTTATACAAAGGTTCAGAAGCTGAAATTTTTATGAGGCGAATTCAAAATATTGACGAAGAGCCTATCAAAATTTCAGATCAAGGTGCACAATATTTTCAGGGATATGATCTGTGGAAGTTAGTGTTTTTGCAGGCTCCTGAAATTCATCTCAAAGAAGTGACCTTGGTAAAATCGTCATAACTCTCTCTCTGAGTATTGGATTGGAATTATGTAAAAAGTGGCAGATAGTGCACATATTTTAGCTTTCATTGTATCAATTTTAGAGCCGAATGAAGAAACAATGACACGTGGCATGCGGTACAAGTTCGCTCTAATCAAACAATCCATAATTAGGGAATTGTGAGAGATTGGGCATAACTCTCTCTTGAAGAATCCAAATTGGGTAAGACTTGTGGAAATGGAAATAAGACTCAGAGGAATACTAAAAGGATGAAAATCACATATTGGGGATCTGAAGTAACAGAGATACACTAGATTCAATATCAAGCTCTTGGAAGGCAAGAAAAAGCTAGATCATGTGTTGTCAAGGGCTGCAAAGGACCAAAATTTCTAGGGTAGAAAAGCAAAGCAAGGTGCAGCAGAGGGTAGCATGACAAGAGAATAAATCAAGGTGTAGAACAGTAGCAAGAAGTTCATCACATGAAGTCTTCAAGTGGGCAGCACTGCATACAGTCACTGTAAAGGTATCATTGTACTAAGTCATTGTAAATGCATTAATGTAAAAATTGTACTAGTGTCTATCTTCCAAGAGTTGAAGAGGCGGTGCCAGGAGGTCTAGGATCATCATTAGGTGGTTCTGTCATATTTTGGGTTATGTTCTAGTGTGTCTTCTTCTTCTACATCATTCTATATCAGTGTAAAGTGGACAATTTTCCCTGGTACGGGAGTCCATTCTTCTTTTATTCTTATATAAGGTGGTAAGGTGGTGCTCAGCTGGTGCATGAAGTCACCAATAGGTTCAAGCCTATGAAAAATTCAAGGTGGTAGGGTGGTGCTAGGGTGAGTTGTATCTCATTGGGTTTTGGGGCATCCATTCAATTGACTTGTGAAGAATCTCGGGCATTGGAGCATCCATCCAGTGGGAGCTAGAGAAGAATTCTTTTCTAAATTCTAGGAAGTTGGAGCTTTATTTTCAATTAGAGTTGAATATTAAAGAATTATTAGAAAATAATTAGGTGTTTTTTGTCTCGGAGTGGGTTTCCACCTTAATAACTATGTGCATTTGTGTTCCTTTTTTTTACTGCTATAAATGTACAAACACTGATAATAATTTAAGATTAACTAATGCTCTAATTGAAAGGAATACCAATTCACCCCACCCCCCCCCCCCCTTCCCCTCCTCAGTATTTCCAACAATTGGTATCATAGCTTGGTTCCTTCAATAGCAGTTTAAAAACTGAAAGGAGGTCATGGAGCATACCAAGAATGGTGTACCTCTGTTCAATGAAAATAATTATGCACTCTGGAAAGGAAGAATGGGGGTCTATCTCTTCGTGAAAGGCTATTAATTATGGACACTATTCAAAATGGATCTACATCAACTGCGGATGAACAAGGTAAGAATAATTTGGTAAATGATGCAAAAGAAAAGAATATTATTATCAATGGACTTATTGAACATGCTTATCATAAGGTGTTGGGTTGTAAAACCACAAAAAATGTATGGGACAAGCTTGATAATATATATGCAGGTGACCCAAATGCCAAAGAAGCAAAGCTTCAAATCTATAGAGAAAAATTTGAGCAACTCAGAATGAAAGAAGATTGTAACATTGTTGCATACTTCCAATACGTTGATGAAATAACCAATACTCTGGAAGGATTGGGAGAGCCAGTTGAAGAGAAGACTATTATACGAAATATTCTTAGAACATTTCCATGGAGATTCAACCCAAAGGTATCGGTCTTAGAATATAGTGAAAATCTGGACAAACTCAACAAACAAGAATTACATGGAGTTCTCATAGCATATGAAATGAGACTTGATGAAGAAGAGGGTACTTCGCATCTAGAAACTACATTCATTGCATCTAAGAAAACCAATAAGGACAAACAACCTTCAATTGAAAAGACATGCAACTGCAAGTGTGAATAAAAGGGAGATGATGAAGAAGGTTTTTCAGATGAATAATATGCTTACTTTACGAGAAAACTAAAAACTAGTAAGGGAAAATTCAAGGGTAAACTTCCATTGATATGTTTCGGCTATGGTGAGGTTGGGAATTTCTCATCAAAATGTCCGAACAGAAGTGATGGAAACTCAAAAGGAAAGAAAGGCTTTAATAAATTCAAGAAGATATCTCATCATTCGATGAAGACAATGACAGAGAAGAAGAATCCAATGAGAGAGTATTGTTTATGGCCAAGCATAATAAACAAGATGTATCAAACAATGAAGAAGAAGGGTTGACCATAGAATATTTTTCTAAGCAAGAAATCAAGCTTATAAAAGAGCTCAATGTTGGGAAAAATACTGAGAGGGGGTGAATCAAAGATTTAGGGAAAACTAAAACTTTTTACTTTTTCATGCTCTAAAACCTATACGCTACTTTGCTGAAGCCAACTAGCGTATACACGCGGATATCCTTCATACAACTCGCGTATACACAGAGATCTAATTATGCCATTAGTTCTTCACTTATATCATTCCATCATTCATTCATTAGATGTTCTATAAACAGTAAACATGTGCAGTAAGAACAGAATGAACCATCACACAAAGCATCACACATGAACACCAGGATTTTTAGGTGGAAACCCAAGTCGGGAGAAAACCACCGCTGCAGTTGCTCATCCTTCAATATTTTATTATAGAGAAAACATCTTACAACATATGTGCTGGCGCAGACTTGACCAGCACGCAGGCACCCACCTGCGCTCGTTTACCAGCCTCTCCTGGAAGGGAGCTCCAACCCCCTGACTCGTTTACCAGCCTCTCCTGGAAGGGAGCTACGACCTCCTGATCTCGTTTACCAGCCTCACCTGGAAGGGAGCTACAACCCCCTGACTGAAGGCTACAACCCTCAGCACCACCTTGGACCACGTTTCATCAATTTTCACACCGGATCCAACAACTTCAATAGAACAACACTTGCATGCCACGTTTCATCATATTTTCAGACTGGACCCTTTCCATACTTTTTAAAGCGCTTCAATCATGAAACATATAATCTCATCGACAAATATCAAGAAACAATGTAATGCATCGACATTTCACTACGTACTTCAAGAACTTTAGTTTGCATGCCACGCGCGTTTCCTTTCTCTCGATGTCGTGTATATAAGCCGCGTCGTCCACATACACTGTGATACTTCGTGATAACTTACAGAGTTATTTTATTATAAGACACGCGCTTTCACTGTCGCGTATATACGCGCTTCCTCTTCTGGGAACTAGCGTATGGTGTTCTTCAAACTTAAGTGTCATTGCACCTTCACGCGTATACATCAGATCAGATTTTACCTTTACCCTTGTATGTATGTTCGCCTAGATAAGTTCGCCCCTCATCACAGATCTAATCATTCCATAAACAGATCTAGCAAATACAAGTACAACATGTATCTAGATCCCCTTCTTCATCATTGGCATCTCACATTCGTATCTATCATTCAACTGTAACCCTTTCCATTCAGATATCCTTCAGAGAGAAGTATTCATTCAAGCTCGGACATCTTGCACCCACACTCATCATTTGCATAATGAATTTCTTCTCTTTATATAGGTTTACCCTTTTTCAATACCATGAGCCAAAACCACATTACTTCCGATGGTATTCCTGGACGGGGTCATTTAGACGAATCATTACCCAATACAATGGGTCAATACCATGGTGGTTACCCATGGTTTTGCACTTTATGAGCGATTTTTCCCATACGCGACTTGGAACGTTATTTTCCGCGTGCATACGCGACTTCCCTTAGGCAAATCCGCGTATTCCTAGAGACATACTCTTTTCATCATAGATCTATCACATGCTGAATTCCTTTCTTCATTGCCTTCTGTACTCACTGTAGATACATCAGATTTAGTTCATCAAGACATGTTCTATCAAGCACAACTTCATCCAGTAAGTTGCCATTATCTTCATCAAGTGGGTTGCCTTTCAAGGACAACACTCAGCATCATATTGCTAACAAACATCATTTCATATTAGATTTACATCATTTACCAAGTCCATCAGGTCAAGAATAAATTTATCAGGTGGATTTCCATCAAGGACAACACAAGTCAACAATCTCATGTCTTCATCTTCATTCAGTGGGTTGCCATCAAGGACAACATTTTGCATCATATTGCCAACAATCTCCCCCTTTGGACTTGATGGCAACCACGATAGTGTTTGGTTACCACAACAGATAGGTACATTAAGAATACAATGACATCATGTCACTCTCCCTATTTTTGACACCATTCTTTCTCTTCATTCAAACACCATGTCACTCTCCCCCTTTGACATCAAGGGCAAAGGGCGGATCAAAACCAACATATACTGAAGTGACCAAGCTCCCTTTTCTCCTCATGTGGAAGAAGCGTTCTGCAGATCTGATATATACTGAAGTGACCAAGCTCCCCCTGAGTTCATGCTGAATCTTCAAACATATTTTCCAATGAAGTACATGATTCTATGAACTTCCTATCACCAAAGACTCATACTTACATCAAATATCCAACCAAGTGGATTTACATATGAGACTCAAGTACCCAACCAAGTGGGTTCACACATTTCAACTCAGCTACCCAATCAAGTGGGTTTACAAAATTTGACTCAGCTACCCAACCAAGTGGGTTTACAAAATTGACAAGTCCTTACATGACTGAATATTACAAGTTTACATCAAGGGTCTCAACAAGACCTTTTCATCAAATTACAAATATGACCATTTATGACCAACACCAGAAAGTCCTCAAGAAAGAGAACATATTTCAGAACTATCATAATGCCATCAATGCATTATACTCAGCAATGCTAATGCTCCCCCTGAATCTATGCATCCAAGCATCCTTTCCATATGACTAAGGCTCCCCCTTAGTTTGTGCATCCTGAACACTTTCACCAACAAATCATCAAGGCATCTTTATCAAAACATTAGAAATAGAATTATGAGAACTGGAACACCACCAGAGATACCAAACAATATCAGAGATACCAAACAGCACTGCAACTGTGCTGAAGAGAGCTGACTCCAAACAGAAAATTGTCAGCAATCAGACATACGCGGTTTTCTGTGCATGAACTCGCGTATATACGCGACTGTGTTTCAGGAAACCCGCGTATCCAATACCATCTTCTATATTTTAACCAGATCTGATCCTCTTGTGAGAAAAAGATAGTGTTTAGCTTCTTTCTGGGATATTTGAATGCTTCCCTGGACTACAGATAGATAGAACAGTGTAGTTGTGTCTTCAAGCGTCATCCAACGGTTGTAGCATAAGCACATTAGTAAGCCTTCAGATTCTTTGCAGCATCAATACAATCTTTCCAAGAGAGATTATCATACCAGAACAACATCTTCAAATATGTGTCAATCATCCATGTGGTCCAATATCACCATGATCATGAAGTAACATATGTAGGCAAAAGATCTCAACCATAGTAACAAACTCTGCATGATCTATTCTTATTTCTGAATCAAACGACATCCAACTCATCCATGTGTGAGCACAAAAGATACTTATCAGCAACCAGGGCTCAAAATCTCATCATAATAAACCATGTACCAAGTCATCATCATTTGGGCATGAGTATCACAAAAACCAAAGAATAAGCAAACATATTGCCAACAATGCAATCATTAGTATTTAACCTGCTGCTCCCCCTGAACCAGTGCTTCTTCTTAACTTGTGCAACCTGAATACGTTCATCAGCAAGTCATCAGCAACAATCTCTGCATGAACTACCCTTATCTCCGAATTATAAGACTTTCATCTCAACAATGAATACTCTTCATCAAAAAGCAAACAAGACTCATCCACAATCTTCAACATAAGAAACCATGTATCATATCATCATTATTTAGAATTGAGAAACTAAGCTGATATTGAGTCAATAATACAGTTATTAACAGTCAGACTGATGCTCCCCCTGAACCTCTGCTCCAGATCTTCAGCTATCATATAAATTCTCTTATCATCAATGCATATGCGACTGTGTCTGCTGGAACTCGCGTGTATACGCGACTTTGGTTCATAGAACCCACGTATGGAAAGTGAAGCATAGAAAATTTGTTCATCTTCCTTCATCTCCTCCTGAGCTTGTACCTCCTGTACCTGTCTTTTCCACATCAGATGCGCTGTCAGAAGTAAACATAACCAGAGTAATCAAATCAACCATGAGAGTCATCATGCATTGCTCCCCCTGTGAAGATACATTACTAAATCTCATAATGTATCCCACATCATTCCTGCAGTCAATAAGAAAAGTCAGCTTCAGAAGCGGATGACTGCAGTAGGATCAGAATTCTCTACGTTTCTGATCGGTCCTCCATCTTTTTCCAGATTTGTTTGAACTTTCTATTTGTGTGCTGGAAGTTATCCAATTTCTCATGTCTGTTCAACCTGCATTCCTTTTCTACATGTCCATACTTGTTACAAGAATAACATCTCATGTGACCAGAGAAATAAGCATAAGAATCATAATGAGTATTTCTAATCTTCCTTCTTTTACAATCAGTTGCTTTATGTCCATACTTTTTACATGAAAAACAATATCCCTTGAAGTTACCAGAGTACCTTTCTGAGTAGAATCTGTTTGTTTGTGGCTGAATTGTTCTGCTTCTGCAATTTGCTGCAACATGCCCATAATTATGACATTTAAAACATTCAACGTTCTTGAATGAATTCCTTTGAGAATTCATGATTGTTGGTTGATATTTTGTCTCTTTCAACACTTCGGGTTTTGTATTGACATCCTCTGAGTTTTTAGCACTTCCTTGTGAGCTAGATTCTCCTTTAACAGCTTCATGGAAACCAAGACCAAGTTTGATAGAAGGAGACCTTTGATTACTCAGAATATTGTCCAAAATATTAGTACTATCTTGAAACCTCAAAAGTTTAACCTTTTCTTCTAATTTACCTTTGAGAATGTTTACCTCAACCTCCAAGGCTTGGCATTGCTTTGTCATGCTTTCTTCTTTCCTTCTTCCATCTTCTACTTGATCCTTCAGATTTAGGATCTCTTCTTTCAACCAATTTTCGTTTTCTTCACATGTTTGTTGCAGCTCTTCATTCTTCCTATTTGATTTTTCCAGATCTTCTTTGAGTGAGATGATTTTTGCTTCAAGGCCTTCCTTTTCAAATGTTTGTAGAGGTTCCTCATTCTTCTTACTCGATTTTTCGAGATCTGCATTTAGATCGTTGATTTATGCTTCTAGTTCTTTAATTCAATTGGATGCATAAGTATGAAACCTTTGATACTTGTCCACCTGTCCATTCAGCATTTCTATTTTTTTTTCCATTTGAGAGATCATCTCTTTGTTGATAGATTCTTGCGTCTTAGATGAACTTTGTAGTTCTTCAACTTTAACCTTGAGAGCTTCTTCTAGATCCACAACTTTACTTTCACTATCTTCACTATTGTTTGCACAACAAAAATCATTCAAAGGACCCCAATCACTATCTGATTCATCTTCTTCAATTTCTGCTATACATGTTTTCTGAGATATCTTCTTGTTTCGAGTAGCCTTCTTCTTTTGCTTCTTTGCCATGAGCACTTTCAGATCATGGTCAGAATCATCTTCACTGGATACTTCATCATCATCTTCATTTGCATAAAAACTCTTCCTTTTTTCAAATTGTTTCCCTTTACCATGTTTTTCTTTATAAGGACATTTAGCAGCATAGTGACCAACTTTTCCACACTCAAAAAATTTGAAGGGAAGCTTACCTTTGAATCTTCCAGTACCTAGTTGGAGTTTTCTCACAAAATTCGCTTCTTCTTCTTCGGATATATAGCTGGTTTCTTTGACATCTTCCTTTTCCTTTCCTTTTGCAGACACCTTAAAAGCAGCTTCTCTGATTTGAGAAGGACCTCCTTGTCTCATTTCAAAAGCAGTCAAAATACCATGTAATTGAACAATAGTAAGAGTTTGCAGATCTTGCCTTTCTTCAATAGCTGAAACTTTAGAGTCAAATCTTGAAGTCAAGGATCTTAAGACTTTTTCCACCAGAGTAGTATCAGTTACGGTTTCACCCAAATTTCTCATCCGATTTACAATATCATCTAGACGAAGAAAGAAACTGGCAACACTTTCATCACTATGCATCTTCAAATTTTCATATTCAATTCTAAGAGTTTGGAGTTTTGCACTTTTTACCTTTGTATCTCCTTCATAGCTCAGAATGATTTTGTCCCATATTTCTTTTGTTGAATGTAGTTGCATCACTTTAGCAAATTCTGATTCAGACATGCTTCCTAATAAGACATTCACTGCTTTGGCATTGATTTCATACTTCTTCCTTTCAGCTGCATCAGTAGGAATACTTGTCGTATATTGATAGCCTTCTTCCACAATTGCCCATACATCTGCACCAAGACTTTGCAGATATGCTTTTGTTCGTACCTTCCAGAATATCAGATTTCTTCCATTGAATAGAGGTGGCTTTATAGACATCACTCCTTCTTGACTTCCCATTGCGACGGATCTCCTTCAAGCGATCAAGCTTCTGTAGAAGGACCCGCTCTGATACCAATTGTTGGGAAAAATACTGAGAGGGGGGGGTGAATCAGTATTTAGGGCAAACTAAAACTTTTTACTTTTTCATGCTCTAAAACCCATATGCTACTTTGCTGAAGCCAACTAGCGTATACACGCGGATATCCTTCATAAAACTCGCGTATACACAGAGATCTAATTATGCCATTAGTTCTTCACTTATATCATTCCATCATTCATTCATTAGATGTTCTAGTAAACATATGCAGTAAGAACAGAATAAACCATCACACAAAGCATCACACATGAACACCAGGATTTTTAGGTGGAAACCCAAGTCGGGAGAAAACCACCGCTGCAGTTGCTCAGCCTTCAATATTTTATTATAGAGAAAAACATCTTACAACATATGTGCTGGCGCAGACTTGACCAGCACGCAGGCACCCACCTGCGCTCGTTTACCAGCCTCTCCTGGAAGGGAGCTACGACCCCCCGACTCGTTTACCAGCCTCTCTTGGAAGGGAGCTACGACCCCCCGATCTCGTTTACCAGCCTCACCTGGAAGGGAGCTACCACCCCCTGACTGAAGGCTACAACCCTCAGCACCTCTATGGACCACGTTTCATCAATTTTCATACTGGATCCAAAGCTTCCTTTAGGACACCACTTGCAGGCCACATTTCATCATATTTTCAGACTAGACCCTTTCCATACTTTTAAGCACAGTCAACCATGAAACAGATACATATAACTTACTGACAGATATCAGTAAACCAGCAGAACAGATCAGACATTTCTTACCACAGACTTCTGCAAACCCTAGTTTGCATACGCGCTTTCCTTTCTCTGATGTCGCGTATATACGCGCTTCCGTCCACATAAACCAGCGTATACTTCAGTACAAATTACAGAGCTAATTTTATTGCGCATACGCGCTTTCTCCTCAGCGAAGCCGCGTATATATGTGCTTCCTCTTCAGCGAACTAGCGTATGGTTCTTCAAACTTAAATGTCATTGAAATTCTTCACAATAGATACATCACTTTAGATTTTACCCTTTACCTCAGACAGATGTTCGCCTAGATGTTCGCCTCATCACAGATCTAATCATTCCATAAACAGATCTAGAAAATACAAGTACAATACAGATCTAGATCCCCTTCTTCATCACTCCTTCATTGGTGCATCATACATTCAGATCTTTCATTCAACTGTAACCCTTTTCATTCAGATATACTCCAGAGAGAAGTATTCATTCAAGCTCAGACATCTTGCACCCCTGCTCATCGTTTGCACAATGAATTTCTTCTCGTTATATAGGTTTACCCTTTTTCAATACCATGAGCCAAAACCACATTACTTCCGATGGTATTCCTGGACGGGGTCATTTAGACGAATCATTACCCAATACAATGGGTCAATACCATGGTGGTTACCCATGGTTTTGCACTTTATGAGCGATTTTTCCCATACGCGACTTGGAACGTTATTTTCCGCGTGCATACGCGACTTCCCTTAGGCAAATCCGCGTATTCCTAGAGACATACTCTTTTCATCATAGATCTATCACATGCTGAATTCCTTTCTTCATTGCCTTCTGTACTCACTGTAGATACATCAGATTTAGTTCATCAAGACATGTTCTATCAAGCACAACTTCATCCAGTAAGTTGCCATTATCTTCATCAAGTGGGTTGCCTTTCAAGGACAACACTCAGCATCATATTGCTAACAAACATCATTTCACATTAGATTTACATCATTTACCAAGTCCATCAGGTCAAGAATAACTTTATCAGGTGGATTGCCATCAAGGACAACACAAGTCAACAATCTCATGTCTTCATCTTCATTCAGTGGGTTGCCATCAAGGACAACATTCTGCATCTTATTTCCAACACTCAAGGCTGATAAGATCTGTTCCAATACTCTTGAAGAACAAGCTCAAGGTCTCAAAAATGAAGTTGAAGAACAAAAATGCATTGAAGAGTCACTTCAAAAGAAGTTGGAAGAAAGCAACCAAGAAAGGGAAGAATTAGAAGCCTAAGTAGTCTCGCTGCGTAAGGAAGTGAAGAAGGGAAAAACTATCCAAAAATATGCCAATAGCTCAAGGGAATTGGAAGAACTCATCAACAATCAACGATCTTACAATGATAGAACTGGCCTCGGTTACAAAGAAGAAGAAGCAAGATCTTCTACAACAAAATACAATGAACCTATGAGATTTGACATGCATGTAGACTTCATTGGACAAGATTCGCAAGAACATCCTTGGAAGGAAATTCCTCGATGAATATTTCCATCCAGGTACCGACATATTTTTTATGGCTATTGTTATTCATGTGGAAAATTTGGTCATAAAGTTGTAGAACTTTTCACGTACCTTAGGAACCAATAAAATTCCAAGAGATCTATCAAATATGAACCTCCCAGGGCTCAGCGAAACATCAATAAAATTGAACATTTAAGAAACACTATTGAATGTTACAAACGTCGAAACTTTGGACACATAGCCAGAGACTACAGACTTGAAAATCCTCCAGAAGAATCTTCAAAGCCACAGAACGAACGAACATGGAAGAAGAAGAAGACTGATAATTGTGCTCTCGCTCTCAAGGCTCAAAACAACAAAGATGTGTGGTATTTTGATAGTGGTTGCTTAACGCATATGACTGGAGATAGAAAAAAAATTTAATCTTTGAAAGAGAAGAAGGATGGAATCGTTTCCTTTGGAAATGATGGATCTTCAAATGTTATAGGATTAGGTAACGTCACTCTCAGAAGAAAATATGGTCTAGCCATGAATGTTCTATTGGTTGAAAACATGAATGATCCAGGGGGATCTTGTTCAATACATCTCGACAGAGAGGTCCAATTAGCTCCAGAAATCTGATGTCCAGTTCAGTCTTCATACACACAGTTTCTCCAGTGAAGAAGTCCTCCAAATGTCATGTGGTTCGAATTTCATAATGTGATGGTGTAATTTGGTCCTAGGTCCTCTATGGTGAAATACCTTATAAAATGTAATGAAAGAAGACCTAATCCTAAACCTATGGTCTAATCCTAGCACTATGGTGTCAAAAACCTAGGTCTAAGACCTAGGGTAAAAATAACACCTAAATCTAAGTGAAAACCTAGCGCAAAGGTGTTAAATTATGTTAAAACATAAAAATTAGTGTTAAAAAACTATGGTATAAACCATAAGGTTTTAGGTCAAACATTAATGGGTTAAACTATATAATAAAACCCCATTCGGACTATGTAATAAAACAAATAAATCAAACAGTTGACCGCGGCTTGTAAACCGCATCGGAACCTTCGGGTTGTTATCCATGTGAACACGGCGGTAGATAAGGGTAAGCTGGAATGTAATATTCCCAATTAGCCCAAGCTAATGGGAATATTCATTTTTGTTTTATTTTTTTGTTCCATGAATAAATATGTAAAGGAGGATCATAAAACTCCTAAAACAATAAATAAATCAATGCCACATGTGAACAAGGCTAAATATGGGCTATTTAGATAAGCACCCTTAGGTGTGAAAGGGGCTGAATATTTTGACTGGGTCAACCATGACCAAATCAACTGCGTTTTCTTGGAGGAGTGGCCATCAATGACGTATAATGCAGTTTTAGTTGGAGGTGTTTCATGTGAAAGGAGCTATTCCATTAAGATGGTTTAGGGTTTTGCAAGCTCTCAAACTTATAAAAGGAAGAGGATGGCAACATGAGAAGGTTATTCATGATTATGTTATTTCTAAAGATATTGTCTATCTAGACATTTATCATTCTCCTTGCTGTTTAGCAGAGAAAAGTGTTGTTTAGCACTGGTTGTTCTTGATCGGGAATCCCACCTCTTTCCTTGAGAGGTCTCTTGGAAGAGACTTGCATTTCTTGTCCACTATCTGGCTGAAGTCCAAGCTTCTTCTTCCAACTACAACACAGATCTTTTTGAGGGTTTGGTTTTCTTTGAAAGCTGCAGCAAGTGGAGGCTAGATCTACTCAGATCTAGGCCAATCTAGTGCCTCTTTTTAGTGGGGAAGGCTTCTATCCAATTGGAAAGAGAGTATTGGATGATTGGAGCTACATTTTCAGATCTTGGCAGGTGGCCAAACACATTATAAAGCCTAAAACGTAGTCTTTCTTCCAGAACTGCGTTATTTGTGTGGATACTATTGCAGGGTCTTTTGGCACACTTTTTGGAGGAGTGGTTTTCATGTATTGGGGATTTTCCCTTCACATTTGAGATCCATTGGTTGGGATCATCGTATTGCATATTTCAGATCAGATCTATATGTCCATGTATTTCTAAATATTTGTGTAGATCTGCAGCATTAGATCTCAGATCTACTCCTTGTACTTCATGTTTTGCTGAAAACCCCAAGGGGTAATTGAAGAAGAGCCTATCTAGTGTGCAGATATGATGTTGATCTAAATTTTTGTACATAGATGTGCTCTAGATCTAAAGTGTAATATACAGCAGTTGCAGCTAATAAAAATAACGTTTTCAAGCTCTTTTCATCCTTAATACATGGTTGCAGCACCTCATTTTGAGGATTTTCTTCTATAAAAGTCTTATATGTCCTGTTGTACATCTCATGGGTTATCTTGTTCATATATTTTGCTAATGTATATGTAAATAAAGAGCCTCCATGTTGGCCTTCTACTCTTACTTAGATGATCTGCATTATTTCTCTGCATAGTCTGTTTATTATTGCCACATTCCCATTTGGGCATATTACAGTGGTATCAGAGCAATCATCTTGGCACAGCCTGTAAGAAGCTAATATTTCTTCAGAAGAAGAAGAGCCTCTTACTGACAGAGAGAAGATGTATCTAAAAAGAAGACAGAAGAAATTTGATTACACAAATGATGATAGAGACAAGTTTAAAGCCCTTGAATATGAAAGTGATGAAGGAAAGGAATTTGCAAACATCCTTTTGAGAGCCATGCAAGATCTTGCTAGAGAGATCAAAGAGATGAGAATGGACAGGATCAAAGAATCTCCTAAGAGATTTCATCTTGGAGAAAGCTCTGACATGTATCACGACTAGAATGATCAGCCAGTGCATCAACCACAAATTTCCCAATGCTCTACCATGCCTACCTTTTTGGCTGTGGGGAATGAAGGGTTTCAAGAGCAAGCATCCCTTGAAGACTATTTTTAAGAATATGAGTCTCAAAATCAGAGATTCAAAGATCACTTGAGTTTTCAAGAGTTTTGTCACCTCAAGGACAAAAGAAGACCAAGGCATCAGCATAGATATGGTGGATTCACTTAGAATCATGATCGACATCACTCATCCAAGTGTTCTGCCAAAGCATGCGTAGAAAAATTTGACATCTAATTTCAGTTGAACAAGGTTTCAGAGAGGGAAGCTATCAAGATTGCAGTGCTGCACTTTGAAGGTGAAGCACATGACTGGTGGTTCCATGGCTTGTCTCCATTGGGTCATGCCAATTTAAATTCTTATTCAGATTTCACTAGAAGGCTGGTGGAAATATTTGACAGAAGAGATCCAGAGGCACCATTCATGAGCCTTGCAAAGTTGAAGCAATCAGGTAATACATAGTCTTATATTTTTGAATATTTGAGATTATCTATTACGGCTCCTGATTTGTCTACAACAAGAAGGGTGTATGTGTTCATCGATGGTCTAGATGAACCTCTTCATGGGTTGGTAAAATCTACCAAGCCCACTACCTTACATAATTCTATTGAGAGGGCTAGAGACCTTCAAGATGCCTTGCCAAAAACAAAGGCAAAATTTCATCACAAACCCTCTTTTCCTTCTAAAGGAAAGGAAGAGAAAGTTTCTCCTTCAAAGGAGAGCTCATAAAAGAAGCCTCTTGATGATGAAGTCCGGAGAGATTTGAGGAAGAAGAAGCTATGCTTCACTTGCCAAGAATCATGGGCACCTGGACATAGATGTGCTACTGGAAAATAACATTACATAGGGGTCTTCTCAGACATTGAGCAGGAAGAAGAAGATGAACCAAGAAGAGGTCACAGCGCTGACACTGCTGGAGGAGATGCAACACCATCAGGAGATGGGAATGGAAAATTTTATCCTATTGGAGGGACTCTTGCATAATTTAGAGGAGTACCTAAGTACTTGACCTTAATAGTTCAAGGTTCAGTCTTGAATTAAAGGGTTTCTATACTGATTGATAGTGGAGCCACCCACAAATTCATTGATGCCCATCTTGTGCAAAGGAGGGAAATACTCACTAATAATTTTGAGGGATTGTTTGTTTTTTTCCCAAGAGATAAAAAAATGCAATGCATGCATTATGTCCCACCACTTTCAGTCACCATGGGAACTTATACTTTGGTTGATCACTTCTTTGTGGTTGACATACCAGACACTAATGTGATTTTGGGTGTTCAATGGTTGATTACATTGGGGAAAGTCACCACTGATTGGGAGGATTTACAAATGGAATGGGTGGAAAAGAAGAGTGGTGAATCTCAAATGATCAAAGGCATGCATACATACCCCTCACATATCGCTTCCACACAGAAATCAAATATGGATTTGCGCAGTGTAAGCAAGGACTTTACAGTCCCATCTATCATGATCATGAGATTTCTGCATGGGACACTCTTATCTAGTGGAAAACCACCTAGGAGGCCACCTGATTCAGATTTTGTGGGGAATACCTCACAACATGATGCTCCAATCTTAGATCCAGGAGGTATTGGAGCACTAGAAGAAAAATTTATAGTGCTGGAAGTCTTGGGTAAGCTCAAGAAGGAGGGAGATCTTCTTCCCTTATCATCATCACCCACTCTCATTTCTGGTTCTGCGCCGTGGGAGGAGAAGGATGGGAGGAATGGCCCTCCAACACACACCTTTGGCATGGGAGATGTCAAGGAGGAGAGCAAAAACATGATAGACATTTCTGTTTATACACCATCAACGCTGTCATTTTTGAGTAGTTTAGATCTATATTGGAAATCCCAACTATTGGTGGATTATTCCAAAGATCTTCACACTTGTATGATAATTGATGACCAGCTGCATGAAGAGGTCTATTTAGTCCAAGGAGGATTCATCTATCATCATGGTAGGATATTCTTGTCTAGAACCTCCAAGATCAAGAAAAAGTTGCTACAAAGAGCTTACAAAGAGTTTTGTTTCGGCCATATGTATTCCATGAAGGTCTACAACATCATCATGAGGAGCTTTGATTGGGAAGGCTTGAAAGAAGAACTACATCAGAATTTTCAAGAATGCATGAACTATGTGGAGTTGGGGCAGCAACATGACTCTATGAAGGAGTTATTTCAGCCATCACTTTCTTCCTTTGAGAGAGGAGATAGATCCATGAACCACTCCATTTTTATGAGAAGTATTGTTGGTGAAGAATCTAATCATGTAAAACATGTTTTATTTTCTGATTGTATATATTCTTTCACCATGTTTATGCAGGACATGGCTCCAAGGAAGAGCAATACATCTTGTAAATATCATGGCCAACAATGGGCCACACCAATTTTTGAATTTGGCCACTCCCTTGATGAGTGAAGGAAGATTTTCTATCATGTTGGGTGCTTTCCTAAAGCACCAAACTTATCTCACACTTTCAGCCATAGTGAGATAACATGGGCAACAAGTAAGTGGTGGGGAAACCACTTACCATACCTTGATCTAATTTAGGCAGGAGATGCACTATGCTAGTACCATATGTGGGACTATGACCCACTTCCACATGCTCAAATTTTTGTTTGTATGTATGTACTTTTACTTCCATACATGGATGATATATTTGTACATTTTATGGGAATGTATGGAGGGAGGATGAGAGGCATGTATGTACCACATGGGATGGAGACTCTTTATGTATCATATGCTACATGTTTCAGGGAGAGCATTGGTTTAGCCATGTTTGTTTCATTTGAGTTATTGACTCCTTGTGGGATGGACTATGTACATCTCATGATGAATTTGGAGGAAAAATTCATGGAGGGTTGGATTGGTGAACACTTGGCTTATGGAGGAAGCTTAACACATGATGGTGTCACCAATGGAGGAGGAGAAGAGTTGCAGCACACACCGTATCAATTGCTTGAGGACAAGCAACATTTTGGAGGGGAGGAGTGTAATATTCCCAATTAGCCCAAGCTAATGGGAATATTCATTTTTGTTCCATTTTTTTGTTTCATGAATAAAAATTTAAAGGAGGATCATAAAACTCCTAAAACAACAAATAAATCAATGCCAAATGTGAACAAGGATAAATCTGGGCTATTTAAATAAGCACTCTTAGGTGTGAAAGGGTTTAAATATTTTGACTGGGTCAACCATGACCAAATCAACAATGTTGTCTTGGAGGAGTGGCCACCAGTGAGGCACAACACAGTTTTAGTTGGAGGTGTTTCATGTGAAAGGAGCTATTCCATTGAGATGGTTTAGGGTTTTGCAAGCTTTCAAACTTATAAAAGGAAGAGGATAGCAGCATGAGAAGGTTTTTGATGATTATGTTATTTCTGAAGATATTGTCTATTTAGACATTTCTCATTCTTCCTGATGTTTAGCAGAGAATAGTGTTGTTTAGCATTGGGTGTTCCTGATCAGGAATCCCACCTCTTTCCTTGAGAGGCCTCTTGGAAGAGTTTGCATTTCTTGTCCACTAATAGGTTGAAGGCCAAGCTTCTTCTTCCAACTAAAATGCATATCATGTTGAGGGTTTGGTTGTCTTTGTAAGCTGCAACAAATGGAGGCTAGATCTACTTTGATCTAGGCCATTCTAGTGCTTCTTTTCAGTGGGGAAGACTTCTATCCCATTGGCAAGATAGTATTGGATGATTGGATCTAAATTTTCAGATCTTGGCGTCGGGCCAAACATGTTATAGAGCCTACAATGCACTCTTGCTTCCAGAACTGCGTTATTTGTGTGGGTGTTGTTGCAGGGTCTTTTGGCACACTTTTTAGAGGATTGGTTTTCATGTGCTGGGGATATTCCCTTAACATTTGAGATCCATTGGAGGGGATATTCATATTGTATATTTCAGATCAGATCTGTATGTCATATAATTTATAAATATTTCTACAAATCTACAGCATTAGATCTTAGATCTACTCCTTGTACCTCATCTTTTGCTAAAAACCCCAAGGGGGAATTGAAGAAGAGCCTATATAGTGTACAAATCTGATATAGATCTAACTTTTTATACACAAATATGCTCTAGATCTGAAGTGTAATCTACAGCAGTTGCAACAAATAAAAATAATGTTTTCAAGCTCTTTTCAGTCTTAATACATGGTTGCAACACCTCATTTTGAGGATTTTCTTCTATAAAAGTCTTCTATGTCCTGTTGTACATCTCATGGGCTATCTTGTTCATATATTTTGTTGATGTATATGTAAATAAAGAGCCTCCATGTTGGCCTCCTACTCTTTCTTAGATGATCTGCGTTATTTCTCTACATAATATGTTTATTATTGTTGCATCCCCATTTGGGAATATTACCTGGAACCATCGGATCTAACCATAACTGCCAAAACCGAACTGCCCAAATTGCATGTTCACATGCCGAAAGTTAATTGTTTCCACCCGGTTAGCCTGACCATCAGGGTTAGTGTATATCATATAGTTTAAATATGGGTTTTTGTATTAAATTTGTAGAAATTTGAATAACTGATATGTTATCCACCGAGATTCTCCTGATCACACACTATTTTAGCTTCATGCATAATACAGAATCTCTTCTACCATTGATCATCACATGCGGAAATAAAATCAATTGCATGCACACATTAAAACCATAAACAATCACACATATGAACATAGTATTTCATGGGAAAGCTTAAAGTGAAAACCCCCAACTATCTGTATATTATACATGTCATGGAGATCATGTAACAATCATAGTACAAAGCTCTTTGCAAGCTCTCAGCACTACCTCACTTGCTACACACTATCAAGCTAGATCTAGCAAAGCTCATGCTCCAACCCTTAGCCACTTGATAGCTAGCCTCTATTGCGTTTTCAAGCTATGGGATGGCTTCATTAAATAGATAACCACCTGGCCTGAACTGCGCAATCCTCATGGGCTTACTCCACCTATTTGTGTGTTGCAAATAGCAGGTTAAGTCTGGCCCAGTAGTTAACACCAACTCTTTCACATATTTATGGTCTCGAAACTATTCATGCATTTGAAGTTAATTTGATGTATTCTTTAGTTGATTAATGAGTTTATAATTAGTGAATTAATTAATAATTAATTCACACCACTCTTCACTAGTGTATCAATTAGTTAGACTAGATACAACTAGCTCAACTATGTTTAGATTAGTTAAACCGAACACAACTCCATTAGCTCCTCAATAAACTCCACCAAACTCTCTCACATGAGTTCTAACTAAAGTATCCATGCAATAGCTTCACTTAACCCTTAGGAATAGTGTAATTCCTTCTGTCAGCTCCTGTGCCACATCTGTGCACTTAACTGAAGTGCTACAAGAGAATAAGATAATGTTTATAGTCCAAATATTATTAAGAGCTAATAATATTTGACTAATCTATTTTTAGACTGGCAGTCTAAAAATAGACTCCGCCCAGTATGTCTAAAAATAGAGGTCCATCTATTTTTACCAACTTGACCAACCATCCATAAATAACATCCTGCAACTCATAGACCATGATCCATATGTCTAAAAATAGACATAGTCTAAAAATAGACTTTGCGACAAAAATCACTTGTGTGGCCCCCACCTAGTTTTGGTGATCACTTTCCAACTAGGATCGGGAAAGATGTTTCAGGATGCCTTCTTCACTATTTCTTGTTGCCATCTTCAACACTCCCTCTCAAAAAGAAAGGACTGTATTTTCATGCGACATGCAACTCCATGCATTTGCCCACCCGGTCCTGGCCTTAGTACAACTCCTTGCATACTCACCCGCTTTCTCTACAAGCCCAGATAGGCTCCAAACAACTCAATCGGTCTTGATGCATCCTGCCAGCATCTGTCATCAAAGTCTTTGACTTCTACTTGGCCAATTGCACATGTCATCGGGAATTCGGGAACCACTCTGTTGTTGAACTCTTGCACCATGCACTCTTGCACTTCTTGTCAACTACGTCCAGCGCTCCGATTACTCATTACTTGTCACTTTGATCTGCTGCATCACTCCAAGCGATCTTGCTCTGTGTGTGTGGGGCACCTCGTAACCCAGAGTTGATCCATGAGATCCACCATCCTCGCTGAATCCTGCCGAAATCTCTCCTCATGGGATTAATCATGCATGTCGCCCCACCTCTCACCTGGTGGTATAGCTTCATGCACTCCCTCTGCCCATCTGGCATGAAATTTCTCTGCATGAGTGGTTTCTCCCACTCCATGATCCTCATCTTGTGGCTGCTCCAAATCTCGAGGTTCACTCTTACCTGCATGCAAAACTTGCTCCCTCTCAAGCATTAGTTGCATGTCTTCCTCCCGCTTCCCAACAGTAGGAAGCTCCGTAGACATCCCATCTACATCAAATCTATAAAGATTCTTCTGCATCTCCAGTTGTGGCTGCTCCACAACCTTCCGAGACTACTTCTCACGTTGCATGTTGAGAGGATCCCTCTCAACCACCAAGTCACTAACCTTTGCTTTGCACCTCAAAGCTTTGCATGCATCTTGTACCTCAGTGCATGTAGATTCTTGGCTCGCGCACATTGCAATTGTCCCGCCGTCGCAAAATTTTCTAACAAAAAGAGCTGATTTTAAATCGATGATATCTCCCTCATCCGAGCTCCGATTCGACCGATTTTTTTTTTCAATTTGGGTATTTTTTCGCAAGGAATCCAAATATGCTATTTTTTTCTAAAAATATTTCACCAAAAATTTTCATATATTCCCTACAAACTCGCGCACCCAAAAATTCTCGCTCTCATTCCATGTAGAAAATTATATACAATATGCATGTATATTTCCGGCTTTCTCCATCTTTATGTTTCTTGAGTTTATCCTCAAACTCAACCGCTTCAATGCTTTGCAATTGCTCCAATGATCAATATCGCTCCGATACCATGTATAAATTTGAATAACTGATATGTTATCCACCGAGATTCTCCTGATCACACACTATTTTAGCTTCATGCATAATACAGAATCTCTTCTACCATTGATCATCACATGCGGAAATAAAATCAATTGCATGCATACAATAAAACCACAAACAATCACACATATGAACACAGTATTTAATGGGAAAGCTTAAAGCCGAAAACCCCAACTATCTGTATATTATATGTCATGGAGATCATGTAACAATCATAGTACAAAAGCTCCTCACAAGCTCTCATGCACACCCTCAATTGCTACACACTATCAAGCTAGATCTAGCAAAACACATGCTCCAATCTTTTGCCACTTGATAGCCAGCCTCTATTGCGTTTTCAAGCTATGGGATGGCTTCATTAAATAGATAAACCACCTGGCCTGAACTGTGCAATCCTCATTGACTACTCCACTCTGTCCGTGTGTTGCAAATAGCAACACATAAGTCACACAACCGATAGTTAACTCCCCGCTCTTCACCTATTTCGCATCGGTCTCCACCGAAAACTATCCATGTAATCGGTTAACCGATGTATTATTTAGTCGATTAATGAGTTAATAATTAGTGAATTAATTATTAATTAATTCACACCACTCACTAGTGTATCAATCACGTAGACTATAGATACAACTAGCTCAACTATAAGCTTGCATTAGTTAAACTGAACACAACTCCACCAACTGTCTCATCAACTCCACCAAACTCTGCCACATGAGTTCTAACTGAAGTCAACCATGCAATAGCTCAACTAAACCTTAGGAATAGCGTAATTCCTTCTGTCAGCTGCATGTGCCACATCCGTAGCTCGAACTGAAGTGCTCCAAGAGGATAAGATAATGTTTATAGTCCAAATATTATTAAGAGCTAATAGTATTCGACATATCTATTTTTAGACTGGCAATCTAAAAATAGATTCTGCCCAATATGTCTAAAAATAGAAGTCCATCTATTTTTCCAACTTGACCAACCATCCACAAATAGCATCCCGCAACTTATAGAATATGCTCCATATGTATAAAAATAGACATAGTCTAAAAATAGAGTTTGCGACACAAAAATCACCTCTGTGGCCCCCACCTAGTTTAGGTGATCACTTTCCAACTAGGATCAGGAAAGATGTTTCAGGATGCCTCCTTCACTATTTCTTGTTGCAATTTTCAACAAAATTATGCGCTAAGGTCAAATAACCATTATCCCTAATCACTAGGTATTAATTAAGGAGATAGGATTTTAGACTTTATCACCTAATTTACTCAACCAATTGCTAAATGAGGCATACATAGGTTCAAGATCATCTTATTTAAGCCATGACATATTCTTCATGAAGGAAATTGAGATAATTGGAACTCAGTTTCATAAGGATAGAACCAGTTTTTTTTTCAGCATAGCTGCACCGTCCGGAGGCAGAATTGAGTGTAGAGATAGGTGTTGGAAATCTGAGAGAGAGAGAGATTTTTGTTTTTAGTGACCAGAATTGTCTGCGTGCACGATCATTCTGGTTTTTTTGCTTTGTAAAGATTTCATCGGATGAATCCTAATAAAGCGAACCCGGAGATGTAGTCCACCAGGGACGAACTCCGTAATCAATTGTTTGCTTCTTCTTCTCTCTATTTTATGATGTATTTCAATCATTTATTTGTTGCTGGTTTATGACATCTTTCATTTAAAAACTTTCTTCAGTTAACAATAAATATTAAGGACAAACTAATCAAACTACCTCAGCACTTAATCGATCACTTTCAAATCATTTTAATATTGGAGCAGGTTGTGCTTTGTATTTTTTTTATCAGTGGATGTTAACTGGGTTGGGATTGAAACATGGAAAAGGAAAGCTTGAGGAATTCAATCCGGATATTGGCAATCGAAAAGTCGTTCAACAATCGATGATGATAGGGATTGAGAACGTTGAGAATCCTGAAGCTCCTGAATCGAAACCCATGGATGAGAATCAAATCCATCAGATGTTTTTAAACATGCAACAGATGTTGGCAGAATTATATGAAGATAAGAAGATGAGAGATGGAGCCTCATCATCGAACGCATCAAATAAGGACAACGGTAAAGGCAAGGAAGATAAATATCCATCTCCTCCATCATCTCCATAACCTTCTTCTTCTTCTTCTACTTCTAGTTCTGAATCATAAAAATAAAATAAACTTAGGAGTTCACTTTTGAAACTTGATGTTAAATCTGAATTACCTGTGTATGACGGTGAAATGAACCCTGAGAAACTAGATAATTGGGTAAAACAGTTAGAATTCTATTATCATATTCAAAATATTACTGATGATAAGACAAAGATCCAATTAGCTACTCTTAGAATGGAGGGTACTGCTTTGATCTAGTGGGAAAGTAAGACACAGATAGATTTAAAGCGTAAAGGAAAAGTTATCACCTCATGGACTAAGTTTTTAAAAGCTCTAAAGAAATATTTCTATCCGTTGGGTCACACACAACAAGCTGTTATTGATTGGCAGTGCTTGCGACACGGTAAGGGACAGAATGTTCAAGAGTTCACACAGGAATTCAGAAAGTAAGAATTAGCACTTGGTATTCCTTTGGACAAAAAAGAAACTTTGTTGAAGTATATTTGCAGTTTACATTCATATTTTCAGCATACATTGTTAATGTTCAATCATAATGATTTTCATGAAGTTTGTGTTCAATTTATTCATGTCGAATTAGGTGGTAGACCATTCAATTTTACACCAAATTCATCCAAGCAGTGGGAAACCAAAGACAGCAAGAATAAGGGCAAGTCAAAGGGAAAGAATACTATCACCACTCAGAAATAAGATGAAAGACCTACCTATACACATTGCCAAAGGATCGGCCATACTGAAGCTAAGTTTTGGAAACTTCATCCGGAACTTAAGCCAAAAAAGTTCCAAAAGAAGAAGGGTGACAAGAAGGCTTCGACAACAGTTCAGCAGGACTTGGGATCCGATTTAGGTGATGAAGGAAAATTCACTACTATGGTTACAACAGGTAAAAAATATGAAGCTATTACTTCTGCTTCTTCAAACATCACACAATTTAATGAATAAAAAAGAGTCGAGTTATTTCATATAAGGGTAACTTCAAAACATGCAAAGATAGATACATTGTTCGATACAGGATCAAACGAAAATTTGATTTCTGAATCATTGGTTAAAAAAATGGGTTTAAAAACACATAATCATTGAAAACCATATCCTTTAGGCTAGTTAAAGGAACAAACTCAAATTCATGTTACTAAACAGTGTCGGTTAAAATTTGCAATCACAGCTAACTATATCGACGAAGTGGATCTAGATGTGATACCGTTAGACATATGTGGAATTGTCTTAGGAAGCCCTTATCTATATGACTATGATGCAGTATTTGATAGGAAGGAACATAAGTATCATATCAAGAAATATGGAATTGAATATATCGTAAGGGCACATAAAACTAAAAATGAATTTTACTTAATCAATGCTAATCAGGTGAAGCACTTAATTAGTTCAAGTAAGAGATACCTTCTCATGGTTGTTAAGGAACAACATAAATATTTGCAAGATGCATTTACAGGTTGTAATGTTTAGTTTAAATATATTTTGGTTAAAGTGGTAGAATCATTTCAGAATCTATTCAAAGAACCTTAACATCTTCCTCCAAAAAGAGAAATACAACATGAGATTCAGTTAATGTATGATGCCCCTCTTCCTAATGTTGGTATGTATCAAATGTCAGTAATAGAGAATGAAGAAATTAAAAGGAAAATCCAAGAATTGGTAGAAAAGGGTTTAATTCGACCAAGTTCATCTCCATGTTGTTCACCTATCATTCTAGTTCCTAAGAAAGATGGAACATGGAGAATGTGTGTTGATTTTAGAGCCTTAAATAAAATCACAATAAAAAACAAGTACCATCTTCCTAGGATTGATGATTTTCTCAATAAATTGAAGAATGTTCTTTACTTTACTAAGTTGGACTTATGTAGCAGATATCATCAAATAAGGATAGCAGAAAATGATATATGGAAAATTGCATTTAAAACTAGGCAAGGATTATTTGAGTGGTTAGTAATTCCTTTTGGTTTATGCAATGCGCCAACAAGTTTTATGCGAGTCATGAATGATGTCTTTCAACCATATATCGACAAGTTTGTCATTATTTATTTAGATGATATCTTAATCTTCAGTTCAAGTAAGGAGGAACATGTTAAGCAGGTTTTTGAGATATTGCACAGAGAAAAACTATACATTAAACTGTCAAAATGTGAATTTGGGAAAACTTCATTGGTTTATCTTGGGTACATTGTTGGAGGTGGTCATTTAAAGATAGATCCAGCTAATATAGGTGTAATCCTTAAGTGGCCCAGACCACAAAATGTGACTGAAGTTAGAATTTTTCTAGGGGAAGTTCAGTATTGGAGAAAATTTATTGCTCAGTTTTCTTTGATTGCATCACCATTACATGCTCTAACATGATCAAAAGTCACTTTTCAATGGGGAAGTAAAAAAATAAAAATCATTTGATACACTTAAGCAGAAATTAGTTACAGCACAAGTCTTAGCATTACCTAATATTCAACAGACATTTGAAATAGAAGCAGATGCAAGTGGATATGCAATGGGTGCAGTCCTACTCCAAAATGGAAAGCCAATTTGTTTTCATTCTGAAACTTTTTCTAAAGTAGTAATTAATTATCCGAAATATGATAAGGAACTATTTGCTTTAGTAGAAAGTGTAAAGACATGGAAACATTACATAATGGGTAAGGAAACAATGATTCATACAGATCATCAGCCACTTCAATACCTTCAATCACAAACTAAGCTGCAACAATCTCGCCACTACATATGGATGGGATTTCTTCAGCAGTTTCACTTAGTAATCAAATATAAGAAAGGTAGAGTAAAAAAATTAGTTGATATGATGTCTAGATTATCTTTGAATGTTTCAGTAATACTGCAAAATAGTTCATTGAAACATGAAATTTAAGTAGAAAAATATAGTGCTGATGAATATTTCAAAGAAATATATGAATCACTAACTCATGGTGCTCACCTAGAAGAAATCAATTATCATATTCATGACAGGTTGTTATATCATCTGGGTAAGTTATGTGTTCCATAGACAGAAAGAGCGCAATTCATTCGAGAAGCTCATTCTTCTCGGATAGTAGGACATTTTGGTGTAAGAAAAACTATGGAACAAATTCAAAGGTATTGTTATTGGCCTCGTATGTATGAGACAGTTTCAAAGTACATTAAACGGTGTGTAATGTGTTCGGCCAGCAAGCCAAGCAATTGAAAGATTGGTTTGTACATGCCACTTCCAGTCCTTTGCGACCATGGGAAAGCATTTCCATGGATTTTGTTGGAGGAATTCCTATGTACAGAAAAGGACATAATTATATGTATGTCTTGGTTGATATATTCAACAAAATTTGCATTCTTGTTCCGTGCAAAAAGTATGTAAATGCAGAACAAACAACACAAATGTTCTTCCAATAGGTATGGGTTCATTTTGGTTTACCTACTTCTATTATTTCTGACCGAGGTACTCACTTTGTAGGAGAATTTTGTTCCACTTTGTGGGGAAAAAGGGACACCAAGCTGAAGAAGAGCACAATTTTTCATCTGCAGACCGACGGACAAACAAAAGTGGTGAATAGGACCATGATACATATTCTTTGGGGTTATTGTAGTAAACATTCTAAGTTGTGGGATGAATCATTACCTTATGTACAACATGCTTACAACCGAGCTCTTCATTCTTCGACTCAAAAATCCCCTTTCGAAACATGTTTGGGGTATCTACCAAAGTCACCAATGGAATTTGTGTTTGATGAAGAAGATAAAGTGGATGGACGAGATTATTTAAGCAAGGCAGTCAAGTTCATTCAGCGGATACAATATATACATGAGGTAGTACGAGATCAGTTGGAGAAGAGTCAGGACAAACACAAATTGTGCAATGACAAGCATCGAGTTGATCATCATTTTCAAGTCGGCGATGAGGTATGGTTGTATATCAATAAAGACATGTTAAAAGGGGAAGGTAAGAAACTGAAGTCTATCAGGTATGGTCCCTTCAAAATTGTTGAGAAGATTGCAAATAATGTGTTCCGATTAGATTTACTGTCTTATATGCATATTTACTTAGTTGTGAATGTTGAAAATCTAAAGTTGTATGAACCTCCGATGATTTTTTATCATGAGGATGATACACAAATCCCTTCTATTGGCAATTTATCACCTAAGTACATGACAGAGCTGCAGGAATATACCATCTTGGATAGAATATTTTGTACATCCAGGAGAGAAGATGTGGAATAACTTTGAGTGGGACTCAAGGGCATGAATCCGAGTAAGGTGAAATGGATAGAGATCGGAAAAATGAGGGAGTTGTATCCTCACTTATTATCTGCTTAAAATCAAACTTTTGTGGTCCAAAAATTTTCAAGTGGAGAGGATTGATCCAGGAGGATCTTGTTCAATACAGTTAAGAAAAGAGGTCCAATTAGCTCCAGAAGTTAGATGTCCAGTTCAATCTTCATACACACAGTTTCTCCAGTGAAGAAGTCCTCCAAATGTCATGTGGTTCTAATTTCATAATGTGATGGTGTAATTTGGTCCTAGGTCCTCTATGGTGAAATACCTTACAAAATGTAATGAAAGAAGACCTAATCCTAAACCTATGCTCTAATCCTATCACTATGGTGTCAAAAACCTAGTTCTAAGACCTAAGGTAAAAATAACACCTAAATCTAAGTGAAAACCTAGCGCAAAGGTGTTAAATTATGTTAAAACATAAAACTTAGTGTTAAAAACCTATGTTATAAACCATAAGGTTTTGGGTCAAACATTAATGGGTTAAACTACGTAATAAAACCCCACTCGGACTATGTAATAAAACAAATAAATCAAACAGTTGACAGCGGCTTGTAAACCACGTCAAAACCATCGGGTTGTTATCCATGTGAATGCGACGACGGATAAGGGTAAGCCGGAACCGCTAGATCTAAATGTAACCATCGGAACCGAACCACCCAAATTGCATGTTCACATGCTGGAAGTTAATTGTTTCCGCCCGGTTATCCTGACCGTCAGGGTTAGCGTATATCTTGTAGTTTAAATATGGGTTTTTGTATTAAATTATGTGCTAAGGTCAAACAACCATTATCCCTAATCACTAGGTATTAATTAAGGACATAGGATTCGAGACTTTATCACCTAATTTACTCAACCAATTGCTAAATGAGGCATACAGAGGTTCGAGATCAGCTTATTTAATCCATGAAATCTTCTTCATGAGGGACATTGAGAGAATTGGAGTTTAGTTTCATAAGGATAGAGGCAGTTTTGTTTTCAGCATAGCTCCACCGTTCAGAGGCAAAATTGAGCGTAGAGACAGGCATTGGAAAGCTAAGAGAGAGAGCTTTCTGTTGTTAGTGACCATAAGTGCTTGTGTGCATGATCACTCTAGTGTTCTTGCTGTGTAAATATTTCCTCGGATCAATCCTAATAAAGTGGATGCCCATTTGAAAGCAGACCTGGAGATGTAGTCCACCAGGGACGAACTCCGTAATCAACTGTTTTCTTCTTCTTCTCTCTGTTTTATGTTGTATTTCAATCATTTATTTACTGCTAGTTTATGTCATTTTTCATTTTAAACCTTTCTTCAGTTAACAATCAATCTTAAGGAAAAACTAATCAAGCTACCTCAACACTTAATCGATCACTTTCAGATCAATGAATCACAATCTGCTCAGTGTTGGAAAAATGTGTGATCAAGGACACACAATACTATTCAACTCCACAAAATGTGAAATCAGGAAAGGTAGGTATGGCGAAATTGTGGCTACAGCAAGTCGAGCTCCAAACGACATATATTTTCTCGATGAAGCAACTAAAGCACATCTAATAGCTAAAGAGGATGATATAATATTTGGTAGCAATGATGATCGACTAAGTAAGAAGTTTGCTACAAAGATGCAAAGTGATTTCAAGATGTCTTTACTTGGTGAGCTGACATACTTCTTAGGGCTTCAAATATTTCAACAAGAGAAAGGAATATTTATATGTCAAGCCAAGTACATCAAGGAAATTGTCAAGAAATTCAAAATGGAAGATTTCAAACCCTTCCTTACTCCGATGGTAACATGTTGCAAATTGAGCATAGACGACTCATCTAAGAATGTGGATCAAAGGTTGTACAGATCTATGATTGGTAGTATTCTATATGTAACAGCCTCCCAGCCAGATGTTAAGCAAGAAGTTGGACAAGTAGCAAGATTCCAAGCAGCACCAAAAGAATCAAATATTATTGTCATCAAAATAATTCTTCTGTATCTAAAGCGAACAACAGAATATGGTTTGTGGTATCCATTGGAGTAGGGTATCCTAAAGAGCTACGAATTTTGTCCATTTTTGTATATTTTTGTATTTTTTAGTCTAACGCAGGAGTTTATGGGTGGGTCAAAGCCCCTAAAGCATTATAAACGGGTCAAAGGTAGACAAAGAGTCCAAAAACCATGGTTTGCAGGACATTGGATGCATATGCTAAATTGGTATAAATAGATGAACCATTTTTGAGTCTTAAGCAGAGAAAGATAGAGATTGATGCGAAGCACGAATTGTTAGATCTGTGGTAGGGTTGTTTGGGTTAGGAATCCTGCTAGCTGTGTGCGCGGAGATCCTCTGTCCTGCTGTGTGCAGACCCTGCTGGCTATGTGCGCAGGCCGTAATTTGGGAATGTAAGAGGATTTTGGTATGAATATATATATGTGCGAAAGTATTGTGGACTTCTTATGTTATCTGGATTTGTTCTGTTATGGTTGATGCAAACTTGAGTTATATGATTATGTATCTATTAGTAGCTATGAAATGTCTGTGTTATGGTACATATATCTATGATCTGTTAAATAACTGTGATTATATTGTTCTGTGATTATAGCTGATAGTACGCACATGGATGCGAAACTATTAAGTTGATCTGATAAGCTGCATTTTGGTTATCTATTGAAAATCCTGTGAAAATCCCCTTGCAATATAGATCTGATAATTGCAGACCAGCTTGACTTACCTACTCTCTCCCAGGGTGTGGAAACCTGGTTCCAGCACCCTCCCATACTGCTTCGAGTGAGACTTTGGGTTGTGCAAGTAGGTCTCATCCAAAAGGGCCAGTAGTATAGGGGTTTGTTGGAAAACCTTAACCTCCGAACCTGGGTCAGGACCCCTCGAGCCAACAAATGGTTTTGTTTCCGGGACCGGGAGAATTTTGAGAGAGATCGGGTAATTCCAAGGCCGTATTGGAAACCTGAGAAGAAAGAAATCGACGAGTGGTTTGAAAAACAAGTTCAAGAATTCGCAGTAAAAGAAAATCGAAGTACGAAGTTTACCACAGAGGAGTGGAAGAATAAGTACATTTTCAAGGAGATCTATGAGATTTTCTTTGTGACGTTTGCGATCAAGCTCCAGGAGTGGCTTGCAAGGCTTGTCGATTTCCAGAAGTGTTGGAAAGACGAACGGGTCACACAGTGGACCCCAGAGCAGATCCAGCAGTTAGAAAATATTGATAACACCATCACTCGCACGATGGATCACTGGGCGGGCAGCGTGTTAGGAAGATTTGTGACAGAATTTGCAGTCAACCAATTTGTGTCCTACTCAAAAGTAGAGTGGAGGTTCTTCAAGGGTTTTTGGGGTAAGTTTCTGAAAACTTTTCCACTACTGATTAAGATCTTGTTGTGCGAAAAAATCATTTTGTGTAGCCATACAGAGTAAATGAGCTCTGATCAAAGCGAGGGTACAACGCGCATTGGTAATTACCACAGGACTAATCAAGAAGGGGATCGATCGATCTACACCCCAGTAATAAGCTTTGTTGTGCATAGCTCTCCATCTACACCACCTTTGAACCCTCATAGGGGTAAGAACTCACCTCCACCACCCCCAGAAGACGATATGGCCTCGCAAATGAAGCTACCTACCTTCAAGGGCGTGGGAGATGAGGACATGGGTCAGTTCTGGTTTGTCGCAGGGTTGGTATGAACTGCGTAGAACATGGCTAGTGATGCAGTGAAAATGTCACAACTATCCCTTGTCTTTGAAGGAAGAGCCTTGGACTGGTATATGGGATATATCGATCAACATGCGAATGCAACTATTGAGGAAATCAATAATTATTTGAAAAAACAGTTCAAGAAGCCTAAGTCCTACTCTCAGATTGTAAATGACCCGAAATATTTCAAGCAAGGACCATATGAGTCCATATGGGAAGCCGATCAATGATTAAAGAAAGTAATCAGGGAAGGAGGATTCCATTATGATGACAGGCAGCAGACATAATGGTTCATTACTATGTTTTTTCCCTAGCTGCGCGTACTGATGAGTCATCAAGCTATTGAATCACAAGAGAAGGCCTTGGAGGTTGCCATGAAGCTGGAGGTTGTGCCAAAAGATGATACCTAGTTAGGAGTAAAGGATACAGAGCCAGATAGAAGCAATGCACATATAGATTTAGAATCTATGAAAGGAATGAGGAACATAGGCTAGCCCTAAAATAAGGTGCATACGATGTAGGGTGAATAGCCACACCAAGGATAACTGTCCGCTGCTCGCAGACTACATGTAGGCCAGGGGACCTAGCCCCCTGCGTCTTAGGGAAGATGTGGGACTGAGTGGGTCGGTGCTATGGTGCGATGACTCTCATGTTACGGGGCTGCATGATACCAACCACTGCCCTCTCCTTACCGCATATGTTCCAAAAGTAAAGAAACAATGGTGTAGGTTTTGCAGGTTTGAAGGACATAATGAACATAACTTCTGAACATATGATCTAATGAAATACCGAGGAAACCTATATAGGGTACAGTCGGACCCCTCATCACCGAGATCCCTTGCGGGTATAGGAGGCTCCCCAGCTAGGGGAAAGGGAGGGGGATGAGGTGGAAGCACAGGTAGGGGTAGAGGCTAACTGATTTGCTATAACTACGGGGACGTAGGTCACTTTTCAAGGGACTACACGAACCCAACCTAGAAATCCTGTAGATATTGCAGACAATTGGACCATGTGATTGAGGACTGCTCGATTCGGATAGCCAAGGTGCAGGAAAAACAACAGACACCTACATAGAATATACAAAGGGTTAAGGCAGAACCTCGAGAGGAAGGGCCAAGCGTTAATGTGATAACGCGCAGCGGCATGGCCACCGAAGGATCTGGGGAAAATGCTGAGGTAGAGCCTCTTATCCATAAAGTAGCCACGAAACAGGAAGGAGTAGACTTACAAAGGGAGAAGACCTTTGTCACAACTCGACAAGACTTTGCTTATGACGAAACTTCTGCTCCTCAAAACCCCACCAACAGTAGAGTTGAAGATGAGGTCAAACCATTATTGAAGGCATGCATGAGGCTACTGCGTAATCAACGGGTCGTGGAAAACCTTCAAGCCATAATCGAAAGCTCACAGGAAAAGCAGATCCAGTCATGAAAATTAAGGATGTGCACAAACTATATAGGCAGAAGAGACGCATTGGTCAAGAGATGCAATTAACCGCGCAGATCGGTGACTATGAAATGGACCAGGTTATTCTAGACCTAGGATCAGATGCGAATGTAATACCTAAACAGACGTGGCAGCAAATGGGATAACCTAAGTTGGAATGGTCCACTATCCAGCTACGCATGGCTAATCAACAGAAGATCATATCATTGGGAAGGTTATAAAAAATTGTAGTAGATATCGTTGGAGTTAAGGTACGGGCTGAATTTGAAGTCATTCAAGTTGTAGAAGATACGGACCCCTATCCGGCACTCCTAGGATTGGATTGGGCCATTGATATGGGCTGTATTATCAATTTGAAAAAACGAAGCATGGTGTTTGAAAGTGAAGGGACACGAGTGATAGTACCACTAGACCCCGCAGAAGGAGAAAGGTATACCGAGCTGGTGCGCGAGGAAGAAGAGGTGGATCACATCTATAAGTTGACTACGAGGGATGAAGATTGGATTAATCCTACGGATGAGGGTGTGCTTTGCTGGGAAAAGGATAGCGAATGCTTTTCTGACTCCGATGAAGAAATAGAAAATTGGCAAAACCGACTGCATGATGTCTCTGTGCTGCGTTGCCTACAGGTTACCAGGGAATTTCGTTGCATATATTTTGAGGTAAGAGAGATACCCTACTTTAATGGTTTCGAAAGTGTAAAATAATTTCTACAAAAATTTGAATCTTAGATGCCCAGAGAACAAAGACTAGGGGCCCTTAACCTAGCTATGCGCGCAACACATGCGAGATGGTGGGATACACATAAGGAGGCGTTCCAGGACTGGGAGGAATGTGAGGATATGATGATCCTGCGATTCGAGCCTCCATCTGAGGTACGCGTCAAGAAATCCCTTGGCCCAGGGGACCCCCGCACACACTTGTTTGCTTGGACGAAGAAGTGGTACGACCGAATTACGGAACAGTGGGTTCACTTGTTTTTTCATACATTGGGATCAATCCATACTGCATGGTACTTAGATGCGGAGCTACATCAAAGCACTCGCCACCGGGAAACTTTGATAACTGACTTTTGTGGTACCTTTGGACTCACAGGGGGCTCAAAGGCACTTGAAAAAGCTCTGCAGGATACAAATACTTTTGTGTTTAATTAATCCAGCTCCTCTGCAGCATTTAGAGTACCGACGAAGGAGACCCAGCTGCGTTCGATCCTTAGACATGCAGGCTACTACAGACAATTCATTCAGGGATACACATTGATCATAACACCTCTGGAAAAGCTGCTCAAAAAGGATGTTTCATTCTTTTTGGATGACGCGTGCCAGGAGAGCTTTGAGCTACTCAGGAAAAAGATTGTCTCTGCACCTATTCTTACTTTCCCTGATTGGGCGATGGTGTTTCATGTTCATGTTGATACTTCGGGGATTTCCCTAGGAGCGGCCTGTATGCAACCTAGCGCCAGAGACATTGATCACCCGATTGCATGTGCTAGTCGGAAACTCTCGAGTGCAAAGCACAATTATTCCACCATGAACAGGGAAGGGTTGGCCTTGGTTTATGCGCTACAGAAGTATCGACACTATCTGTTAGGAGGACAATTTAAAATTTTTACAGATCATTCGGATTTAAAGTACCTGGTGAATAACCCTGTGTTGTGGGGGGGTGGGGGATCTGCTGGTGGCTGTTACTGTTTCAAGAATACGATTTTGAAATCATTGTCAAGCCAGGGAAGTTGAATGTTGGGCTGGATCACTTATCCCGAATTGAGATAGGTGAAGAACCGACTAACTTGGAGGAAGGGTTGCCTGACGCGCAGTTGTTCTCCATTAAGGTCGTTGATGTGCACTTTGCTAATATCATTCAGTTCCTAACTACATGCATGGCACTTGCAGAATATTCAATACGACAAAAGAATGAGTTGGTTACCCAGGCAGTGAATTTTACCATTATCACAGGTCATTTGTATAAACTAGGTGTTGATGAAGTGATGCACAGGTATGTTCTAGAGCACGAACGACACGCTATCTTGGTAGAAGCTCACGAATGAATCACAGGAGGTCACTACACAGAAAAGACGACGACACAAGAGATCTTGCAGGCTGGGCTATGGCAACATAGAATTTCAGTTGGAAACAATCACATTAGACTGAAGTCGGTGCATTGGGAACGCAGGAGGTCTGCTCAAAGAGCAAGGATGTGATGGGAATGTAGGGGTACGCTGAGCGTACCCTGAGTGCGAAAACTAGCCATTGGAATAGTCAAATCGGGTAAAAAAAAAAAAATACCGTTGGATGGGGTAGGTGGCCAGCATTTAATGCAGTGATTTTTGGAGATTTTTTATCGTTTACTTGATGGTAAGTCCTGTGTGAAGTCTACCCTACCATTGGGCGATCACCAAGGCTATAAAACAGGTGAGCTAGATCCGACAAGGGTTCCATATTGCTTGAATAGCTTGTACTTGGCATGTTTGTCCTGGACAAAGTCATGATGTAAGAATTTTTTTGCCTATAACATCTCTTTCATGTCTAAGCAGCCTGCTCCCTCTACCAGTAGAAATCCTAAGTTTATCTTTCGTGCCAGGATGATGGCCACGAATCCTGCCGAACTCTTGGAGCCAGTGACCTTGGTGGAACAAGAAACTAAGGAGGTGGTGGAAGTTGAGTCTAAAGTCGAAGAGGTCCTCTCCACACCTAGCCCAACCACAAGAAAAGGAAAGAAAAAAGCACAGGGCTCAGGAAATCCCCCGAAACCCATGAAATGTGCTGCAGGGAAGCCCTGTACTTCCCTGCAAAACGTAAAATCCCCACGGGCTGCTCCGGAGGAGGCCCAGACCGCCAAGCTGATCAACTAGTTGCCCCCCTTCATTCGACCACATAGGACATCGATGCACACACCAAAGAACCTCGATGGCTTGATCACCTACCTGCATATGTCACTGACCCCGGGGGAGGTTCCCATCATAGGTGAACCTTTTGGAAGGCTTCATGAAATCAAGTTTGACGATCATGATTTGGAAAAATTTGAGGCCTTCCCTAAGCTAGCACCCGAGTTATACCTTGATTCAGTTCACAGATCTGATGGGGTAAAAGTTGCCCCCCAACACTGGGTGCGTGGTTTGGTTGGGTCTGGGCTCCTGCACCTGCTCAAGATGCCACACTTCGGACACTACAATGTCACGAACCGGCTCACACGACAGTTGCTCGCCCCGATTCATGATGGCTACCTATGGATCTAGGACAGAATCCCCATTGATGCTGTGCTAGTTCATCAGATTACCGGTGTCCCCATGAGTGGACCAAACCCCCTGGAGCGCGTTGGTAATAAATACAAGGGGAGGACTGCGGAGTACGTGCGCCAAAAGTATCGTGTGGAGCGCAACACGTGGGGTTTCATCATCAAGTCCATCAGTGACCAAGGTACGCAGTTGGGCACCACGCTGTTGGCGTGTAAAATGATAAGGAAATGTTAGGTCACCTATGTTCCAGCCTACGTAATTCGGTTAGCAGGCCAATGCGAGAAAGGGGCATGTTTTAACTGGGAAAAATATTTGTGTGATGAGTTTCTGACTAATGTCTGCGAGTCCCAGGAGTAGGGCCGTGCCTTTTGTTACTCTTGGTTGTTGTTCCTTAGAGTGTTGGTTGCCTGGGAAGCCCCTACGAAGTCAGTCCTCCATGAGCTTACCCTAGACATGTGCGAAGGGGCTCGCTATGCACACTTATGGGATTCCATGGATCTGCAACGTCTCAAGGACAAGCAGGTGTTGTGGGTCCTCTTTCAGAGCAGCTTGGTCGCAGCCATTAACTCCTAACCTCGGTTGTCCCCTGTTGTGTACGACAAATACCAGGGAATTATAGCATTTCAGATCACTATGCACAACATCCAAATCATGGCACACAAGGATAAAGCCTGGACCTCACTCCCTTATATGGTGGCGGATGAAGAAATTTACAATGTCGTTGCGCTTTGGCCTTCTAATTGGAATATTGGCTTCAAAACTGACACGAAGGGCATCAAAGGAACCAAAACATCCAAAGTCAACCCCCCTGTCATTATTAAGGATATCAAAGGTGCGACCAAGAGTACCGGACAGGACACGGGCGTGGCTGTACAAAAGGATGCGCAACAGAAGCAGACCCTCGAGAAGGACATCGAGGCAGACACTCAGGTGGATTCGTAGACCGACCTGGGTACAAAAGGTATGGATGCAGGCGGACCTGCCTCCCCCCGTGACATGAAGCAAACAAGCGAGCCTGTCAAAATTCCCCGTAAAAAGCAACGATCTCAGCGGACGGAACAAGACGAGATAATCACATTGACTGACGGAGACCTTGAAAAAATCATTGATGCTGTCACTCTGGCCACGGAGGACAGATGGGTAGCCTTAAAAGAGCAGCAACGAGCTGCAATAGACAAAATTTAGGCTAAGCTCTGTGTGCTACAATTGAATACAGACACATTGCAAACTAGTGTGACTCAGGTATGCCCACCCTCAGCCGCTAGTAGTGCAACACTAGTTACAAATGACAGTTGCCTCTGCTCTCTCCCTAGCACAGCTCTAGTGCTCAGTCCACCTGACCTGGGACTCCAAGTCCAGGACAGTACAGAAGTCCAACTGAATTTATATAAGCTCCCTCATGAGGCCTTGCAGGGTCTCCACACCTCTGTATTTCAATAAATTCACCATCAAGACCAAGAAGTGCACCAACAGCTCGGCGTGGCTGAACAAAAAATTGATGCAAATAATGCTGAAGTGTGCCTCGCCACCACGCAGCACATGGAGCTCGAAAACATGATTCACCTAATTTGCACATATGTTCCTGCAGAGATCCCGACCTCATCAACCCCTCAAGCAAAGGTTGAAAGATTGGTCACAGCACTCAAGGCATCCAGGGAAGAAATTTAGATATTCAAGACATGAATGGAGTAGCAGATCGCCGATCTGCAGGCTAAGTTTCAACCCAAAATACCTCCAGAGGTACGGGCCCAGTGAACTGCACTAGTCACTGCAGCTATGACTATCATCATAGGGAAAATCGCGCAAGGGGCCCAATTACTGGAGACCGCCATGCAACTGTGGACCAAGGTCTAGCGCGACCCGATCCTGTGAGGAATAAACCAGGATCTGCGGCAAAAATAAGAAGAGTTCGAGACGATAGAAGCCACCCTGCCCACTTTGGTGCCTGCTCAGCGCTTGCAATGGCTGCGCACTAGCCAATTGCTCCAAATTGATATTGATGACCTTCGACAAAAGAAGAATATCCTCGATGACCGTTTGAAGCCTTGGGCTAATGAAGCCCTCAAACTTTCACAGGATGCCGATGTTGATATTAAGCAGCTAAACCAAACTCTGAAAAGTGTCACTGCTATGACAGAAGGCCCTATTTCAGAAAAGTTGGTCGACATTGCACAGAATGCTACTGCCCAAAGTGAGGGTGTGCTTTGTTCGTTAGTCAAGGCGATCATATTGTTGCAAGCACAGGTCGAGACTCCACCAGCACAGTGACTCGGGATGAGTCAAAAGATTGTGTTGGGGGACTGTTGGAGTAGGGTCTCCTAAAGAGCTATGAATTTTGTCCATTTTTATATATTTTTGTATTTTTTAGTCTAACTCAGGGGTTTTTGGGTGGGTCAAAGCCCCTAAATCATTGTAAGCGGGTCAAGGGTAGAACAAGAGTCCGCAAACCTCGGTTTTCAGACCATTGGATGCATAGGCTAAATTGGTATAAATAGATGAACCTTTTTTTAGTCTTAGGAAGAGAAAGATAGAGATTGATGCGAAGCACGAATTGTTAGATCTGTGGTATGGTTTTTTGGGTTAGGACTCCTGCTAGCTGTGTGCGCAAAGATCCTCTATCCTGCTGTATGCGGACCCTTCTAGTTGTGTGTACATGCATTATTTTGGGAATGTAAGAGGATTTTGGTAAGAATATATATGTGCAAAAGTATTGTGGATTTCTGATGTTATCTGGATCTGTTCTGTTATGGTTGATGCGAACTTGAGTTATATGATTACGTATTTGTTAGTAGCTACGAACTGTATGTGTTTATGGTACATGTATCTATGATCTATTAAATAGCTGCGATTATATTGTTCTGTGATTACAACTAATAGTACACATGTGGATGCGCAACTATTAAGTAGATCTGATAAGCTGCATTCTGGTTATCTATTGAAAATCTTGCGAAAAGCCCCTTGCAGTATATATCTGATAATTGTGGACTAGCTTGACTTACCTGCTCTCTCCTAAGGTGCGGAAACCTGGTTCCAGCACCCTCCCATACTACTTCGGGTGAGACTTTAACGTGCGCAAGCAGGTCACTGCCGAAAGGGACAATAATATAGGGGTTTGTTGGCAAACCTTAACCTTTGAACCTGGGTCAGGACCCCTCGAGCCAACAGTATCCCAAAGGTAACAATCTCATTATTCATGCCTTTACAGATGTAGATTGGGCAGGAAGCGTTGATGATCATGAGAGTACTTGTGAAGCATTGGAATATATTCACTAGAAGCTTTGGATTCTCCCAAGTTATCATTAGATTTTCCTTATTTAGAATATAAAGGGGGAGTGGAAGTGTGTACAGGTCTATAGGATGGTTGTGTGTCATGGGGAGTGGAAGTGTGTATAGGTCCACAGGATGGTTGTGTGTCAGGGGGAGTTACCCTTTTCCATTGATGTCAAAGGGGGAGAGAATGTTGTAGGAAGAGGTGTCATGATAGCAGGGGGAGTACTTGTTTTTCCATCAATGTCAAAGGGGGAGATTTTTGACCAGTGGTTGTCTATGATGTCAACCCAAGCAGCACTAGGCGCTACCCCAATATTGCATGGGATTTTTGACCTACCAAATTACTATATTCTGGGTCAATAATGCTTTTGATGGTTTCTAATTGTCATGATGTTTCCGTTGATATATGGCACGCCACGTAATTCTTCACGGTTTGAGAGATATTCATGTTTAAAGTTTGTAACCCTAGTTAGTGGGCTAAAACCCCATGGGGTTGTGGCATGGGTCATTGAAAAGTCAATAATTAATAATTTTTATGCTCCTAAAATCCCTCCCATGTTCACTTGTTGAAGCCCCTCTCAACCTAAGAATTTATATAAATTGTGATCCTCATATCCTCCTTATGTAGGGATTTTGTCATCTGAAACAGGTCATTGTGGAATTTTCGCTCTAACATTTTTTATAAAAAGATTCAGAAGCTGAAATTTTTATGAGGCAAATCCGAAATCCTGAGGAAGCTCCTATAAAAATTTCAAATCAAGGTGCATAATATTTTTAGAGATATGATCTGTGGAAGTCAGTATTTTTACAAGCTCCTAAAATTCATCTCAAAGAAGTGACCTTGGTAAAATCGTCATAACTCTCTCGATGAGTATCGGATTGGAATTATATAGAAAGTGGCATATTGTACAAAAAATTTAGTTTTCTCTATATCAATTTTAGAGCTGAATGAAGAAACAGTGACACATGGAACTCCGTACAATTTTTCTCCACTGAAACAGTCCATAATTAGGGCATTGTGAGAGATTGAGCATAACTCTCTCTTGAAGAATCCAAATTGGGTCAAACATGTGGCATTGGAAATAAGACTCAAAGGACTACTACAAGGCCACAATTCACATATTGGGGATCTAAAATAACAAATATACACCATATTCAATATCAAGCTCCTAGAAGGCAAGAAAAAGCTAGATCATGTGTTGTCAAGGGTTGCAAAGGACTAGACTTTCTAGGGAAGAAAAGCAAAGGAAGGTGCAGCAAAGCATAGCATGACAAGAGAAGAAATCAAGGTGCATTACAGCAGCAAAAAGTTCATCACATGAAGTCTTCAAGTGGACAACACTGCATACAGTGACTGTAAAGGTATCATTGTACTAAGTCATTGTAAATACATTATTATAAAAATTGTACTAGTGTCTATCTGCCAAGAGTTGAAGAGGCAGTGTCTGGAGGTCTAGGATCATCATTAGGTGGTTGTGTCATAGTTTAGGTTATGGTCTAGTGTGTCTTCTTCTTCTACATCATTCTATATCATTGTAAAGTGGACCATTTTCCTTGGCACGGGAGTCCATTCTTCTTTTATTCTTCTATAGGGTGGTAGGGTGGTGCTCCGCTAGTGCATGAAGTCACCAATAGGTTCAATCCTATGAAAAATTCAGGGTGGTAGGGTGGTGCTAGGGTGAGTTGTATCTCATTGGGTGTTGGGGCATCCATTCAGTTGACTACTGAAGAATCTCGGGCGTTGGAGCATCCATCTAGTGGGAGTTGGAGAATAATACTTTTCTATATTCTAGGAAGTTAGAGCTTTATTTTCAATTGGAGTTGAATATTAAAGAATTATTCAAAAAGCATTAGGTGGTTTTTGTCCCGAAGTGGGTTTCCACCTTAAAAAATGTGTGCATTTCTGTTCCTTTTTTTTACTGCTATCATTGTACAAACACTGATAATAATTGAAGATTAACTAATGCTCTAATTGAAATGAATATTGATTCACCCCTCCCCCCCCCACGTATTTCCAACACATTCCATGAAAAAATTTCGCACATGCATTCCAAAAATAGACGCCCATCCATCCATATAATTTTCTCAACCATCTATAAATATATTACTGCTAAAAATAGACTTTGATCCAAATTATAAAAATAGACATATCACCTAAAAATAGCCTATGGGCCCCACCTAGTGTAGGTGCTTAATATTCACTAGGATCATCATCTTGTTGAATCTCAACACATAGGGCTATGTGGTAGCCTTCCATTGTGCCACGTGGTGACTTTTAATTATCCCAACCACAATCACCACAACCAATTGAACTTTTCCACTTTTCCTGTCCTAATTTGTCCTTTGACAACTGTACTGCACAGTCACCTACTAACATCAATCCCACATCATCGTACAGTCTACCCAGTTAGCTTCTCAATCAACCCTGCAAGTTGACTTTTTAGTTGTTTGTCAAAAACTTCAGAATGCAATAACTTTCTCATATGGTGTCAGATTGAGGTGATTCAAGCTTTGTTGGAATCAAAATGACGAGATATACAATTTGGCGCTAGTTTCAAGATAACTTGAGAACTTTTATTTTTTGATCATATTTTTAATCCCCTGGATCATTTAAGGTGAATTCTTATACCAACTATATCTAAGGATATTATTATAACTATTAGGAAAAATTATTCAAATGAGCTTAGTACCAAAAATATTAGACCTCACTTAGAGCAAACTCTATTTCTTGATCCATACTTACACCAGCATTCATGTCATTGGCCATCTATCCATGATTGCCTTATAGAATGTTATCAAGGGCACCTTTAGGTATGCATTGCTTGCCTTCACATGAATATATGAATATCCATGTGTATCACTTACACATGATCTTTCATTTTTATTTTAAGTCAACTTGATCCATAAGAGTTTACATCCTCGCTTACCCCTTTAATAATATTCAAAAGTACATTTCCAACAATATGTTTCTCTTTGTTAAGAGATTCCTCTCTTGCAAACTTGATCCTATGAGCACCATGTGCAATGATGCCTCCAACTAAGGAAACCAATGTAATGTTAATTATGCCCCAAAACATAATAAGCAAGGCTTTCAACTTGCCCCTTATCTTATTTTGTCTATGCATTTGTCCTCGTGCATTTTAGCTAGTAACCACATATGGTATTTTGTTTTAGCAATACAATTTCATTATTTACTTAGCATGGCTTCATATGCATAGGTGAATTCCTATTTTTATACACACACAAACCTATCTAGGCTTCAAATCCATATCCATTAATTGTGTTGTTACATCACCCTTAAATAAATTCACTTGAAGATATGATATTGTATCCACCCAAGAAACCTATCTTGGAACTAGAATTAATTAATTTTGTCACGGGATATTTAAATTACACATAAATTACATGGAAAAATCTCATTCCCAAACAATGAGAACCTTTAAAATAAGTTCATTGGGAAAAATCGTCTTTACCCATATATTATCAAGTCATGAATCTCACATCCTCATCTCAATGACATCCATAAAAATCCACTGGGATCTATTACTCTGCATTGTGCATTCCATAAATCCATTCTAGTAGTGCATTCAATCATTACATTCATTGTTGTCGGTGTGGACATATGTTTGTATTTATTTAGCATATATGCAAGTGGATCCTTTGTAATTTCCATCTTTAATTTGACATTACTTTTAGGCATCATATTATTCCATATTAATTTAAGATCAACATCAAGCATATGTGTTCACACTCCTTTGCATAGCCTTCCTCAAGGCATGACTCTCCTTTTGAGAGAGCACTTTTTTGTGCCATTTCTCTATCTTATGTGACATAACCTTATTCTAAGATTAATTTTGTTTAGAAACCAAGTGCTAGATATATTATGATTCCTCTTTCTTGATAATTACTTGTAAATGTTAGCTATATTATTATTAATTTTGTGTTCTCTTCATCAAGCAACTATAAAAAACCTCAAATCATAAATATCACAAAGATACAAAGAACACCAAAAATTAGGCTCCAAGACAGGGAAAAAACCCCAAAAGGGAGAAAACCCAACAATCCTTCTCTTATAGAACAGATCAAAATGAGATACCCAAGACCCAAGACCAAGAGCAATACTGCCACAAAGATCCAATTCAACCCTCCTCCAAGTCTCCTCCAATCAAGTCAAAGTCAGCAAAATTCAACATTGGTAAAAATATCTAAAATATGGTCAAACCACAAAAAAAATTGCTCCTATAATAGGGGCCAAAATTCAGCCTTCTTACAGCGTCATAAAACCATGGAAAACTTCACATGAGTGAGTAGAACTAGGGAAAAAACTCGTATTTTCTCTCTCCTTTGACTTCCCTTGATTTTTCTTCTTGTTTTGGCATAGAAATCGATGTGATGTGTTGAATGATGAATGAGATTTCAAGAGGTCAAGTTGAATTATATATATATATTTTTTCAGGAGGGTCAAATAGTTGCCACATAGGCTGACTTGTCCAAGGAGGGCTGACTTGGTCTTGTGTTGACTCTTTAACTAAAAATAAAAATTACAAAAATTCCAAATGGGACTTGACTGAAATACATTTCTTTTGACCTATAATAAATTATTTTTGACTCAATTAACTCTATAAGCATAAAGAAAATGCTTTGACCAAAAGTAAAATAATAATAATAATAAATATGTCAATGATTACAATTACATTTTATTATTTTATGAAGACAGACACTAGATACATTTTTCAACACTCCCTCTTAACTAGGGAGGTATTCATAATGACACTGCAACAAATTCTCAAGTTAAAATATTCATATAAGAAAGGATTCATATTGATAAGCATCAATGATGATTTACATCATTATGGCTAGCGTTTTCAAAACATCAAGGCCTAGGAAAATATGCTTTATCTCTCCACTAAATCAGAGCACAATGTTGGGAGGCATAAATTTGGACACCACCACCTCTCAAGGAACATACCCTAACCAATGTTCCTAAGGTATTACCACATAGGACCATTTCCTAATCCCAAGGAAAAGTACGTCCTTCAGACCATTCTTTACCAAGTCCATGTATCCAACTTAGGATGTTAATCCTAGTTAATCTCAATACCTAAATCAATAATGTACGTCCCTAATTCTTATCCATTTCATCATTCTCCCTCCCACTATTTATGCAATATGATTATGGTTGTTAGTCATGGCCATAGTACATTACACATGGAGAACATGATGTACACCCTCATTCCCTCTCAACCATGGAGAAGATATCCACAAGTCAAAGCTTGTCTCGTGAATACTCAAGCTTCTTATTAGTAAGAGACTTCGTCAATATAACTACTACATGTTCATTAGTGGAGATGTATTGTAGCTTCACGACTTCATCATGGAACATGTTTTGTGTCCCAAGTAATAGTGCATTAGTCAAAGATCTTTCATATCAAACTCAGCTACTAGTTCCTTCTTGAATTGACGAATATGATGTTCCACACCTGTTATAGTAAGTCGTCCACATAAAGTAATATGATCATAGGATAATTCTTCACTACCTTAATGTAGAGGTTTGGATTTGCAGTACTTTTGACGAAACCAAGTCTTATTAGATAAGCATACCATGCTCTAGGGGCTTGTTATAAGCCATATAGAGCTTTATTTAACATGAAAACATGAGTTTATTTTCCATGCACTTCAAATATTTTAGGTTGCTCAATATAGACTTTCTCATCAATTATTCCATTTATAAAAGTTGTTTTTACGTCCATTTGATGTATATTCCATCCCATACTAGCTGCAATAGAGATGATAGATCTATTAGTTGTGTACATGTTTGTAGGAGCAAAGGTTTCATCATTATTAATTCCTTCTAGTTGAGAGAAACATCTAGCCACGAATCTTGCCTTGTATTTATTAATACTCCCATGAACTGCAAGCTTGATTTTAAACACACATTTGGAAGTCACAACGGATTTTTCCTTTGCTCTAGAAATGATTTCCCAAACATCACTCTTCATTATTTATTGGTATTCTTCTAACATTGCATTCTTCCATACTTTATGTTCAACTGTATTTTTTTAAGAGGTGGGATTTCTTCAATGAGTTTGGTCATATATGTTGCATAACATGAATATCTCTTGGATATATTGCTTTCTCTTAACGTTACTTTTATTTTTGTATGCCCTTCGACTTCTTGTAGATTTTTTCTTAACCAAGCTCGTATTTTTCGAGTTTCTAGAATGATGACAGGTTGTACAGGTTCACTTGGTCCTTTTGGTTTTTCATGATGATCAATAGTAGGTTCTGAAGGATTGTCTTTCCTTGGACTCTCATCATTGGGAAATATAAGTCCTTCTTCTTCATTTGAGTCAATGGGGATATCCTTGAACTTCTTGTATGCAACATTCGTTGAATGCGACATCTCTTCTTAATTCAATACAATATTCTTCCTTGATGTAAATTATATATGCTTTGGATGAGGTGTTGTAACCAACGAATATTCCTTTCATACATGTAGGGACCAATTTCTTCCTCATATCCTAAGGAATATGACTGTGGAAAGGGCATCCAAAATAAGGTGATCAACATTTGGCTTCTTTCGATTAAATTCTTCTTCTGAGGTCATGTTATCAATAATTCTGTGAGGAATTTTGTTTTGAATGTATATTGTTGTTATAGAGGCTTCTCCCCATAAGAATTTTAGAAGGTCTTGGTCATGTAGCATTGCTATTAAACATTCTTCAATAGTTCAATTCTTCATTTCTATTGTTCCATTTTGTTGAGGATTATAAGGAAATATTAGCTTCCTCTTAATCCCAGATTTTTTGTAAAAGGCCACAAGTTCATTAAATGTATATTCCCCTCCATTATCTAATCTCAAGATATTTATCTTCTTTCATGTCATATTATCCACTTATGTCTTGAATTCTTGGAACTTATTGAATACTTCATCTTTATATTTCAAGAAATATATCCAATTCTTTTTGGAATGATCATCAATAAATGTTACATAGTATTATTGACCACCAAGTGATTTTTCTAACATGGACCCAAAAACATCAGAGTGGATTTGGTCCAATATTTCCTTGGATCATGTGTCACTACTAGGGAATGGTTTCTTCACATTTTTTCCAAGGGCACACCCTTTAAGAACTCCTTCATGATATTCCTTTAATTGGGGTATACATGTAACCATTTGACTCAAGGATAGCAATATTTTGTAATGGAGATGGTCATACCTTCTGTGCCACAGCTCACAAGGATTGATGTCCAAATGTCCTAAATCTTGAGGAGGGGGAGTTAGAAGGCTATGAAACATCCCATCATGAATCCCAATGGTCCTTGAATTTTCTATACTATATCAATTTTCCCAAACAATTACTTTTCCATCAGTAAATGTTGCCTTGTCTCATTTATCTTCTAAACAAGAAATAGAAATAAAAATATTTTTCAAACCTAGAACATAAAGGATGTTCTTGAGATGAATGTTCACTCTAGAATCCAGTTCTATGGAGGTAGATCCAATCCCTTTTACTAAATAACTATTTCATCTCCAAGTTTGACTTTGTGAGAATAGCTTCCAATATATAGGGTATTGAGATGTCCACGTTCACTTTTCATATGCCTTGAATCTCCACTATCAATTACCCACGTTCTTTCACCTTCAAATGAACCTGTAATTACAGAGTAGATACTTCCATCCTTGATTTCCTTAGATAGATTAGAGATGAATTTGGTGATGTATCCTTTAATGGATTCAAAGACACTTCTTATAGGCTTGAGACCTTCCTTCATGTAACTTGCCATTGAGAAGAGAGAGAAGAGACAACTACTGAAAATATGTGTTTAATCAAGAGTGCTCGCAAATTGTGATCTTGAATCTTCCTTCCTTTTCCTTAGATCTAATTACTTTTAAATGGTATATATCTTCTTATTAATATTATGTTCTCTTCATTAAGAAATTATACAAAACTTCAAAGTATAAATAATACAAATAGACAAAGAACACCAGAAATTAGGCTCCAAGCTAGGGAAAAACCCCACAAGGGGGAAAACCCAACAATCCTTCTCTTATAGAATCAGATCAAAATTAAATATCCAATGCCCAAGACCAAGACCAGGAATGCCACAAAGATCCAATTCAACCCTCCTCCAAGTCTCCTCCAATGAAGTCAAAGTCGACAAAAGTCAACATTGGTCAAAAATTTTAAAATTTGGTCAAGCCACAAAAAAATTTGGTCCTATATTAGAGATATAATTTCAGCCCTGTAATAGCCTCAGAAAACCAGAGAAAAAATCACGTGTGTGATCACAAATAGGGCAGAAAAACTCGTATTTTCTCTCTCCTTTAACTTTGCCTGATTTTTCGTCTTATTTTGGCACATTTTTCGATGTGATGTGTTGAGTTATGAATGATATTTTTAAGAGGTCGATGACTTTTATATATAGTTGTCCAGGAGGGTTGAATATTTTCCACATAAGATGACTTGTCTAAGGAGGGCCGACTTGGTCTTGTGTTGACTCTTTGACTAAAAATAAAAATTATTTTTCTTTTCTTTACAAAAATTCCAAATGGGACTTAACTCAAATAAATTTCTTTTGAATTATAATAAATTATTTTTGAATCAATTGAATATATAACCATGAATAACATGCTTTGACCAAAAATAAAATAATAATAATAAATATGTCAATGATAAAAATTACATTTTATTACGTTATGAAGATCGATACTAGCTACATTTTTCAACAAAGTCCTAGCAATGTTAGTGATGCCAAAACATAACCAACAAGATTTATGTATTTCACCATATTTTCCCTTGCTCATGCACTCACCTTCATAGGCATTTATGTATATAATCAGATATCATATGTAGTACTTGTTCTCCAGACTAATTTTCAATATCCTTCCACTTCATTTCGAGGTAGAATTCCTTCTTTTTCGATATCAACCATTCCAAATACCATGAATGAAACCTTAAAATATGGACTTGAATCCTTTATGCATAACTGATAATGGGGCTTACCTTTCAATAAGATCTCCATATTCTTAAGTATTTGAATAGAAACTAAGAAATTAGCTCCTCGAGATTATCAATTCTTGAGTTCTTACTTCCTCAGGGGAAAATTCATTATGAGCATACCATCCATCAAACCCAACCACTAGATTTAGCCTTCAAACAAGCCACCATTCTGGTTGTTTCTATAGAGACATGGAGTCCAAATAATTACTTAAATATTTATAGCTTTTGGAATTATATCTACTACTCTATCTCGATTTGAAAACTTTTGACAATAAAAATTCAATGGTCTACTTCTTGGCCCAACCAATTGTTGTGTGGGACCAATGCTCTTATACCACTATATAACACAATCAAACCCCTAGGTCGCCTTATAGAGGTGGAGGTCAATTTTTTTTCTTCCTTGCATAAGTCAAACCCCATTTTATAGGTTAGTGTCACCTTTTATTCATTAAGAGATTTATAATGATATAACTTTCATTCGATTTTGAACTTGGGGCATAAAGTTATGGCCCTTAGAATATTTTGTACTAGTTACATGTCAATATGTCCATATATTCAACACATGGTAGATGATGTGGCACGCTAGGTCCACATGTCACCCTAAGGGTGGTGCAAAGTTAGCACATAGTTAGACTATGTGAAAGAGACAAAGACTATGAATATTATATCATAGGAAAACCCTCATTTTTTTTATCAAAGAGGATTATTTTTTTTAATGAATAAAGGAAACTTTAGAATAAGAAATAAACATAGTACATTTAGATCTTTTCCTATTGCGGTTTTCCACTGGGGAAACCAGACTAGCAACGGAAATAGAGTTTCTTTGGACAAAAATTTATAGCATACTCCTTACTATTATGAGATACACATCCATCATAGTTTTCCATGGAGGCCCTGCGATACCAAAAAAACAAAATAACAAGTTTCTAAGAAGAAAATATGATCATATGGTAGTAGGAGCTAAATGAGAGAAGCCAAAAAGTATAAAAATCCATGAAGTATCAACCTGAAGTAGAGACGTCAATTGGCAGCACTTCCACAGAGAAAATTTGTAGTAGTTCTTCCTTGCATGGAGTCGAAAACCACAATAATGATAATCAAAATGAAAACCATCAAGCCTACCTTGAAATGTAGATGGATTGAGCACTTTAAGGTGATTAAATGAGCCATAATACCTAATGATATTGATGATGGTACCCTTTTCATACCTTGCGCATGTGAGCAGCCCAAGGGGGCTCAGATTTGTCTTATCAAGGACGTTTGGTAGTGCTAACACCCCGATTGAGGGAATCAAAGAGGATTCTTAGATAAATATATATTGAACAATTTACTGAAAATAAATATTATTTTATTTTCCTCTTTTTGTGCCCCATCTATGTGAAGTGTCGAAACTTAACCTTTTTATCATTTCATTTTGTCGTTGCTACAACACCCTCTATATTTTTCCTTCCTTCAAATTTTGGAGCCTCCTTATAATCATGTTATCCTTCGTGTCAAGCCATTAATGTCATGCTTGGTCATGTTGTTTAAGTTTTCAAGTATTTAGAATCTTGTTGACAGTGTTGGAAACCGCCAACATATACGGGGTCTCCCCGATATGAAGTCCCAACTAGACCTCACACCATTTGGAGTAGGAGCCCCATCTAGGAAATATGCTCGGTTGCAATGTTCTTAATGATTTTCCTTGGCTCCAATAAATAACATAAGAGAGTATGCATATAATTTTGAGATGAAAAAGTAAGTTAGCCTTGTGAAGTACTCAATTGTAATGTGTATAAAGGTTCTTTCACAAAAGGGAAGAGCAAGTGAGTCTTTAATAGAAAATTAATAGTAATATCCTAATAAAGATACGTGCATTTATCTAAAAGGATCGTAAATTATCTTGTGAAATAGTTCATAAAGAAACAACAATCATGAAAGCAAGAGACACACAATTCAAATATGCATACTAAAGCCAACGAAATAGTGCATTTTTCATTAATATGTGTAAACATAAACATACATTGAAAACAATTAAATAATAGTCTTACAATCATTCATGACATATGCATGAAAGTGCATAAGCTCCAGGAGCTTCAAATCATTAATTGAAATTCCAAAGATACATCATTACAATGATACAACACTAACCCCAATACTAATGTTAAGCCACCACTTGCTCCTCAAAAGACTAATCTTCTCTCTTATGCCTAGCTTGAGAAGCCAAGGTGAAAATTCATGTTCTTGAGTTATGAGGGTGTATTTATAAAAAATGAGGTGACTCTCCACATCCCTTGTGACTCTTGACCTCTCTCATGACTCTTGAGATTCCCATGTTCCTTTTGAATTTTTATATCTCTAGTACTTTCTAGTGACTTTTCGCATTCCATGTGTGACCCTTGGGCTTCCACGCATCTTATGTTTTATCATTTTCTTTGGAATTAAAATATTACATCCCACAAATTGTGACAAAATACATTGACAACATGAGACATTTGTGGTGAAACTTTGAGAAGCCATGACTTGGCGATGGTAACATAAGACTCCATTTTACTATAACTATGTCAAGTTATTCTCTTTTGTTGATGTCTTCACATCTTCATGATAAGTATTTCTTTTATTTGATCTTCATACTCAAAAGGGGTTGGTTATAATATAGATTCTTCCATGTCAGCTCGATCTCCATTCATCTATCATAGACCAATGTTCCTTTATCTCTATGTTTGATGGTCTCTTTGTACTTCATCTCCACAAGTGTCTTTGCAGCATCTCCTTGATGTCCTCCTGAGCATAATCCTGCCATGTTCAGATAATGACACCTATAAAGGAATTTCACTCATGACAAGATTATATGAGTTTCATAATCACCTAGTCTATGTTGTTTCTCATGCATCATGTTGAGTATGATGGGACAATGTGTTCTGTTAGTATGAATTCTTCGTCGAAGTGTACGAAAAAGAACCACTTTAGCTACGCATAACTAATAGCCCTAACAACAATAATGGCTGCAAAACATCTTTAGATCTGCAATTAGTAGTTAAAGTGCTGCAACAAACAGATCTATAAATAGAAAGACATTAAGCAGTAAAGTAAAGAGTTTGCTCCATGCATCCAACAGACAAGACAAGAACACGATTTTTGAATGAATTTTTATATTACAGGGCACCTGGGAGGAAACAAGAAGGTGTATCCAGACCTCCTCAATGGGATGGGTTCTTTGTAGTCCTCAGCACTTCAGATCTAAGCTTTCTCTCTCTTGTAGATGTAGAAAACCCAATGCAGAAAATAGAGCTCAATGGGAGCAAATGGTGAAAAATGAGACCAAGTGTATAGATCCAGAGTGATCTAGTAGGCAACAAAAGGTGAAGAATGATGGGGAAAACCCTCCTATTTATAACAAAATATTGGGTCATTCTAGATCTTGGTGCATGATTAAAATAATGTTAATCAAATCTAGATCCACCTCTACGGAATATTTTATTATTATTTGTTGGAGGGAAAGGGTGCTTGACTTGGGTCAAATCCCTTGATTAGTGAAGAATAAATAAATAAATGATTTATTTATCTTTTTAAGGAAGTGGTTGGGATATAATCAAATAAATAATGATTTATTTAATTAATGGTGGTTGATTTTGTCATATTTAACAAGGAATATTATTTAAATAATTATTCCTAGAAAATAATAAGATAACTATGGGTTTATCTCATTAATTTCTTTGTTTTTGGGTTAAACATGACCGGGAATAATAATTAAATTATGGTTTAATTAATTATTCCTTTTGGGGTTTCCTAATTAACATAGTGAAAGCAGTTTTACTTGGGGTAAAACTGGTCTTACATGGTGTACCTGGGTCCATCTAATGATGAAGAGTTAGATGACCAAAAAATGGTGTAACAGATTGCCCCCCAGCGTGCGAGTGTCAGGAGCAAATCGTATGACCGAAGTACGTTGTAAGAAGACAATCACTAGGCAACAAAAGGGTATGTCAGAGAGAGAAATATGAGGTAGATAGTGTGCTGAAGGACTAGACCCTGAGGAGACGAGACTCGCAGGTGCAACAAGTCTCCGTTATGAGAGGGTACCTGTGCTGAAGGCGGCGGGGGAGGCATACCTATGCCCGCCGTGACAAAGTACAAAAGAATAGTGTGTCCAGTGAACAAGGGACCGAACCATAGAGTACAGCTGGCATAATCAAGAGCCAGATAAAAATACAAGGAAGAGTCTCACATACATGCTGTGCCTGGGATAACAGCCAGGACTAGTACAATATCATCTGAGTACATGAGATAAATACAACCCAAATGCCCCTTGTAAATGGGGAAGGGCTCACAAAATCTGACTGATACATGCAAATCATAGAGGTGCTGCAAGTGGCTAAGGCCAACATCATCAAAATCTGGAGCGGCATCAAAGGTTGCAATGAAGAGGTCATCCGGGCATGTGGGGGGCTACCTGCAGGGCCACCCCCTCATGAGGGCTAAGACATCTCACACACACCCGGGAATCATCAAGAGCTGCTGCTGGGTCACTAGACTGTCCAGTATACGCATCTCGATCATGCTGAAAGGAGCTGGAGAAGCAATCAAGTCAAAGGGAAGTGAGAGATCCCTCTGCCTGATACGAGGCACCGAACAAGAGTGGAAGCTGGAACCAAGGTACACCTCCCTCTAGACCTAGCTTCTGGAATAAATGTGCTGATGTCGACAGAAGGAGGTCTGGGATAACAGCCAAGACTAGTACAATATCATCTGAGTACATGAGATAAATACAACCCAAATGCCCCCTGTAAATGGGGAAGGGCTCACAAAATCTGACTGATACATGCAAATCATAGAGGTGCCGCAAGTGGCTAAGGCCAACATCATCAAAATCTGGAGCGGCATCAAAGGCTGCAATGAAGAGGTCATCCGGGCATGTGGGGGGCTACCTGCAGGGCCACCCCCTCATGAGGGCTGAGACATCTCACACACGCCCGGGAATCATCAATAGCTGCTGCTGGGTCACTGGACTGTCCAGTATACGAATCTCGATCATGCTGAAAGGAGCTGGAGAAGCAATCAAGTCAAAGGGAGGTAAGAAATCCCCCTGCCTGATCCGAGGCACCGAACAAAAGTGGAAGCTGGAACCAAGGTACACCGCCCTCTAGACCTTGCTTCTGGAATAAGTGTGTTGAGGTCGACAGAAGGAGGCCCGCCTTAGGTGAGGCAATGAGAGATCCTCAACTAAGGCACGAGAGAATAGCAATAGAGCGACGGACAGACTGACACTAATGATGATGGCTGAAATGGGAAGGGTGGAGTGGCGAATGGACGACTTCCCTTGTTAGAGCATAAAGGGCATGAATGACATGGCAGCGACTGACACAATATCGAAAGGGACAGGGGACAGTGGGGCTGAAGGTCATGAGATGCGGCACAAGAGAGGAACCAAGCAAAAAGAATGGAGGGCTATAGTAGGGTGTAAAAGGATGCAGGATAGACTCCATGAATGCAATGATGACTCAACTCGGATGCTCTAAGCAAGGGCGACTAGATAGTGCTGCCACACAATAAAGGCCCCAATGGGGGGTCATAGATGCATGAGTACAAGGTGGGCACTCACGACGAAAATCAACACGAACATGGACAAGTAAGGGGGCGATATGGTGCCCCAAGTACAAGTGTCGTAAGTGAGGAAATTCGATTTTGAGGAGCGGTGAAGTGACCCTTCGTGGAAAAATGTGTCCGGGTGAAGTATCAAATCACCAAAAACTAAGTAAACCCCATTTGAGAGCTCGGTGAGATCTATCCAGCGGTGCTGACGGTTCGTCGAACGGGGCTACGGTGTGGTCGCAGCAGTCGAAAGAAGAAACAGGGGTTCTCTTTTAATGAGGTCGTTTTCCCTCCAAAATCATTCATTTGCTATTGTTGCTGTGGTGAATGTGGAGAGGAGAGAAGGCCCTAAATCTTGCGGCGAACGTAGCGGACAAACCGACCGTTGGATTCGAGATCCGTCAGTTGGAGGTAAGAGGCCTAACCTTGCTCTTGCATTTTGATGGATTAGATTTGCAGTTTAGGGCCCAACACCCCAGAAACAACCCCTCCCTCCTCTCTACGGCCGGGTCGCACCTTTTGGGGCAAAAGGTGCGACCCAGGACGCAGGTTTTGGGGCAAAAGGTGCGACCTGGTCCAGAAATGGGCAGAAAGCTGCGACCTGGGAGGGGAGGGGAGCTTGATGCTGTTTGATGGCCGGGAGTTGGGTTTTTGTGTGTGGTTATGGGTTGCCCGATCTGTACCCTGACAAAAAGAATGTGTTTTTGCAGGTATGGCAGAGTTACGAGTCAACTGGAGAGAGAGGGATCTGGGAACACTTCGGGCAGAGATCCAGGCGGATCAGGGCGTCCGTCGTGTATTGGCCAGATTTGGGGTTCCCAAGTTTGTGGAGAACCCGTTGATGAGAGCAGGGGAACTGACACGTCCTGGACATCACATCGGGATCCGCATCGTGAGATCTTGTAAAGGTGTGGGCACGCGGATCGAACCGACTCGGCCCAGATGTGTATTTCGACCGCCTCCCACCATTTGGGATAAGTGGGAGACACGTTAGGCGTGCTGCGCCGGCGGGGCGGCATATCATGGAGTTTGTGGAACGCCATTGTCGACCGGGTTTCCAAGTCAAGGGGACTCGGATATCGATCTGGGATCTAGAGAGGCTAGAAACCCGTGCAGTGGCCGCAGCTGTGCTGCGAATCCTGGGCACCCAGGCGTTCCATCACATCACCGGTGGGCAGATGATGATAGTGGAGAGTGTGTTGAGTGGGACCTACTTTGGGTGGGCCCAAATGATGCTGGTGTCGCTAAAGCGACAGTTGTCGCTATGCAAGCGGCAGGTGAATCATGATTGCTCATATGGGACTTTGTTGTGCGCCTTCTTCTTTGAGAAGATCCCGACCTTGAGGCCTCGCGTGCAGCTTCCAGATGGGGGCCCGAGAGAGCCTAGGATGCGTCGTTGGGGACGACTACTCTGCAAAGGAGGAGGAGGGGCGGTCGGGCGAACATTTCGACCGGAGTTTTTTGCCCATTGGGATCAAATGCCGTTGTACATAGACGACTACCCTTATAGTGGGATGAGCTACTGTGGGGATCCGGATCTGCCACTTCCGCCTGGTCGAGTCCGGGGGCCCGATGGTAAGTGACAAATTGCTATTCTTATATGGGCATGTTTAAAGTTTTTTGAATAGTAAATAATGATACTGATTCATGGACTTTTGGTATGCAGATATAGCACCGGTAAAACCGGCCGGATATATGGGACGACCGGCAGCGTCTGGAGCTACGGGTCCGAGTGGATCGAGAGCAGCGCAAAATGATGGTGCAGCCGCCCTACCGGAGGACATCCGCCGTAGATGTGAGCAGCTGTTGACCGGAGTATCAGAGCGCGGGTGGCAGGATTTAGACGACCAGTACATAGAGCCATGTGTTGGTCTCCCCTCGGAGTGGCGAGGTATCATGCGGCGCATGGCGATGGCCGGTCAAACAATGCGTGATCTACATGCTGCAGGGGCAGAGCCATTGGCCCGGGAGCCTCCAGATAGTGATTAGGGACATATGGTGCCCCCTTTGATGTATGTAGGGGCAGGGGGTGCCGCCTATAGTGTAGGGAGGGGCATATGGTGCCCCCAGTTTTTGTTTTTTGGTTTGTAACATGCTATGGGCATGTCGGATGTATATGTGTGGGGGGGCGTATGGTGCCCCCAGTTTTTGGAACATGCTATGGGCATGTCGTATGTATCAGAGTAAATGGACTCATCAATATATGGTTTGCGACACATATTATGGATATGCATCGTCTTTTGATGGTTGATTTAATGTTATTGTCCTGTATGAATTGTGTGTGATAAATGCCAATCTAGAACATGGTTTGCAATACTATCTACGTAGTGATTCTAGTCTCTGGGTACATGGTTGAAAGTGATGGTTTCAAACGCACGTATTAAGACTTTCACTCGTAAATAGCGTCTAAACAGCACAGGGTTATGCACACGATAAACACCATTTAGTTGCATGACAAGAAGCAAGGAATCCAAACGAACGTGCAGATGGCGAATGCGATGCAACAAAGCATCAGCTAGTAGGCCACGCACCGCATCGTATTCGGCCTGATTGTTGGTGGCAGAACCAATGCATACCCCGTTAGACAGAACGAGGTCATGCAAGGGGGTGAAGATGGCCCACCCTGCCGAGGCAAGATTCCTGGAGTAGCGACTTGCACCATCGGCGTAACCGATAAAGGATGTGGACGGGGGATGCGCAAGGTGGTGTGACAAGACAATACATGAGGGGATGAAAGGAAAGGACGGCAGCGTGAGGGGGCAGAAGTCATCGAGCGGAAATGGCGGGGGGAAGGGGCAGGATGAGCAAAACTCAAACAAGGTGATGTATGAGGGCTATCGGAAACATCGCGAGGACTCGGGCTGCGAAGGTCAACAGAGACACCAGTGGAGTGATCTCGAGTATCAAGGGACACAATGGGGGAGGCGGCAGACGGGCTAGGTTCCAAGTGTCGCGCAGAGGAGGACAGGTAAAGAATGGTGACTGTAGACTCCGTCATCTGGACATCAGGGGGGGGAATATGGATGGGATCAGTGGAATCCTCAGGCTGGGCTGCAGCATACTGCGCGAGAATGGGAGAGGCGGATTGATTTTGTTCAACCTCATACTCGCGGATTACCTCAAGGGAGTCATGGTAATGCGTCAGGTGAGGACAATGATGGGAGTAGTGGCCATGGACACCGCACAAAGCACAAGGCTTGTTGGTGCGGAGAGTCTTGGGGTTCTTGGAGACCGTCGAAGCAGGAGTGGGAGTTTCAGGGACCGTAGTGTCGGGGAACGCGACTTTTACCATGGGGCGAATACGGGGTAACTCGGGACAAGCATGGGTGGCAGGACCGATGACATCACATAAGGCACAAGGCTTCGAGGGTGGGGGAGGAGCCGAGGTGGTTGTGGTGGTTTGGTCTTTGGTTGCCCCCTTGCGGGCTTTTCCTTTCTTCCCGGGAGCCGACTCAGCAGGGGAAGGGTCCTGTGGAGGTGCTGGGGGCACGTTGGCTATGGAGGAAGCGAGGGGGACCGGTTGAACCGGTGTCAAAGCCATGTAAGGTTTGGGGTGACCAGGGGGGGTGGCGGCTGGGGGGTCAAGGTACCAAACCGAAATGCCCAAGGTCAAGTTAGGGAGAGAGAGGGTGGCCATGACGGGGACAGAATATACTCCAGGAGGGGGAGCCAAGAAGGGGATCTGTCCAGCAGGGTAATGACCAGGAGGAACGGCTCCAAGATGGTTAAGGCCAGGAGGGACCGATCCTGGAGGATAAAGAGGTGCGGGGGTGCCAGCTATAGGGGGAGGGCCAGAAAGGGGAGGTCCGGCTGGCTAAGATGGATGGATAGGAGCGGGTTGCGGAGGGCGGGGAGGAGGGTGCGGGCTAGCTGAGGCAGGCCGTTTATGGGCAGCCTGAGATGATTGCATCATGCAAACATTCGACAAGCTGGGATCAGTACCGGGAGGGGGAGGAAGGTGAGGAAAAGTACCAAGCAAGGTGGAATCTTTATAAACGCCGGGGGAGACACTGGTCAAGGAATCGACAGTTTGCTTGTTGGCTACAGAAGAGATGGTCGTCTCGGAGGAGGACTGAGACGATGACTCATGATACGATAGCTGGTCAATGGTGACTATCTTCCCGTTATGTGGAAAAGACATCTTACGGAAAACCGCGGATGGGACAGCAGACATGGCATAGGTGTAGCTTCGCCCCAATAGGATGTTGTAGTCCAGAGGGGCGTCAATGACTTCGACATCAACGCAAACAGTCTTACCGGCGAGGGTGATGGGACAGTTACGAAACAGGCCAATAGGCTGGGAGGCATGACCATCCCACGCTCGAAGGGTGATCGTGGAAGGGGCCAACTCTGGGGATCCGAGTTGCTTCCAAACCGAAGCGGACATCACACAGGTGGATGCCCCCTCATCAATTATACACCGGGATACAGTGGCGTTCCGGATTTTGACTGGGATTTGGAAAGCAACGGAAGGAGGAAGAGGAGGGTGGTTCGATTGAGTGGCGTCGAAAACAATCATTTGGTCATCAGCAGGATCAACAGCGCCCACGGCAGATAGTAGAGCCTTCCTTTGAGAAGGGCACGACTGGAGGAGTTCCAGTGTGGAAATGGCAGCAAGGGATTGTGCCAAATCATCTACTATACTGTACGATTGAGCGGCTCGACCAGAAGCAGCATTTCGGCGTAATGGACCCTTTGGAATCTTTGGGTGAACCTCAACTTTGGGTTGAGGGATGTGTAAGGGGCCACTGGATGTCGAAAGAGGCTCTGTAGAACCTGAAGATGGCTTGGTGTACTGGCGAGACCGAGTTTGAAGGTGAAGGTCGACGGAAGGGGACGGATCGGAGTGCATCATGAGGATCTGGTAGTCAGAGGAACCGGAAATGGACGAGGGTGTGGCGGCATGGCTGTCAGGGGGGTGGGTAGCCACGAATCCCTGTTGAGGGAAAGGATCAGTGAACACAGCTGGCTGGGTAGTGGCCACATTAGGAGGAGCGTGAGGGGAGGCGTGTTGTCCGCGCAATGTGGCTTGAGACTCCCACATCTGTCGCATCTGGGGCAAGAGAGGGCAATCGTGAGTGTAGTGACCGTAAACACCGCAACACGAACAGGGCTTGTTTGTGCGAAGCGGCCTGTCCGGCCTGGGCGGAATGCCCTGAGGCTGGTTGCTAGTGTTAGGGTCCTGACCAGAATTGGGTCCTCGGTTACCAGGGGCAGATGGGTTCTGGTTTCCTCTCCGCCTTCTTTGGGAAGGGGGATTAAACGCACCCTGCCGCGCAAATACTTGCCCTGGAGGGGGTTGTAAGGGTTGTTGCAGGTGGTGAGGAGGCAAGGGAGGCGGAAACGCATATGCTGGGGGAGCTGGCGCACCAGGCTGCGGATAAAAGTAAGGGTTGGGTTGGGCAGCATTGAGGTAAGCAAGAGGTTGGGCAAAAGGAGGAGGCATGCCGTATCCTGGATACATGTTGCCGGGAGGGGGCAGAGTGCTAGAGGTGCTGGCCCCTCCCTGAGGGAGGCCATGGCTCATAGGAGGGTGAGCAGAGGGGTGGGAAAGAGATCCAACAATACCGTCTGCGGAATGAGATGCCCCCGGGGCGTTAGCGCCACCGGGCCTGGGGATGTCAGGGAGAACGGTATAAACATAACCAGATTGAGCGTAGATCAGGTCATACTTTAAAGCTATTTGGAGGGCGGCTTCTTCAGATTGAGGAAAGTGAGAGGCGACATCTTTGCCGATGGGAGACGGGAGGGTGCGAAGGAACTAGTCCATGTAAACCCGATCTTCAAAGGGAGGGGCTCGACATAAGCTCCGTCTTCGTCGCCATTCCTGAACATGGGCAGAAAGGCGTGTGGAAGAGGATTGCTTAAATGAAGTCAAGAGCTCCGTACCAGTGTCGTATCGGAGAGGGAGCTGGAAGTACGACAAGAAGGCTTGGGCAAGAGTCTCGAACGTGGTATGGGAGGAAGTGGCCTGTTCGACATACCATTTAGAAGCGTCGCCGGTAAGCGTGCGTTGGAACAAACGAAGACGGATGGAGTCATCGGTAATGGAGTTGGAGGAACACCACATGTGGAAAGACCGGACGTGATTGGTTGGGTCTTCGCCATTAAGGCCCTCGAACTTAGGGATATCCGAGGGTAACTTGGTAGGCATAGTGGGCCAGGTAGTATTATGGTGAATGGGGTCGTTAATCAACTGATGGAAATCGGGGAGGCTGAGGCCTGCAATGTATGGCAGCACAGGGGTGGCCGGAGTAGTGGTTGTGATGGTCCCGCTAGAAGGAGGGCCGGTATTGGGGCCGCTAGCATTGGGCCCTGATCCAGACATGGTGAAGGTAAAAGGGGGAGAACCGGGAGGAGAAGGGGGACCTGAGGAATCAGGAGAGGAGTCGGAGTGCGGACTCGAAGGTGGACTGGCTCGACGACGACGGTGCGGAGCAGGTCGATCAACCGGGAACAGAGGATGAAGGCCAAGAAGTCTCCGGGAAAGGCGCCTTGGGGGCGCAATGATGACAGGAAGAAGGAAACCGACAAGGGCAGAAAGGGGCAAAATCAAGAAGGTCAAGTGCAGATAAGGTGCAGTGACGATTGATTTTAGAGTCTTTGCCAGGCGGTGTAAACCAGGCGCTTCTTCACTTAAGGTCAGTGTGTGGTGTGCGTTAATTTTAATTTTTAAACCCTTTCCGTTGTTGAGAGCAAAAAAGTGTGCAACGTAGCTGAAAATAAACCTACAGAGAACAGAATAAAAATGCTGAAATAACAGAAAAATAACAGCTACATATGCATCTATCAAACCCAAGAAAGGGGGTCTCTCAAAACTATGCTGAAAAGAAAGGGAAAAACTATGGAAACACACACAAACGAAGCTCAACAGATATCTTGGTCATGGTGAGACGGAGAATTTGAAAAACCACACAAGCGAAGGCCCAACTAATAGGCCGAGAAAAATGGGAAAAATCTTGGAAAAAGGCGAATTAACGGGTTCGACTGGTTGAGTTGAGGTCGCGGGTTACGGGAGCCACAGAAGTGCGTCCGAGGTCGCGGGTTTTGGGCCAAGGTGCGACCGGGTCCATTTGTTCCAATGATTCTGAAAATTCTTGATCTCGATTCATTTAGTGTCGTCGAAATAGCATAAAAGGGCAGAAATAGAAACACACGGAAGTTAGAAATTTTAAGTTTTAGGGTTTTATGTGAGAAAAATGACATAAAAAGAGGAAAACTAAGCAGCTGAAAAGAAGCCCTAGGGCCTGAAGTAGCTGGATATGCAGGAATAGGAAAAACGACAGCGGTCGTAATTTAAAACACGTGTGGAGTCGCCATTTGTTAGTATGAATTCTTCGTCGAAGTGTACGAAAAAGAACCACTTTAGCTACGCATAACTAATAGCCCTAACAACAATAGAGGCTGCCAAACATCTTCAGATCTGCGATTAGTAGTTAAAATGATGCAACAAACAGATCTATAAACGGAAAGACATTAAGCAGTAAAGTAAAGAGTTTGCTCCATGCATCCAACAGACAAGACAAGAACACGATTTTGAATGAATTTTTATATTACAGGGCACCTGGGAGGAAACAAGAAGGTGTATCCAGATCTCCTCAATGGGATGGGTTCTTTGTAGTCCTCAGCACTTCAGATCTAAGCTTTTTCTCTCTTGTAGATGTAGAAAACCCAATGTAGAAGGTAGAGCTCAATGGGAGCAAAAATGGCAAAAATGAGACCAAGTGTATAGATCCAGAGTGATCTAATAGGCAACAAAAGGTGAAGAATGATGGGGAAAACCCTCCTATTTATAACAAAATATTGGGTCATTCTAGATCTTGGTGCATGATTAAAATAATGTTAATCCAAATCTGATCCACCTCTGTGGAATATTTTATTATTATTTGTTGGAGAAGAAAAGGACTTTAAACTTGATTAAATCCTTGAGTTAATAAAGAATAATAAAATAAATGATTTTATTCTCCTTTTGGGGAAGTAGTTGAGATATAAGCAAATAAATAATGATTTATTTAATTAACGTCGTTGATTTGGTCATATTTAACAAAGATATTATTTTAAATATACATTCATAAAACAATGAATAATACGGGTAGTATCTCATTCAAATTCTTATTTTTAAAATTTCCAACAATGAATGTCAGGTGAAATTATGGTTTAGGTCATTATTCCTTTTAAAGTTCCTAAATTGTTTTCCTTACGGTGGCAATTTACTTGGGGTAAAGCTGATCTTATCGTGTACTTGGGTCCATCTAATGATGAAGAGTTCAGGCAATAGCTAATTCTAACAAATTTCTTGCTGGAACACTAATAAAGAATCATTTTAAAACGTTCCCCTTACTTTGATTGCATTGGTGATGCTAATATGTTTTGGTCAAATATTGTGAGAATTTGAACGGTGTGAGAGTAACATTTTCTGTCTTGAAATACTTGTTAATGTCAAAAACGGTGAAAATGTTCCACATTTGTGGTGCATTAAATACACTTTTTCTTCTATTAAATCTTTTGTCTGCCCTCACAAGCACGGTCTGGAAATGCTTTCAATTTCATTCTAGGCTATACGGAACATGAGGTAACCTTGGGAAATCATAACTTCTAAAAACCTAATATAAGTGAACAATTATTCTCCAAACCATCTAAAGGCGGGAGAGACAACCTGTGGGAATAGCAGAGGCATCCTTGTTATACAATGTTAAATACAGTAGCAGCATTGTCACGGCACGTTGGTAAAACCGAGGACAAACTTAGACTCCCATAGTTCATTATGGTACCCTTGAATGAGCAAAGGGTCGTGGATAGTCCATTTCCCATGCATTACGATTGGAGACAGGCAGGATAGCATCACGACATAAGCGGATAAATAAAGGCGGATAAACCATTTGAGAAACATTTCGTTTAACGACATGAGTGTTAGAAAATAATGGTGGTGAGATGCATCGGACGGGATTTGTGCCGGTCACTACAAGTTGTGGAAATTCACTGACACCGTATGAAGCCATTAGAGTAGATCATGTTTGTGTGGGGCTTTTAAACCACACATCCGGCATAAGCAAAAAACGACGATGAACGGTCGGAAAATACAGCGAACCGTGCTTTTACATGCATTTGTTCTTTTGTGCAATGGTTCACTTCTTTGGTCACTCCTTTGTGCGATATGAGTTGCGTGTTCTCTTGGAAAAAAATCTTAACGATTTTGACATCGTCGCCTGGTTCGGCAACTTATACATTAATCTCATCTTCTGTTGAATAGGCCAATTAGCTCTTGAGATGGGTCTTGAATTGCTAACGAAATAGCCTTGTCCGGGACCCATCTCCTCGCCTTGTGAATGGGAATCGCCTTCAGCTTCATACATAAATAGGCAAGCCAAGTCTCTAAGAGATTGTCGAACGAGTCATGGAACTGTTGTTAGCTACAACTTTTGTCACCACGAGGTTTTCATCTTCTAACACTGAAATTGTACATTCCTTCCCAAGTGGATATGCCGGCATCATATCGGTGGTATGCGTATGGCCAAAGCCATTTCTTTGTTCATTTGAGGCTCTTCTCCTTCTTACCCATAGTGTGTATCGGAAGCTTTGTATAAGTAATTAGCTCCTTAGGTACTGCTACGTTCAAAATAAACAAGTCATCTAATCATAAAGGTGATATTTTAAAGATTTGAGCGGATGAAATATAATATTTTTAATTGTGAAGCAACTTTCCTCTAAACACAATCTCATTTCACATTAATAATCAATCAATGTTTAATATAATCATTAAAAGCAACATATGATTTGACATATGGGAAGATTGCCTCGGGATAAGCGCCTACATGAATGCGACATTACCGTGGTTAGATTTACTGTTATCCTGATGTCGCAATGTCATCATCATCATTAAGTCATAAAAATAAGCATAGCAGAATGTGCCAATAGCGCAAAGCGCATATGTCGCAAAAATCACCAGCGCGTATAAATGAAATCACATGATACTGTTTGAAAAAGTAGCATATGCAAAATGCGTAAGCGCGTAATATTTAAAAAGCATAAAAAATTTTCCTTTACCGTCAAGTTTTCTATGCTTTATCATTGTCATAGAATCTAAATGATCTGTTCTCAATTCATTTAGTTTCCATGGAATCTTGTCATCATTTAAAGAGCATTTTTATTAAAATCTATCGTAAACTTAAGATTTTTGCAATATTATATCGAAGGGATTTCTATGGGTTTATGATAGAGAGTTTCTACTAAGGCAAACAAATCCTAATTATTTTGGATTTTACTGAAGGTCCCCATTTTGTTGAAGTAACTATTACTATTAGCCAAAAATAAAGAAAAGGGTTGTTGTTAATACCAACAATTGGCAATTCAACTTTGAAGAAACAATTATCTGCAGAAAAATAAAATGAACATTTATCTTTAGTAAGTAAAGATTTTTAAAGATGATATGACTTATCTTGGGATAATTAAATACTGCAAATGTAACTATGAAAAATAAAAATCATTTCCTGATTTTTAATTATAAGAAAAATACAAAACATTTCAGGTTAACATCAAAACACAGTTGGTGTTAATAATAAAATGGTGGGTCTCTCCATATTTTGGTTTTTATAATACTCTATTGCCATAGGTATTACTCTGCTGCCATCAACGTTTATAGTCTCACGTGAGTTACCTTTAAACCATTAACATTCATTTGTCCCTTAATAAGAGGTATGACTTTTTAAGATAAATTCATAAGATCTATTGTCATGTTTTTTTGTCTTTTATTTATTTTTATTTTAGAGCCATTAGGATTTTGGTGGCTGATTGATAACAATAACTGGTCACTAGTTATAGTGTTGAACAAGGTACAGTATGATAGGACCCTTGTCATATGTTATGTAAGCCATTACCTGTTTTGGTGTACGATTGGTAATATCGGTTTATTATTCATATGAACATGGTAAGTGAGCATAGTATTCGGGGACCCTCTCTCTTAAGAATTTTCGTGTAATTTCTTAGATACATACAACGTCAGAAAAATTAAATGGATGGTGAAAATAGTTTTGTTCTTAAAATCAATGGATGACAATTTTCGAGTTTTTGTGATTCAAAACTTTGAAAAAATCTTTACTTTTCTGGAATATACGCTACTACGCTTGATAAACTTCGAATGATTTACATTTTTTTATAAGTTTCAAAAGATCATGTAATGATGAAATAATCTTTCAAAGTTTAACATCTTATTTTAAACTATTCAAAAGCGTGATCGTGCCTTGCGTTCTTGTTTACACAAAATAAATATTTGTAATATTTTTCCAAAAGAATTAAACTATTTCCGGAAGAAAATAAATTGAATATCAAAAAGCTTGAAACTTGAGCCTTTATTTGGTTATGAGTAGATTGATGTATGAAATCAATAATTGCATCGGAATTATGTTACTATAAATTATCACCCGTTTCGTAAAGTAATCGATTTACGATAGAATCATACTTACCTGCCTTGGAAGAATAGGTACTATTTCACCAATAATGTAAATTTAAATGCTAAATGGTTTGTCAATATTATACGGTTACGAAGAAAAGCTGGTTTCTTGTCTTCATATGAGTTTATTAAATTTATGGCACTTCCTTCGTAATCATGCGTGTCTTTAAAAAATGGCTTCGATGTGCTTTTATTGCAAATTGTTTGTGAGCATAGTGTCTACTCAAAATGACCTCATGCGGCCATCATACAGTTCTGCAAAGCAACACTGACTTCAGGTCTTCAGACATCTTAACATAGTGGTCACAATTTTTTCAAACAACACATTGTCAATTTCTGTATTTATTATTTTAACTTTCAGGTATGCTTCCTCTTCTGTTTAAAGATCAAAGATATCCCCAATTTTCAGTAATAGATAAGATCGACATCTTGAGATAAAATATCAGAACATTTTATCATTGTGAATATCTGGACCGAATGCGTCTTACTGGTATATTGTGAGCTCTTGTATTATTTTAAAAACACTTACTCTATCTGTAATCTTAAGTTTAATATCAATATCAACATTCTTTGCAGGGATGTTTACGATTGACTCTCTTTTCTCCTACTTCCTTTTAGTTAATGGCCACCTCCTTTCTTGAGAGAATGGGACAATGATTTTTGTGTGTATTTTCAAGAAAAAGGTCTGAAATGCCAGTTAGTTTTACTTCATGACAAAGAAACATTTTCCTTGATGAGCCATCCAGCTCATGCAGTTAGGTCTGAAAATAAGTTAGCAAACTTCTTGATCATTTGAGTTAATAGCTGGTTGCATAGGATGTTTAGGTGGCAGAGTATACAAGTAAAATCTTGAAAAAGTCAAGGTATTCAATGTTTGGTGATAGCAGGTCATGGTTATGAATCAACTTTTTTTCTTTATACGTCATTTGAACTCAGACACACCAAATCATATTTTACTACATTAAAACAAATGAAAAGAAACAGAATAAATCTCATAACAAGTGGTGACAAAGAAAACATTTATTGATTTTTATTGTAGTGAAAATACTGGAAGAGTCTAACACTCTAGATATTATATATACCATCTTTTGACATGTAAATCCTGGTTTTCATTATCTAAAGAAAATTTCTTGATTTTAAAAATACAAACCATCATGTGATATTTGTTTTAAAGTATTAACCATGTATTGGCTCTCTTTTTAAAATACGTATGTCATCAAGATAACCTTGACTGATTTATTGATCGGACCTTTGAATACTATGTCATGGCTCTTTGAGGACTAACTCATTTATCGAATAAGGAGGCATTTTACAGTAAGCGTAAGATTCTGTTTTATTGTGAAATTTGTCTTCAATATTTGTCATCTTGGGTGAACTAAAACTTGATTATGGCAAGAAACCCATCAAAGGAAAAGACATAAGTTTCGAACCAGCTACCTTTTGAAGTACTCTGTTCCATAGTTGGCAATAGGAGATGTCACCAAACATATCATTTGATTTCCTAAATCAATGATTCTTATATCATCATTCTTCATACAGGTACCATGTTGAAGCACAATTGAGTGCCCATTTGGAAAAATGATTTTGGCTTTCAAGTTTATTGAGTTCTTATTTTAGTTTGACTTTCGAGATTTGGGTTGAATCTTTCTCAACCATTGAAGCAGGTTTGTCTCGAGCTTGTTGGAATGTTGAATAATGGAAAGTATCCGTACGATTTTAAAGTCATCATAATTCAAAGGCAAAAACATTTTTATGTATTGAGCGGTTTATTAGATACGCTGCCTATACGGTGTTAAGTTGGAGTCCTAAGTTAACGTTTTGAGGTTTAGAAGGTAATTAAGTTTATAGTTAAAACTTACAAAATTTGAGGAACTTTTGGTGTTTTGAATTAAAAAACTTTCTTGAATTTATATATAATAATAATAACGTAAATCCTCTAATTTAACCAAGATTTTGGAATAGGTTTTCATTACCTTTTGAAGAAATTTTGTAAGTCATGATCATCTTCATCAATAATTTTGCTCATCATATGATTTCTGCGAGGTCATGGGTAAAAATATCTTGATCATGATAGAAACCCTCATTGTAACATTATCACGGGAACAGGTGGGCGAAAAATAAATTCTACGAAAAACCTATAAGGCTATAATCTTCAGTGACGAGTAAGAGTCTAGATACAACATTAGCTAACAAGTGATGCAATGTGCAGTTCCTAGGAATAGGGAAATATTGAATGCTAAAAAATATGAGTGGTGAGGTCGTAGCCACAAGGTTTGATAGTGTTCAGATATCACGAAAGGCAATGAATAGTATTCATAACTTGTTTAATAACAATTTTGAATCAAAACTTCAGTATTTAACATCTATCCTAAGCACATAAATTCCTTGAACCAAGGCTTCATAATATAGCGGTAGTAACTCCAATTTCAAATGTACTTTAGGTAACACAATTTCCATTTTTGGATCAATTAATGCATCGACTCTGGCTCATCCTGAACTTGATCCCTAAATAAAATGTATTAAAAATAATTTATCTGTTATTGTATTTGAGTAACCGACTCCAAAGAAAAAAAGAATGTTTCATATGAAAATGAGCCACTTGGGGGGCAACCTCAGTACATTACATGGACAAACAGTCCCGGATACAATTTACAAACCTCCTTTCTCTGTAAAGGTCCATGGGGCCATAATATGTAATCCTAGTGAGCCACAATGTATATCTAGCCGACCCTAACAATAATAATTTAGGGCACAATAATAACAAAATGGGGGTTAAAGGGTACGATAATAACAGGCTTAAAGTTTACACTAACAAAAATAAGGGACTATACTAGTAATATGAGGACTAACGCCTCTCCTTCAAGAAGTATTTATCCTCCTGCCCGAAGTGGCTATGAGGTGTACCTTGTAAAATTCTCATCCTCCCATGTAGAATCTTCGGTGGGTAAGTTCTTCTGTGTTGAGATACTAAGAAATTGATCGATTAGTGATTTATGGGGATACATTTCTGGGCACTTAATTCCAATAGTTTCCTTCCTCTGATTCATGTGTTTGGGCGGAAGATTTTATGTAACCTTCTTTAAGCATGAAACATGGAAAAGCTGGATGCTAGCGAAAGCAGCTCAATTTTTGTACCCTGGTACCCGATCTTTTGCAACACCTTGTGGAGACCATAGTGCTTTGGCGATAATTTTATTATCCTTCTTGGCATGAGAGACATTTGTTTATGGTGCCATGCGTAAAATACCATCCTATATCAAAAAAACTTCTCTGTTCAAATGTTGATACACTTTGTATTTCAATGGAATTTTCATATGAAATTGAAGTTGTCTGAGTTGGAAACTTCTTCATGATATAAACGTGATCTTCCACCATGAAACCTTGGTGCTATAAAGATGATGTGATACGATAGTGGGTGTAGTATCCATAAAAATGTATAAATGGTCATTTTGCTATGATGGAAAAATGTTATACCACAAGTGATGAGAAATGTTCCTTAAATACATGTCATTTGTTTATAGATACCAAAACAACGAAAATATCAACACAAACATTTATTTACTGAGTTTGACCATTAGATGAGGACAGTAAGATGAGCTATGAAGCCATTTAGTACTAAACAAAAATAACTACGTAAAGAGGCTAGTAAAAATGGAATCCCTATACTGTGTCACAATAACTTAGCTTCCATGTTTTGGATGCAAATAAATGTGTGCTTCTTTTATTTCAATGGATAGAATAATGCACAAAAGTGTGCATATGATATGAAATCTATGTCAGCTACCACCATGATGACATTCTTTCATAGTTGGGGCAGCTTTGTGATAAAATCCATTGAAATCTCTATCTAATGGCATTTGGGAATGGATAAAGGATAGCAGAAGTCAAGGTCTTAATTGCTCTGTGACCAACTGATAAAATGATGCAGCTACATTTTAGATATCAGATTTAGGGCCATCCCAAAAAATTCTTTTCTTCACCACCGTGAAGCAGGATTTTCAAAAATCACGGTGTCCTCCTAGGAAATTATTAAATTCAGGAAGAATCTTTGTTTTTTAGTTGGGGTCTACAAAGATATAAAGCAGTCTTATGGGAATGTTTTTCCAACTAAATGTGTACGGATGTACTAGGATCTTATTTTGACTTTGAATGAGTGTCCATACATCTTTGTCCTTCTTCCATTCATCTCTTGCTTGATTTGTATCCCAATGGTGGATAATGAAAATAACAAAGCAATGCTTCACCCTCTTCATTCTTTCTTCAAGGTGTCTTGTGTTGTTAAACTTTCCTTTTTTTTGATTATTTCAAAGTATTATACTGTGACCTTGTTTGTTTTATGTACTCCTTACGAAGATAGTCTTTGTTCAAAAATGTTTAGGACTATCATAAATACGATTTTTACTGCAAGTATCTTACATTAAGGTAAGTTCTCCTGTTCTTTTAAGCACAAAATTAATTTTCTTGTTCCTTCTCGTAAATAAGTTCGTAAAGCTAATTTCCTTTGATTGAGCGACTTTTACGAAAGCAATGAATTCTTCTTAATTAACGCTTTCCAATTCCATTTCCAGGGCATCACATTCGATAAGGAAGTTTTATGAGGTGCGGCGTAGCTAAGACCGGTACAGGCACATTGCCTCTGGTGTTAAAGGCCTTGGTTGTCCCAGGGTCCATGAAAATGCATCTTTCTTCAACATGTGTTTATTCAAATTAACTGTTCTTCCATAATTCTTAACAAACTTCATTAATGGCACAATGACAGAAATCCTATGGTGCTATTGTCTTGGGACTTTCCATTCTATTAATGGCTTTAATTTTGTGGTCTGCTAGCACCCTGGGCGGGATATCATATGACGGAATGTTCACCCTGTCTCCAAAAACATTTGGATGCTTTTGTATAATTGTTTCTCCTGTGATGGTTTGGGCTTGCTACATCAACATGTTCATGGTCACCCAGAACTGCTGGCAAGTTAGTGCTACGTCAATCAAAAACCACTTTTAAAGTTTTATAGGAAGGGTTTGGTGATTCATAAACCCTTAAATCGTAAGAAATTTAGTTTAAATAAAGACAAAAAGCACGACAAGGTTATTGACAGCCTCTTGGTGCAATCTTGTTTTTGGAATATCTTTTAGTCCTTCATTCTAATTTGAGTAATCATCCTGAACGAAGATCCAACAAGTAAAATAAAGTTACTCCATTTTAAGTTCAGTAAAATAGTTCATCAATCATGGGGCCAGAAATTTATCCTTTGTGGTGGCTGTGGTGGGCTCCCTATAATCACGGACACAATCGCCATGATCCATCCTTCTTGTGTACGATACTACGAGCGAGAGAAAAGAACTTTCGTGATTTCGCAGTCACTCCACCGCCTCTAACATTTCTCGATCATGCGTTCAATTCCCATCTTCCTGGAAGTAAGGATATCTATAAGGCTGGATGTTGGAGAACACTTCCACAGAATCAAATGATCACTTCGCAAGTCATGGAAGTCAAATAAGTCTAGATCCTTTGAAATTCAACACCTTGAATGAATTGTCCAAGACTTGTTGGAGATAGAAATAGATGATTTTGATGTTGGAACTTCCGTGAGCATAAATTGCAATTCGCCTCTTTTGTTCTTTCTTTAGAAGCTTTGTCATGCTGTTAAACCATATATTCACAACCCTTCAATACCATAATAATTCAGCTTCTTTCCCTTGAAAAGAATCTCGGCATTTCTTGAAAATTAAGCTACGGAAGTCCCCCAAAGATTATAACCATTGTGCTCTGGTACAACATCAGCACCTCATGGGAATGCAAACATTGGACTGGTCAACATATTCATGGTTAGCTTACAGTGTTATGGCATTTTCACGAGCAATTTTATGGTTCCTCATTGCAACCATCACTTGACATTCTGGTCTTTGAACATGAAAGCTAATTTAAATTCCTGGCTACCCCTTTGTTGATAAAATTATGGAACACTGCCATGGATAATCCCAACACTACCTTTCTCTTGATGCTTGTCTTTATCTTGAGAGGGTTTGGTGGTAATTCTTGGAGTCTACATTACACGATATGGTTGAATTCATTTCTTCCTCTTGGTACAGTTCCTGGTGTATATCCTCTTCTTGTTCATTTTCTTCTTCCTCTTCACAATCTCTGTAAAATAATTTCTTCCTAGAAGCACACTTATGACCTTTGGTGTATTTGCTATCTATGGCTAGCAAAGCCCTTTTTCTCTTTTTTTCTTCATTGTTGTGGTGTCAACCTTGTAGGTTGTGAAATCTGAATGTAGCCACACTTCCTCTGGGAATTGAGTAGTAAACTTCCCCTTTGTTGCCATAATTTTACATTCAACTTTTCTTCAAATGCCTTCTCTAATGAATCGGTTCCCGAACACGAACTTCATGTTAAATAATATTTCAAACGCCTGAAAAGATCAATCTGTGGTTCTGCAAAATATCGATTACCCTTATACTCAATTTTGAAGTCCTCAATGTCTTGCCCCACTAAAACATACTATTGGGATACCATCAAGTTGGGTAATGGAGTGTTGCTCTTTGTATCCTCATAATGCTATATCATTCTCAACAGTATTGACCTTTAAAGATAATGTCGATACCATGCAAATGTGTTTTGTTCTCGTGTAAAGTTGCAATGTGTGCCTTTGTATTTCTGTTGGAGATCAAAAATATTTGCTCACATCACAACAGTATCCATGGGGATCTGTTTTCGTAAACTTCCTCATGTCCATTTTTGGGCTCATGGTGATTCTTCCACCAACATTGAGTTTGTGAAATCATGATTCACAATTATTTGTTCATCATCATGATACTATATTTCATAATGGAAATCATTTCTTTGTTTAAACTTGTCTCAAGCCTTCTGCATGTCTTTTAGATCATTCTTCATATTTTCTATCGCTTTGTCTTTCATGTCATCCATCAACTTCCTTTCTTTCCTTCACTTCATCCATCTTAAAGAAACCATGCCATTCATCTTGGCTTTTATTGTCATCTTGGCTTCACTTTTATTCAAATATTCCATTTCATTTTCGCTGCTCTTTGCGAGGTGAAATTTGTTTGCACTTGTTCTTGTAATTTTGATAGATCATGTTGCAATTCTTCATTTTCATGAGTCATAGTAGAGCTTTCCAAAGGCTTAATTGAGTACGTTGAATTCTTTTTGGGGCCATTTGTCTTCAATATTGATATCTGTTCTACAATGGGCCCTTTCAGTAATTAAATTGATTCTTCAAAAGCAAGACTTGAATCGGAAAAAATACACACTTTTATATTATTACACTTTGAAGACTCGATAGTAATTGTATTATCTCTTATTGTTCAAATTTTAATATACAATTCCTTTTGATAACCCTCTAAATTCTCTTTTGAATGCCACGGATACGACCACAATTTGAATTCTACGAATAATTTGTCAATCCTCTGTATTTAATTAGGTAGTTTGATGAAGACGGTACTTTCCTGCATTTCCAGCTGTGTCCTTTTGGTCCTTTGTCTGAAATTGTCTTGAAGCTGGTCTGTTTACTTGCAGCACTTACCACAGCACTTCAATCCGATGCTAGGAGAGAGAGTTGAAGTTTTCCCACGATCACACTCTTTGAGGATACAGTGGAGCACAGAAAAAGCACTACCTTCTGAGATCATATCTAAAAATATTACATTAAGGATTAGTACTTTGAAAAAAATTTCAAGGATTTCATTCACTACATATGGTTTCAGACTCTTACCATAGGCAAAAAACATTTATAGCGCAAATGCCGATGACACGTTTGTGAGCACAGAAAAAATACCTAACCACAGAATGATCTCCTCAAATATTAGAACCAAGATCTGGAGGTGCAAAAACAACCTAAGTTGGGTTTTGCACCCTAAAATTTCATTCTTGAAGCTGAAAAAGATTATAGCGAAAATGCCACGATAATTTGTTTGGACGATAAACTAGAATCTGGCCATTCAGGCCAGGTAACAGGCTCCAAAAGAAAATCATTTCATGACAAGAACTGACGTGACCCTTAGAGACGACACTCAATACATGAATGAACAATTCTTGGATGATACAATTTAAAACCTCCTTTCTATGTGAGATGTGCAGAAGACTATAATACCAGTATAGTGGTGCAATGTAATCCTAACCAAACTATGTCAATAAATTTCAAAGACATAAGTATTAATAACAAAATGGGGGTTACAAGGGTACAATAATAACAATAAGGGGTTACTATGTAATGAGGACTATACCTAGTAATATGGGGACCTAACGACTTATCTACAATTACATACGAAATATTTACAATTCTAGAAGTATCGGATTACGAAAAATTTCTATACGAGAAACAGAAAGTATTTTACGAGAAAAAGGTGACCGGGAGCTTTGAAATTTCCAAAAAATGATTGAGCGAATAACCTCCAAGAATATTGTTGTTGAATACACGGGTTCATTAGGTTGCTAAATTGATGACAGTCAGGTCATGTGTTTTCTCATTCATTTAGTTGATTGGTTTTGCTAACCAGGAAGCACGTATCGAATAATTGCTAAGATGTCGCCATTAATTTAACGAACGATTCTGCTCTAAAATTAATCACAAAATTCGGGAATAACAATAATCGAAATGTCAATTACGGACAATCCTAGGATGAGACGTACGGTGGCTAGCGGGGTGATTTCTCCTACACGCCCGGAACTTTGAGCGATCTGGTGAACGATGTGAGCTGCGTTTGCGACGGATGTGGGTATTTGAACAACACGGACAATGAACGTTATGTTGGAGAAACTCGGAATCGTCAAACAATTATTGAATTTTTATTATTAGGTAAAGAAAAGGTTTGGGGAAATTTAGCTTTCTGACTGACAGAGTATCGGTAGCATCTCTTGCCCACAGTGGCCCCAGGACTACATCTTCTTCTTTTACCTTTCTGCAACAAGTACGGGGAGCAATTGGTGTGGCATTAGTTGTTCATGTAACTTTATTTTGGTGTTTAGTTTGCTGAGTTCATGTAAGGAAATATTGTTGATTTTCATGTCTTCGACAATGTTGTATTCACGGGTTTAAAACCTGCAAGATTTTGGCAAATGCTGGGGAAAGTTAAAGCAGATGGGCAGTTTGAAATGTGATGGAGAATTTTTCTTCACGGTGGGTTTGTCTTTGGTACTTGGAGTTGTAATTTTCTTTTTTGAAATTGTTTGCCTGCTAGTTCGCATAATTCCTCTAGTACTTACAATTGTACCACTATCAATTAAAATAAAATCCCACATTCCATTTAATTAGCGCTGTTCTTCTTCATCTTCGATGGAGTGGATATCACTCTTCTTCTTCCTCTTCTTCGGTTCGCATTAGAATTTATTCAGAGGTTTAGATTCTGACATGGTTCCTTTTAGAAATTTGAATGGTTTCTTGGTAGAAATTTATTACACTTGTTTATAAATTTTCATGTTTCATTTGACATGGTTTTAAGAACTTTACCTTAAACCTTCATGTCATATGGATCTTTGCTTCCTTTTTCTTTGAATCATCTCTTGAAGGCATGCAACGATTTCCCGCTTTCTTCGAAGCATTTTCTTTTCCGAGAAGTGATACGTTTTTCTTTGCAATAGCTTCTTTCATATTCTCGGCTATTCAGGCTTTGCGGCTTCTCTTCATCACAGTACTACTGTAGAAGAGTAATTTTGTTATGTACCATTCCAATTGGCTTTATTCAACGGAAGAAGTTTCGCTTGATCTCGTGAATTTTGTTCAAGAGTTTGTTGAATCTGGCTAATTCTTTAATAGGTTCCTTGGGTTCTATCTTCAAATTTGAGAGATCATTGAGTAAAGTTGCAATTGATTCGTCATCTCCAATTTGAGTGGAAAATAATCTGCAAAATATCACCAACATTCCATAGGATCCTAAATAGTGACAATACCATGATCTTGCTACTCTAAAGAGTATTATGGGAATAATCTAACTACAACATCTTCGTGTATGACTCCATTAAAATTAATAGCCAGCATAAAGTTATTGATATGTTCTTCAGCTTGAATGCTAAGATTTGGGCTAAACTTTGGAAGCCATTTTCCAGGATTGTCTGGTAAATAATGTAAAGGTGTAGCCATGTTGACTGCTCCTAGAGTAGACCATGGTCTCTGTGCCATTATTGGGACGACTATTGGAGGAATAGTAGAAACTGGTGGTATTTGGATAGAAGTGGTTGGAATAGATGATGTTGAGATTGATGAGGATTGAGGAGAAGATGTTTGTGGAGATGATGATGAAAAAGATGTACTTTGTTGAGTTGTGGTTTTTGAAACAGGCGATTGAATATGAGATGATGAACTTGTATCACTTTCTGTTTCCGATTGAATTCTTTTTGTTTTGCCCTTACTAGGTAAAGGAAATTCTTTCGGAGGGATACCAAGTTTTTCACTTTGCAACCTAGTAAGAGGTTTCGAAGGAATAAATTTTGAAGTTACACTACCTTCAGATATTTCAGACTCTTCCAGAGATAATGAGAATCCTTTCAATTTATGAATTAGATCTTGAAATTCAGGAGACTCGGGATGTTGTTTGTCTAAATGTTTTGAGATTTTGGTAGTGGGTGTTTGAATATTTTCTGCAATTTCTTCTCTAGGATTTTGAATTTCAGAAGAAATTGAAGAAGTTAATGAGGGTGTTTTTCTCTCAAAATGGCTTGTGGATAAAGATTTACTTGCCATTCATAGCTCAGGCCCTCCTTCTAGCGACAACAATGTTGTAGCCTAGAAAATCTCTGCTTCAAACATCGGGGAAAACCACCTGGTCGGGACCTTAAGAAAACTCCTTTTCCGTTTGGTATGGTGGCTTCGACTGGATTTAAAGGACCAGTTTCCTTGTAACTAAATGGATTGGATTGGATGGGTGGAAATAGGACTAAATTAACTGAAATAAAACTATCTAATTTAAGCTAAATACTGATAAAGAAATTCTAACACTAACCCGGGTAAATTTATGTGAATACAACTTAAGATTGTTCCAATTCAACAATAACCATGAAAATGTATTATTAATTAAATTGAAATGTGCAGAAACAAATAAAGATAACTCTGTTTAAGAAATTAAATAGAGTTATATTAGCATATTGTATTCATCATTGTATATCATTTACATGTAACTATGAAAAATAACGTTTCAATTATACTCAGAAATGATATATAAAAGGAAGCGTTGTGAAAACAAATATACATATAAATGATAGCAATTTTAAAACGAATATCATAAGACAAAAGAGATCAGCAGTGAACAGATAGAAATACCTTGTTCATCTTGAAGACTTTCAAATGCAATCTGATACTCTATCCAGTAACTCTAATGCAAAATCAAATTCCAAGGTATAGAAATGCAACACTTAAAGATAATTCCGCATGAAAATCACCAGATGTGATCCTTTTCAAAAAATATATAAGACAATGGAGTAGAGAAATGCAATCTCCAAGTCCAAAAATATTAAGATCCAGGACCCCTCTCTAAATGCATGAGAGGGGTTTAAATACTACTTAACTAACTCTAAAAATAGTTTATTACAAAAATTAAGGATTCGGTTCAATGACTGTCCTTTTCCTAGGCTAAAATACAGTGAAATTAAAACTAAATATATCTATCTATTAACTTGATATTTAAGCTTGCAGTCATCTAGCATAGTTTTGAGAAGATGCGGTTGATCGACTTCAGAATTCAACTGTCCTGAAATGACAGAGTCGGCAAGCGTAGGAGCAATCTTCTCTATAGCATTGATGATACAATTGAGCGCACTGTGCTGACTGTGTTGCTTCACCAAGTACATCCAGTATGAGTCCCAATTCAATCTTGTCAGCCCTTGGATGGATTTTTCTCTTTCTTCTGCCTTTTGCGTCCATTCTGTTTGTAGTTGATTTACCTGTGGGAGATATCCTGGAACAGTTTCAGGAATCAAGTTAGCTTTGTGTAAATTGTCATTTACACAATCAGTGAGAGTGTTTGCTGCTGTAGCCGCCTCCTTTGCTGCCCTTTCTGCCCTTCTGATTTGTGCATCCCAGTTATTGAACAATATTTCTTTATGGTTTTCATTAATGATGGGTGCACCAGCTTTTCTGCCTTCTTCTGTCTTTTGCCATGTCAGATAATCATTGATCTTTTCATTAATAAAATCATAATCATTTCGTAAATCTACGACATGATTTGTGATTTTATCACTCTCTTGGCACAAAGAATTCCATTGCAAGATTTTTTGGCAGAAAACTTCCTCTTGTTGCAGTAGTTGATTGTTAAAAGAGATGGTTTCTAAAATGAATTCTGGAGGCTTAGGATCATCTTTATGCTGATCTTGGATAATCTGTTTTTTTGTCTTTATCATCCAGGCTTTTTTGATGTCCTATTTGCATTTCTTGAAGTTGTTGTTGTAACTCTTCAAGTTTCAATTGTGCTTCCTTATTCGCCTGTACCTGTTGCAATTGCTGTTGCAGAGCTTTTACCTGTTCTTCTTTTTCATACAACAAAAGTTGTATCTCAACTGCTTTATCAATTGTTGCAGAAGCATAAGCTCCTGTTATTTGAGATAACTTAGTCAGATTATGAGTAGGCTCTGTGGCAGGATCTTTCCACAAAACATCTACTTGTTCTGCTTCAGTAGCAATTGCACTTTCTATTTTTCTCTTTTTCCTTTGTCTCTTTACTACTGCTTTGTATTTTGGGCTGTAAAATACATCCAGAGGAGGAATTTCCTCTACATTAAGTACAATTTCAGAGGAGGGTGTGATTGGTATGTGCTCTGTTACTGCGGCTGTGCTGCTTGTTCCTGTGCTCAAAACTTTGGTTGTCTGGACAAGGGTCTGTACATTCTGTCCTTCTACATTAATCAATTGATTAAAGGTTTCCCATTCTTTATCTAACTCAATCGTGACTGGCTGTTGCTGTACATTGGTTGGAGGAGGATTTGTCTGTTGAGAAGTCAAAATATGTTGTTGAGTAAGCTCTTTAGATTGTGCAGAATCTTTAATGGATTCTTCCATTTTATCTTCCTTTTCTTTAGACTTATTGGGGTGTTCAGAATCTCTGTCAGATTTTGATTTAGATTTACCTATACTTGAATTGTCGTTAAGACTAACACTAGGATTTTGTTCCCTTGCAGGCTCTAAGCGTAGATTAACCAAAGGAATAGGAATTAGTCTCCTTTCTCTGTAAATCTTCAATTCCTGGAATTCTTCTGGAGATAGCTGAGCTTGAGCTGAATTCAAAACTTCTTTGAATGAATTTCTTTCTTGGAACATATCATCAAAAATATCCTGTTCCCTGGAAAATTCCCTTACTTTGATTGCATTGGTAAAATTCTTAACAATATCATTCGGGTCGAATAACCTTCTTGAGAATTTGAACAACTGTAGGCATGTAATGTTGCCTATCTCTTGAAATGCATGACCAATATCAAACAGTGAAAGTGTTCCACATTTTATGGGAAATTGTGGCCAAATTCCCTTTTTCTTTTCTTTTAAATCTTTTGTTATACCTCCCTGGCCACAGGTCTGATAAGCAATTTCCCGAGCTACAAGTCTATTTGGAACATATAGGGGTAACACATGGGGAGAAGCATAACTTCCAAAAACCCTAATATAGGTGAACAATTCTTCTCCAAACCATCTCGCGACGGCGAGAATATCAACCTCTGTTTCTGAGTTTAACCTTGGGGGATCCTTATTATACAATGTTCTGTACAATGGCAGCATTATTCCTTGAAAAATTTGGTAAAAATGGGGGACAAACTTAGACTCCCATAGTTCTTTATGGTACACATGAATGGGCAAAGGATCGTGGATAGTCCATTTCCAGCCCATCACAGGGAATTTAGAGACATAGCAGATGGCGTCCATGACATAAGCAGATAAATAAAAAGGCGGATAAACCCGCTGGGAAACATTTCGTTTAGACCGGTAGTGAAAAATAGCAATGGTGAGATTATCAGATAGGATTTTGGCCCAGTCTACAATTGTAGAATTAGCAGCTGCATTCAACAAAGGAAGCCATTCGGGTAAGATCATATTTATGTCAGGCTTTCCAAAAAGCCTGCATAACATGGGAGCAGTAAAACAATAAGGATAGGTAAGTGAACCCGTGTTGTACATACCTTGTTTTTTTTTCTTCAATGGTTCACTTCTTTTGGTCCACTCCTTTGTACATTCTGCCAAATTTGAGTGTTCTTTGGCAAAATCTTCCATAAATTTCTTGTTGAAAGTCGCCTGAGGTTCTGGCAGCTTACACATTAATCTGAGATCTTCTATGGTGAATGACACAATTAGCTCTTCAGATGGAGTTCTGAATTGTCTATCTGAAATATCTGTGCTATCCAGCACCCATCTCACCATGTCTATATATGGGAGAATCCTTGGCCTTGCTGTTATTCTATGCAGAAATGCGCAAGCCAAGTCTCTAAGGGTTTCTTCAGACGTATTCTTTGAACCTGCTGTAGCTGCAACTTTTATCACCACAGGGTTTTCTTCTTCTAACAAATTATACATTCCTTCCCAAGTGGATATACTGGCATCCTTGTTACAGGCGGTGTCTGCATATAGCGAAGCCATTTCTTTGTTTTCAGAATTTGAGCTCTTCTCCTTCTTACCCATAGTGTTTAGCGGAAGCTTTGTATAGTCATTTGCTCCTTCGTGCCTGCGTTTTACGAATAAATGAGAGTAATGATATAAGAAAGGTGATGAGACTGTTTTGAATATGAAAGCTGATGAAATATAATATTTTAATTGTGAAACGACTTTCAATCTAAACACAATCTCATTTGACATTAATAATCAATCCAATCATTTAATATAATCATTAAAGAGCATAACGGATTTGACATATGAGAAGATTGCCTTGGGATAGCGTGCCTATATGAATCTGCGACATTGCGATTTGTGATTTGCTGCGCAATATCGCAATATCGCAATGTCACAATATCACAAAATGAAGTCATTACAGTCATAAAAATAGCGCAAAAGCGCATATCGCAAAAGCGCAAAATCAACAAGAGCGCGAAAGATATTCATTAATCATTTCTGTTTTCTGCGCTATGTGATCTGCGATCAATGCGTTTTATATATACCATTTTGTTATGGATGCGCTGTCTTATTTAAAGAGAAATTTTATTATAATCTATCATAAACTTAAGCGTTTCTAAATATTATTTCTAAGGGATTTCTATAGGTTTATGATAGAAAGTTTTATTTGAAAAGGCAAACAAATCCTAATTAATTTTTTTTGGATTTTTAACTAAGGGTCCTCATTTATTTAGTATTATTACTAATAATAAATAAAAGGGGGGTTGTTGCTGGTCACAACAGGTTCCTGGGTCTGTCGAGGAATTATATAAGCCTTTGATTTTGGTTAGAGACAGTTTTCTGCGTTAATTGTTTGTTTTTGTAGCTCTTCGTCTGCAAGGTTCTTACTCCTCAGAGGGCTTACTGTCCTTAGTTCACGAAGAAGAGCTCTGGCGTGCCTTCTCCTCTGCGACAATACCAGGTAATTTTTTATGCATTCGTTTTTCTCCATCGTACGATTTAAAAATCAAGGTCGTTGCGCATAACTGGTCAAATGTCGGTTCTGAGGAAGTCTGCGTACGTTCATCAGCTGAATGCGTTTCGTTTTGGGATTTTGTATGATACCCTGTATGCAAAATTTTCGTTATATTCCCTTTTCGGTTTATTTTCGACTATACTCCTCTATCGTTTCCATGGAATGCTAACTAGTTTATGTTGAGAATGCTGTGTAGCATCCCAATTTACGTGCTTCGAGTCACTTCAGGCGAACGACTACCATTCATTCGGTCGTTATGAGGTTGGTTGTTCATCCTGTCTATACATACACGTTTACTTCCTCCTTTTATTATTCTATGGAGTTTCACATTAATCCATAATCTGTTTATAATTTTCGATTTCAGAGGCTCGTAGGACCCGAGATTTTTGTTTCACAGGTAAGGCCTCGTTTGCTTTGTTTTTTTTTTTTTTTTTTTTTGAGTAATTTCTCCGTTCGCTCGTTTTCGAATGATGGCTCTAGTTACTAATTCCCATCTTGGCTTGATTTTCCACAGGTAATCGAAGATCTCTTCGTATGCTTATAAAAGCAGTAATGAAACTTTCTGAAGTTATAGATATTAACCTCAGCCTCCTTGACGTTTCAGGTCGGTATGCCTATGGGAATACTCTCCCTCTCTCGTTGAGTTGTTTCATCGGACGTCGAATCATTGCTCTCTTATGATTTTACTCAGTGTTCTTTGAGGAACGAGACTCTGTCAGAGTCGTATTGTTAATCTGTGTCGTTCCTATGTGGCACTCTTTTAAATTTGTTTTTATTGAAATAAGGGTTTCGATTCTCAGACATACATATGTATATTCCTTATTTTCTTTATAGTGAATTCGTTATAACAATGCTACAGTGTAACTTTATATGGACTATCTGAGTCGTGTATACGATTTAATACCATGGAATTTCTCTTTGTTTAGTTTGCTTGTCAGAACAATAAGTGTATGTTATGTGATTCTCTGTACCAGATTCCTCAGTTACATTCCTCAGAATTTCTGGGAAGTCATATTAAATTTTATCTTTTCTTCTGATGTATTTTGTTCATCCTTTTCTGTAGCTAGATATCTCTACACTTGTATCAGTATCATAGTTACAATTTCCCACTAAACTTATTTTACAATTGTCTGTCTATGCATATAAATGGCATGCATGGAATTGTGAGTCCATTCTCATTTATACACATATAGTTAATATGTATGAAGTACCAAGACTAATATTCTCCTTATTTTCCAAGGTTATATATTTCTAATTGAATCTTCTTCTCATTTTCCTATATCTATTTATAGCTCTTGCCTACCCACATATCTGGTGGTAGGTATTTCTGTAGAGTTGGTCATGGGTTTGGGATTCATTCCCTTTTTCTCTTGGTCAAGGGAAATAGTAGTTACATTAACTGTTAATGTGTATACTGTTGAAAATAATTCAACTCTATGCTCTTTACTTCACAACTAGTAAATAATTAATTCTGCACTCTATGTATTTACTTTTTGTGCTATAATATTAGAGTGGTTTCATAAGGCAACTGTCTATATTCAATATTTTTGTAAATATTTAGCTCCTTTCCTCTGCTATAGTAAGTGTGGCTTACATGCAACCTTTGTTTTTATTTTGACAATTAAATTCTCTGGATTATATTTGAATGGTATGCTGACCTTGAGGTCAGTTTATAGAGTCTCTCCTTCTATTCTTTCATGCACAGTGTAAGTTTCAATTCATTTCCTACTATTTTTCAGGATAATATAGGAATTTCAATTTCTCTCTCCTGTAGGTATATACTAGAATCATGCTAGGAAACAAAAGCAGATTAAAGCTAATTCACAAATTTTTCCTGGGAAGAACTAAGTATCCTCATATTTAAACCAACCTTGGTTTAGAATTTCTGTTGGATTCTACTTTACAGGATTTCTCTCTACAACCATACAGAATTATCAGGTTACTGCCTTATGATTAATTCTGTTAAATGTAGACAAATAAATTTAATACCTTAGAAATAAATTTTGTTTTCATATGTAGCCAATTCATACCATAATAAGCAGGAAGACAATTTAACTCAGAGACATACCACTCATGCAGTCGACCAACCTCCCAACCTTAGAGTCCTTCTGTCTCCCAGAACTCACCCCCGAGCTAAGATCACCTCCTAGAACAGATCAACCTCTAATCTGTACAAGAGCAGCTTATTTAAGCTATTGTTCCCCAAAGCATGTTTCTAATTCTGCGTCCAGAATCTCGGGATGCTTTTCTTCCTGTTTGCCTAGGCTTCCCAATTTAGGGACTCTTTACAACTGTTTTATGCTTTTCCTCAGCTTTTCTAGCTTTTTACCTCTTACCAACTACTTTCCTCATCATTGGGGGAATTCAAATTTTTCCTCAAAAATCTAAATTTAAAACTTACTTTCTTTCAAGGATTTTTGAAAGATTGTGGGGAAATATTTGCCTCATCCATCCTCATGGATTTAGCAAGTGATCTCATCATCTCATTTTGGTCAATATGCACCACATTATTTTATTCATTTCCTCATTTAAATATTTAATTACATTCACAAAATAATTATCCTTTAGGGTCCACTCCCCTTAGGATTAAAGTTCAAGTATCTAACTTTGAAATTCAATCACATGAATTGGGGGTGTTACATATTCCCCCTCTGAAAATAAACACCGTCCTTGGTGTTGTTATTCAACTACTAGAGTTCATTTTGCAAATAAAAATGGATATTTTTCCATCATTTCAGTTTCTCGTTCCCAGGTAGCTTCTTCAGCAGTAAAGTGCTTCCACTGCACCTTTACTCTTGCTACCGTTCTGCTTCTCAATTCAATTTCTTCCTGCTCCAATATTTGAATCGGTTCTGGCAGAAACTCCCCTTCTGGTTCCACCTGTACAACATTCCAATCAACTATGTGAGAAGCATCATGCACATATCTTTTTAACAATGAAACATGAAATACATCATGAACTCTAACATGGGGTGGTAAGGCCAGCTTGTAAGCCATTGGTCCCACCCTTTCTAATACTTCAAAAGGACCACAGTATCTAGGGCCCAATTTTGCACAACTCCCAGCATAAAGGGTGCTCTTTTTGGGTTTAATACGCAAATATACATGCTCCCCAACTTTAAATTCTCTATGCATTCTTTTCTTATCCGCATAATTCTTCTGGCGATCTTGTGCTATCTTGATGTTCTTTTGTATCTGTTTGACAATTCTTTCCATTTCTTGTAAAGCATCTGGTCCCAACATTAGTTTGTCTTCTGGCTGACTCCAACTCAAAGGAGTACGACACTTCCTTCCATACAGTGCCTCAAACAGACTCATTTTGATGGAGGATTGGTAGCTGTTATTATAGGCAAATTCAGCTAAATGTAAGTAATCTTCCCACTTTGAGGGTCTATCCATCACATACATTCTCAGCATGTCCTCCAAAATTTGATTAGTTCTTTCCGTTTGACCATCGGTCTGAGGGTGGTAAGCAGTGCTAAAATTCAATTTAGTGCCCATACCTCCAAATAACCCTTTCCAAAAGGCTGCTATAAAATTAGCATCCCTATCAGAAACAATCACCTTAGGAACCCCATGGAGCCTTACTACCTCCTTCAGGAACACATTCGCTACTTGAGCTGTTCCAAAGGTGGATTTCACTAGTATAAAGTGAGCAGCTTTGGTTAGAGTGTCTACTACTACCATTACAGAATCATGCTGGTATTTGGTTTTGGGTAACCCTGTTATGAAATCCATGGAAACTGTTTCCCACTTCCATTCTGCAATGGGTAAAGGGTTTAGAAGGCCAGCAGGATGCTGATGTTCAACTTTAACTAGTTGACATTCCATGCATCTACTTAAATATTCTGCTACATCTCTCGTCATTCCTAGCCATAACAACTTCTTTTTCAGGGTTGTTAACATTTTCTGATATCCTGGATGTCCTGCATAAGGTTGTTTGTGGTACTCATCCAAAATTTCCCTTTTTAAGGACTCTACATTGGGAATATACAATCTGTTTTTATAACAGATCAGCCCTTTTTGGTTTTGAGTGAAATCAGTTTTCTCCTTTTTCTGTAATTGCACCAGAAGTGTTTCATAAATTGGGTCTTGGTTTGCTGCCTTATTCACCAAATCTTCTACATCGATCTGAGCACTACTTCCAATATTATTGATATTCTGACAAGCATTTCTGCTCAATGCATCAACAACTTTATTTTCTTTCCCTCTAATATGTTTTATGTCCATATCAAATTCACTTAAAAAGGACAACCATCTGGCTTGTCTGGCATTCAAATCAGTTTGGGAAAAGAAATATTTGAGACTAATATGATCAGTCATCAATGTAATTTTTTTTCCAAGAAGATAGTGCCGCCACATTTTCAAAGCATGAATAACAGCTGCTAATTCTAAATCATAGGCACTATAATTCTGTTCATGTATCTTCAGTTTCCTGGATTCATAGGCAATCACTGAATTTTCCTACAAAAGAACTCCTCCCAATCCTTCTCTACATGCATCCGTACATACCACAAATTCCTTATCAGGATCTGCAATCTTCAGTATAGGGGCTGTAGTAAGTTTCAGTTTTAATTGGTCAAAACTGTTTTGACATTTTTCGGTCCATTCAAACTTGACACCTTTCCTTTGTAAGGATGTGATGAGATGTGCTATGGCAGAAAACCTCTCTACAAATCTGCAATAATAGCCTGCAATCCCCATGAATGATCTCACTGCTGAAACATCAGTTGGTACAGGCCATTCTTTTATAGCCTTTATCTTTTCAGGGTCAACAGCAAGGCCTTGTTCAGAAATAATATGACCCAAGTATTGGATCTTGTCTTTATAGAACTCACATTTGCTATACTTGGCGTATAGCTGATTTTCCTTTAGAGTTTGCAATACTATCCTCAGGTGTTCTTTATGTTCCTCCTCACTTTTTGAGTAAACTAAGATATCATCTATGAACAAAAGGACAAATTTATCCAAGTACTTGTTTAACACACTATTCATTAGGCACATGAATGTGGTAGGGGCATTTGTCAAACCAAAAGGTAGGACTACAAATTCGTAGTGACCATACCTGGTTCGAAAGGCTGTTTTGCTGATGTCTTCTTCTTTAATTCTAAGCTGGTGATAACTAGTTCTTAAGTCAATTTTCGAAAATACTGAAGCCCCTCTCACTTGATCAAAAAGATCATCAATTCTAGGCAAAGGGTATCTGTTTTTAATGGTCAACTTATTCAGTTGACGATAATCAATGCACATCCTAAAGGTTCCATCTTTCTTTTTCACGAACAGCACCGGTGCTCCCCAAGGAGATACACTCGGTCTGATATACCCTTTATCTAACAGTTCTTGCAATTGAATTTTCAGTTCCATCAGTTCAGGAGGACTCATTCGATAAGGCGCTCGGGAGACAGGTGTTGCTCCCGGCACCAGATCGATTGAGAAATCAATCTCTCTGTTGGGGGGAAGATGAGGGATTTCCTTTGGAAAAACTTCCTTGAATTCTCTTATTACTGGTACAACATCCAGTAATTCCTCTTCAGTTTTCTGTTCTGTTTCTTCCACATGCACTGCATAAACTTGGTGTCCTTTTCTAGCTGTTCTTTTTAATTGCAATGCTGAAATTTGTCTTACAGAAATAGGTTTTTGTTTCCCTTTGAGAATAAAAGGTTTCCCTTCCTCATCTACACAATGCAAAGTCTTATCCCAACAGTTCATCAAGGCTTTCTTCTTTTCCAGCCAGTCCATTCCTATCAGTAGATCATATGACCCTAAGGGTAGAATGTTCAAATTCACTTCTGTTTGAAACTCATTTAATTGGATTTCTGTTATGGGCAGTTTATGTGTTACCTTTCTTTTAGTTCCAGTGGCCAGCTGTACCAACCATGACTGTTGAAATTTTTCAGTTTTTAAGTTACATTTTTCTACAATATTTGGACTAATGTAACTCAAAGAAGCACCTGGATCAATCAGAACAGAAACAGGTAGGTCAGAAATCTTACCCTCCATTTCCACCATGGTTGCTTGATGTTCTGCTTGTCGATTTTCCAGGGCTGCACTAATAGTTGGTATGTTTCTGGCTATATCATTTACTGTTGTCGCTTCCCTATCTCTCATGAGCATATGAATGTTTCGATGAGGGCAGTCCCTCAAAAGATGGGGTTCTCCACAGCCCCAACATTTCAAGGGCTCCTTCATTCTGACTGTTCCCTCCTTTTTACTGTCTCCCTCTATGGGTTTTGATGCCACTTGAGACTGTGCAGTTTGGCTTTCCTTGGGTTTACCAAACCTTTTCCTCTGATGATCTCTGCCAAAATTCTTCAAATAGGCTGGTTTCGGTTTTCTCCCTTTGAATTCATTCTTACTTACCCAACTTTTTCCCTGATCAGTTTTTCCTTTGAACTGTTAGTAACACAATCTGGCTTTTCTAATAGCTTCGTCCATTGTTTTTGGGTTGTCAAACTCAATTTTCTCTTTGTATATCATAGGCAAACAATTCAGAAATCTCTGTACCTTTGCCTTTTCTTCCCTTATGTAAGGTACATATCTTAACAGATTGGTAAATTTAGTAACAAACTCATCGATAGTGAGCTGTCCCAATCTAAGCTCATGAAATTCTTTTGCTTTGTCATCATAGTACCGCTCATTCAAGTAGCAATTCTTGAATTTAGCCTAGAAATCTTCCCAAGTAACTGTCTTTTCATCTATGGCATGCACCATCTTTGTCTCCTCCCACCACAAGGTAGCCTTACCTTGTAGCTGGTAGACAGCTAATCTGGCCTTCAGATTGCTTTCATATTCATAAACCTGGAAATACTTAATCATATTCAGCAACCAGGCTTCAGCATCTTCCTCCTTCTCCCCATCATAGGAGGGAGGTTTGATTTTCCGAAATTCCCCTTGTAATTCCTTTTTCTGCTTATTATGATGCCTAATAGCATCTTCCTCATCAGATTCATCAGTTTTCCTCTTTCCGGAACTTTCGCCTTCCTGGTTGTTCCGTGAAGTTAATTCCCTGATGAGCTTTTCCTGCTCTTCACTGGCTAATGACAATCTGTCATTCTGGCTTTTTATCTCAGCCAATTCTTGTTGCAATTCCCGCAACATAGCCATCATGGCCGCATTGGGATCTGGTGCATTTTCCTCATCACGTAGATCGACATAAATTTCGCGACCTTCTTCCATTCTATCACCCCACTGTACACTACATAGCACAGGTCAATGAAAAGAGAAAGAAAAAAAACAAAATTCTTGTTACAGCAATAAAATTATACAGTGAGTACACAGCAACCGTGAGCACAATGTCACCAGCCCAGTTTTATAACTTGGGCTCTGATACCATTTGTCACACCTCCAAATTCCACACAAAAAAAAAAATTCT
>CM076576.1:932655019-932834983 GCA_034641835.2 Pinus albicaulis
GAATCTCTACTATGCACTGTGATTTTGCAGTATGCAGGGCAAGACAAGGCTGATCATAACTGCACATTGGGCAAGGGAAACCAACAAGATGGACTGAATGAGCACTTTATTTTCTCAGTGTACCGTTGAGGGTGACTATCCTCTATGATTGCACAGCGTGAAATTCCAAGAAGAAAAGGCATCATCATTTTGGCTTAAGACCATGCGATGCGGAGTTGTTAAGGGTTGAAGGTTGGTCCCTATTTGATAACTTGTGAGGAAAATAAAACTTTCAAAATGACTAAGTGTGGGATGAGTGAGACAATAAGGTAAAGGTAAAAGCTCATAACAAGTATTGAACATGATCACACACTCATAAATGACCAACCACGCAAAAAGGAGATGAAAATTACCCAAAAGCAACATGTATTCATGAAACAGAAAAAAAGCAACACTTAACTCCAATTGCAACACTTAAGATATACCTTTTGTGACACAAGTGTTGAATATAGAGAGAAAGTGTGCAATACTTTAAGAATGATTCCAATGCATGTCCCCATGATAGACAGATTCCATTAATGCAAGAGAATTCACTAGATTTTCCTCTTAAATACGTGCCAAATTTGTCTTTAAAAAAAATGACACTTCCTTTAATAAAAGACAACACTTGGGATTCATTTATAAAGGGACTTGAAAACTTAGAAAACTAGTATTAGATCACTATAACAACCCAAAATGACAGTTCACATGATAAAAGGGAGGCTCTAAATTTTGAGTGTAGGCCAAAACTTGGAGGGTGTTGTAGCAGTGATAATAAATCTTAAGTGTCGAACTACTTGTTTTCACATGCCCATCTCTTGATGTCTTCACAAACACACTTTCAAGATAGGATAAGTGCACTTCATAGTTGTTTCACAAACCTTACTCAAAGTGAGTTCACAATTATTACTCATAGTCACTGCACAATCCTTGTTCAAATTCACTACGCAATCCTTAATCACAGTGACTGCGTAGTTCCCACTGACATTGTAAGGGTATCCTCTCTAGATAGTGATTGAAAAATATTTGTTCACGGTGAGAGTGTACTTATTCAATTCATTATTGTCACACCCCTTAGTGGAATTCCATTCAATCTCAACTCCCTACTTCTCGACATGCACTTAGCCCCCTCACAAATCCTAATTGTAACTGCATGTATGTTCTCCCTATATAAGGATTCTAAATCAGAGCTCATCTCACATTCATCTTTTTCTTTTGAGCTTTACACATGAGCATTCTCAACTGAGCTTTTTTTTTTGAGCTTTACACATGAGCCCCATCTTGTGAGTGATATTCTCAACTGTCGCTTTTTCTCTCTTTTTCTCTCACATGTGTCATTTTTACTTGTTATATCTTTTGTAAGTGCCGCTTTCGCTTTTTTCCATTCTTGTATGTGTCGCTTGTGCTTTCTTTTATTTTCACATGTCTCACTTTCACTCTTGAATGTGTCGCTTTCACTTGTTTTCACATATCCTAAGATCACATTGGCACAACTTTTACATGCAACTCTAACACACTCTCTTGCACTAGTTTATGTTATCTATCATAAGAGTATGTGTTGGACATTCTCCCGTAGCAAAGTGCACCTTTTGGTTATAGTTGACACTTGTGTCATAAAGATATACATTTTAAGTGTCGCACTTGGAGATAAGTGTCGTTTTATTATTGTTTCAGTGTATGCATGTTCGTTTTAGGTACAATGTATCTTCTTTTCATGTGCTTGGGTGTATATGTGTGTGTGATCATGTTCACGACCTGTTATATTCTCTTACTTCCTTGTCTCATTGATCTCACAATTAGTCGATTTTGGAGTTCTTCCTTGTCCTCACCTCTTGCACAAATCATGAGCACATTAAATTTTAAGCTAAGTGATGAGTGCATTGCGAATTCCTAAGCCTTAGTGATGAGACCATTACCTCCATACCTGCACATTATTCCCATCTAGAGCACAACCTCCTTCAACTGCACATTGATACACCTCATAGCACAAACCCTCAACCTTCCTGCTTACACTTTCCCATTGTGTAGTCCTTGAACAACCCTACCTTATATTACACAATTTGAAGTTTCAATGGATAGTGGGGTCATATTTGGACCCCTAGTGCTCAAATGTGCAATCCCTTGAGCCTCCTCTTCAATAATTATGCACTCCACATCCACATTGCTCAAGCTTGTCACTCTTGTCTCTTACACTTTCTCTTTGTGCAATTCTTAGGCCATCCTTTCCCTCACTGTGCATTGCAAAGTCTCAAGGGAAATTAGGGCCATCCTTTAGCCCTTGCAATTCTCAAATGCACAATACATGAATCATCTTCCTCATGCACTACACATTGTGTAATCTCAGTGATTAAGCTTGTCACCCTTGTCTCCTGGACTTTCCCATTGTGAAAATCCTTACATCTACCACTTTCCACTACACATTGCACACTCTTAGTGCCCATTCCTTCACTCATTTCCTTCTGAATCTCTGCATTGCACATCCCCAAGCTCCTATTTTAGTCCTTTTTCATTTTACCATCATAGTCAGCTTCACATGAGCAAACAAAGATAAAATAATTTATTTTGGGACTAATGTTATATTTCCATGAGTGAAATTTATTTGTAGGTACTATCATCCTATCATCGCAGGATGATGCTCAAGTAGGTCATCAAAAATAGGTTACAACAAGGATACTTGTGGAGATAAAACACAAAGATGTTATCAAGTGGGAGTAAAGGAATATTTGACCACAACAAAAGGATGGAAACTCATGTTGACTTAAAAGGTTCCAATACTTATCCAAACCCTTTGGAGGGTGAAGATAAAGTACAATTCATATCTATCATGAATAACTAAAGACATAACAACTAAGAGAGGAGGTTGGCATTGATACATTACAACAAAGTTTTATGTCACAATCACCAGATTATGGCTTCTTAAAGTGTCACCACAAAATTCTTATGTTGTCCATGTATTTTGCCACAATTTTTGGAATGTAATTTTATATTTGCAAAAAATGAGAAAATTTAAAATGTGTGGAAGCCCAAGGGTCACGCATTGAATTTGGAAAGTCACTAGGAAGTCCTAGAGTCACGTAGAAGCTCAAAATTCATATGGGAGCTCAAGAGTCATGAGGGAGGTCAAGAGTCACATGAGAGGTGAAGAGTCACCTAATTTGTTATAAATAAACACTCATAGCTCAAGAAAATGAATTTTCACCTTAGCATAGGAGAGAAGATCACCCTTTTAAGGAGAAAGTGGTGGCTATAGTTCCATTATTGGAGCTAGTGGTGTATCTTGGAACTTTCACTTAATGATTTGAAGCTCTTAGAGCTGACACACTTTCATGCATATATCATGGATGGTGTAAGACTATTCTTTCATTGTTTGCAGTTTATGTTCATGTTTATACATACTAATGAAAATGAACTATTTTGTTGGCTTTAGTATGCACCTTTGAATTGTGTGCCTCTTACTTTCATAATCGTTGTTTATTTGTGAACTATTTCGCAAGATAATTAACAATTATTTTAGATATATGTGATGTCTTTATTAGGATAGTATTATTACTTTTCTTCTAAAGGCTCACTTTATCTTTCCATTATGTGAAAGAAATTTTATACACATTGAAATTTAATAGTTCACAAGGCTAACTTACTTTTTCATCTTGAAATTATATGTGTTCTCTCTTATGTTTTTTTATTGCATCCAAGGAAAATAATCAAGAAAATGGTGTTGGGCCCATTTCCCAGATCGGGATCCTACTCCAAAGGGTGCGAGGTATAGTTTGGATTTCATATCGCGAAGACCCCATGTATTTTGGCAGTTTCCAACACCGTCAATAGTTCCATATTTTGATCCAAAATTAAAAATGAAGGTTTCATGAAATTATTTTCAAGCTATTTTATATATTTTAGGCATGAATTGTGGTTGAAAAAGCACACAAACTAATGTAAATTTTACAAAATTTTTAACAGTTAAAATAGAAAATAAGTAGCATCAAACACACAACAAATTGATTACGGAGTTCACCCCTCCTGGGCTACGTCTCTGGGTCCAGCTTCGAATGGTGTCCTTTTTTGTTATATGCTAAAATGTTCAAATACATCAACATACAAGCCTAAAAATGAAAAAATAAAATTTTCATTGCGTCTATAATGCCCAAAAACTCTTGTGTAGTCCCTTATTGGGCTCAAAAAGGTTCAAAAATGACCCAGTTTGGCCTCTTTTTCCAAAGTTGTTTGTTAACTTCTCTGCAAAAACGAGTCCTTTGCAAAAACTTGGCAACAAAATGGTTTTTGGCATATTTCTTGGAATGATTCATTAGAAACCCAAAGGTTCAAGGTTCAATCCATAAGAATAGGAGGAATTGGCACATTATACTTGAAATGATAAATAAAAAAAAATTGACACATGGGTCATAGCTCTCTTTGTTACCTTTGCTCTACTAGTCACATGGCATCATAAAACTAAATTTCACGGGCCTTAGGCCACATGCCCTCTGTGCCTTTGGCCTTTGTTTCGTTCAATGTATACTTGACAAAGGTTTTGGGCCTTGGGTGTTGGCAGTGGCCACCCCTACCTTTCCGATAGTGCTCATGTGATAAAGCTGAAGTCATGGATTGGGTCGGTCGGGTGCACCCACATGCCCGCTCATCCCCCAACTGCTCCACGATTACATGTTAAATATAACCTATCATCCTATGTTTAAAAATAAAATTGTGTTTCTCATTTATCGAGCATCCCTTATGCATTTGGGAGGTCATGTGTTAGATTCCTGTAGAGGATTTTCAGTTAGTCAAACAAATTTTTGGCCTCATTTGGAGTGCCATGTGGTGCCCTGGGATTGGGCCACATGTCACTCCATGATTGGCCCACTCCTCAAAACCTTAAACCAATAATTGTGTGCTAAATGTCGTCACGAGACTAGCCCAAATAACAGATTTCGATTAGCTCCCGTACTTCTCAGTAAACAGATGACATCAATATGATTTCATCATATGAACTTCCATCTGGCATCGTATACTGCACAGTCAACCCTGTAAGTTGAATTTTTAGTTGTTTTCCAAAAACTTCAAAATGTGAACTTCCTCATATAGTGTTAGATTGAGGCGATTCAAGCATCTATGGAATCAAGACGACTAGATCTATGATATGGCACTGACTTCAGGAGATTTTGAGAACTTCATTTTTGAGCATATTTTTTATCCCCTTGATCATTCCTCCCCACTGGAAGCTTTTGGACCACCAAAGTTTTAGTTTTTACTCAGCAATTAAGTGAAGGTACAAGTCCATCACTTTCTCAATTTCAATCCACCTTTATTTGCTTGGATCGGTACCTTTGAGCCCCACACAAAGATACTCCACATTGCCTCTGTGTGAAGCTCTTATCCTCCTATCAAGAATTTATTCTTCTTGCAACTCATTTAAATATTCAAGAGAAAAATATTCTATAGATGGAATTTGAACATTCTCTTCTTGGTCAAAAATTGTAGGAGGCTCATACAATATCAATTTTACACATTCACAACAGACTAAATTTGCATGTAAGGTGGAAAATCTAATAAGAAATCATAGTTACCAATCTTATCCTAGATTTTGAAAGGACCATATATGATTGGCTTGATATTTTACCTCACCTTGTAGTATTTCCTTGTTGATGTACAACTAAATTTGATCTCCCACTTGGAAATCATGATCAACCTGATGCTTATCATGTCTTATTTTGTACTAGGTTTGGATTTTCTCTGGTTGTTCATGTACTGTTTGATGCACTTGTTGAATTTTTTCAATGACATTCTTGGCTTTCTCCACGTAACTATGTCAATCTACTAAAATATCTTTACCAAAGATTAAATCCAAAGGATACTTTGGAAAATAACCTAAACAAGCTTCAAAAGGAGATACTTGTGTATATTAATGATTGGCACGGTTGTAGGCATGTTGGATGTAATGAAAATGGTCATCCCAAAGTTTAGGATGCTTACCAAAATATCCTTTAAGGAGATCCACTATTGGTTCGTTCACTACTTTTGTATTGTCATCGGTTCATGGATGAAATGTGGTGGTCTTCTTCAACTTTGTGTCCATGAGTTCCCATAAACTTGAACAAAAATTCCCAATAAATCGAGAATATCGATAATAAATAATCAAAGTAGGTAACCCAAAATGAACCCATACATTTTGGAAGAACATATTTATGGTTTGTTAAGTTTTAACATGTTTCTTACATGGCATCAACACACACATTTTTATGAAACTATCCACTACAACATATAAATTATCATGAAATTTCTTAGACATTGGTAGTCCCCCAACAAAATTCATAGAAATATTTTCCCAAGGACAAGAAAGGATAGGAAGTGGAGTGTACAAACCTAGTTTCTTATTACTTGGCTTGATAGTAGCGCACATAGAACATCCTTTTACATATATTGATACAGTTTCATTCATGCAAGGCTAATAAAAATACCTCTATAATTGAGAAATTGTTTTGCCTACACCAAAGTGACCAACAATAAGAGAAATATGGGATTCCCTTAAGACATTATTTCATTCACCCTATGGAACACATAACTTGCCAAGATGATACAAAAAAAAATTATGACCATGATAATCCAACTCTTCAACATGGTTTCCTTGAATCAAAGTTGCATAAACATCTTTAAAATATTCATCTTGAGCATATTGTTCAATATAAATTTCATGCATGAATGAGTTATGCTTAATAATAGCAGATGAATTAACAATAGGACTTGATAAGATATCTACAAATTTGTTGTATATACATTTCTTGTACTTGATTATCAAATTAAATTGTTGCATAAATCCCATCCATTTGAAATGTCTAGCTTGTTGTAGCTTGATTTGTGATTGTAAATATTGCAAAGGTTGATGGTCAGCATGAATAGTCATTTCTTTACCCATCAAATAGTTCTTCCCTTTCTTCACACTTTGTAACAAAGCATAGAACTCTTTATCATATTTTGGATAGTTAATTACTACATTTGGAAAAGGTTTCATAATGATAGCATATTGGCTTACTACGATGCATCAAATTTTCTCCCATAACATATTTGCTTGCATTGGTTTGAATTTCAAATAGCTACTTAATATTTGGAAGTGTTAGAATTTGTATTGTATTTATTTTCTCTTTCAAAGTATCAAAAGATTTTTGTTGCTTTCCTCCCCACTGAAATACTTGCTTCACACTTGTCAAATCATGTAATGGTGTTGCAATGAATGAGAAGTTATGAATAAATTTTCTCCAATATTGGGTTGCTCCCAAAAGTTTCCTAACTTCTGTTACATTGTTTGGTTTGGGCCAATTCACAATAACATCAACTTCAGAGGGATCAATCTTCAATTCACCACCTCCTACAATATGAGCCAAATAAACCAAATATTTTTTCCCAAATTCACATTTAAACATCTTCAAATACAACTTTTCCTTTTTCAAGACACCTAGAATTTGCTTTACATGTTTGACATGATCTTCATGAATCTTACTGAAAATCAAAATATCATCTAAGTAGAATATGACAAAATCATCAAGGAATAGTTGCAATACACCATTCATAACCCTCATGAATGTGGCAAGTGTATTACAGATGCCAAATGACTTAACTAACCATTCAAAAAAATCTTGTTTTGTCTTGAAATAACTTTTCCAAATATCATCTTCAACAATCCCTAACATGATCTTGTTCAAAGCTTGAAAATCCAAACATATGCACCATGTACCATCTTTATTTGGAACCAAAAAAATAGGAGACCCACAAGGAGATGTAATAGGAGACCCCTTTCTCAAGCAACTCTTGAATTTGCTTCTCAATTTTTGCATTCTCCAAAATTGACATTCTATACATGCCAATATTTGAAAGTGGTGCATCCTACTGCAATTGAATCTCATGTTGGATTCCTCTTTTTGGAGGTAACCCTTCAGGTTCTTGAAACATCTTGTCATAACTGTTCACAAATTCGACTATTTCATGCTTTATTTTAGAATCACATCTTGAGACAGCTTTAGATTCAACAATATCTTTAGCTTCGGTCATATACAATACAAAATTATCACTAAAATTCACAAGCCTTTTCATTTGACCAACACTAACAAGAGATCATTTCATCTTATTGGGATGTGCTCTAACAATATAATGAACTCCATATTTGAAAATATGATATTTTTTCTCATCACGATAGCATATGGATTTTCGATCATATAAGTATGGACTCCCTAAGATAGTCCAACAAATAGCAAGTGGTACAACATCAAGCTCTACCTCGTCTATAAAATTAGCAGTGATGGAAAATTTGAGTTTACATTTTCTTGTCACTTTTAGTTTGGAATCATCACATACCCAACCCAAGGTGTAGGGTTTTTCATGAGTTGTAGTCTCTAAATTAAGTTTCTAGATAATTTCTTCAAATATAAAATTGACTTGAGATCCATTATCAAATAATGTATTGACCTTTGTATGTTTTTTAATGACCCTGATATGGAAAAGCTCACATCTTTCTTTATCATTTTGAGATTCAATGCGCTTATTAGAAGAAAGAGTACTTGCTTTAGAAGTTACACCTTTCATTTCCATGGTTGTGATTTTGGTTTTATCACCTAAATGAGATCATATATCTTTTTGAGTTGTAGCAATAGTATTTTGTTTCCCCTTGTTATTGAACTTCTTTGGTCTCAATTCTGGTTGTAGTTTCGAGTAGTCGTCTTCATCATGGCCATCTTTTGAAAAATGTTTACAAGTAAGTTTCTCTCCTTCTTTCTTGACAGTAACATTCTTCTTACTCTTACCTTTAAACTTCCCCTTTCCTTTGTCTCCAGATTTAAAGGGTTTCTTGTTGGACTCTTGAGGAACATTTTTCCTCTTGATTCTAGAGGAGTTGCATGAACACATACTTCATCTAGATTGGTGGGATTAAACATAAGTATAGTATGTCTCAAATAACTATGTAATCCACCTATATACTTAAGGAAAGTATCTTGTGAGGTCAAATCAACACCCAATATTAAATATATTCTTCTAAATTCTTGCATGTAACTTTAGACACTTTGACCTTTAGCTTGTCTAAAAAATTTCCAATCCATAATTGTTTTTTGCATGTAAGCTAATGGATAAAATTGTCTTCTTAATGCATCTATAAAATCATTCCAAGAAGAGATAATTTTACCACTTTTCTTCATGATCCGAACTTATGCAGGAACGCAACAGAATACATATATAAACATAAACATAGAGATGCAGCAAAAATAAATCTTCATTTCATTAATATCAAATAACTAAAAGATGCTTACAAACATAATGGAAATAAACTAGCTCGAGCAATGGTATCTTATCTCTAAGGAGAGATGTGGCAACTACATACCTCTTAATTGTGTTACAATGAGGCTCAAGGGCCTTTTTATTATTGAAAAATGGAAAAATGTAACCCCAGGAGATGGAACACCAAGATTTTGTAGGCTCATTAGGGTTAGCTGGCCAGCCAACTTATCGAGGTCGTAACTTTATCATATGGTTTCCATTTGGCGCGTACAATACCTCATTGGAAATATCTCTCCGAGTACTACAGGATTTCCCATAGGATTATAGGGTTGCGGACCTCAAAAAATCATTTTTTAGGGGGTCATATGATTTCCATTTGGCACGTACGATACCTCATTGGAAATATCTCTCCGAGTACTACAGGATTTTCCCCCTTAGAAAGTAATGGTCCCTGTTGGAAAAAAATTTGAATTACGGATAAAACACACTTCCCTAGACAAGTGCTAGTCTAGAACAACAGATTAAAGACTATACGACTATTTCTCCTAACTAAGAACAAACACACAGAATGTATTAGAGGCTTACTTGGGATCCAAGCGCTTCTAAATGGCTCCTTCTATCACTTCCATTGCAGCTTCAAATTCAAGCGGTATGTGTGAAATTATTCCTGCAAGAATGAACACTAAAAAACAAAAGATAGCAATAATATAGATGTCTATTCAAGTTAGTTTTCTAAATTAGTAAATCATAAACCATATACATCAACCAAGATCTTGCAATATGGAAAATCAAAGCCAATACAGATGCATATAGGGAAAAATAAGTTGTACTCTTTATTAATGATAGAAGGAGAGGTTACAACCCAATGACTGATTTGAAGTGACCATCTCCAGCAATGATCCTTAGCCTGATCATAGTATAAATCTCTCCAAAAACTGTTACACAAATCTAACTCTCAATTGAAAATTCACCAGCATTTCTCTACTCAAATTCTTCCTTACCAAGCACTCAGATCTATGTTCAATTTATAGAGAAGTTGGAGGTAGTTTTATAATCAATGACTTTCCAATAATAGGCAATACATGTTCCCAATCTTGTAGATTTCAAATGGACACTTGGATTCGAATCTTGACACATGTGAACTCTTCTAGAAGGCACTAGCCAAGTGGAGATTCTGGAACAATGAGAATTTTTCTCCCAATGTGACCAACACACTTGTGAATGTCAGGAAGTGCTTTGCAGAGCAACCTTGCATGGGGCTACCTACATATTCAATGCACTTAGCCCCTTTAGAGGCTGCATTGGTGAGCTGTCATATGCTATATAATAAACTTCAAACTTTGGAAACCTTTGCTTGATGAAAGTCTTGCTTGATTTGTCTTGTTCCTGTCTTAGGGCATGTAGTAACTTGAAATGATAGGAAATGATAGACCATTAATCATTGGTCCTGGAGATGATGTCTAGTTAACCAGGTCATTGGGAATGGTGCCCAAATTTACCTATAACAATTGCCCCCTAAAGCATGAAGTCAAAATAATAATAATAACTTTTGATTGAGATGATTTACACTATGATGGGCTGGAGATGAAGTGGAGTGGTCACCTGCATCAATCTTACAATACATTACATCATGATATATCCTCTTTGATCATAATTACTGAGGGTAAGCATTCCCATGTTCAACACATAAACAATCTAATAACATGTACATAATTCAGAAAGTCGTCTTCATTGGAATGTTGCCCAATGCAGACATGCCTATAGATATAGGCCCATGTTTTGGATGAAAATCTGTATGTAAGGTCACTGTACAGATGATGTGTAAAAAAATCCTGAATGCGCGGCCCGAATGGCTGAAACTAGATCCGAGGTCATCTTATCTCGTTCACTCGATCATTCGGGTACAAGTCTAGCCATGTGAATATATGATTTGTAGTCAAACATGGAAAGACATCGTTTGATTACTAGCCAATGATGTGAGTTTTTAACAAACGCGAGAGAACCACCATTAATGTCAATGGCCCTCAAGGTACTGCAGTACATTTTGTAAGGTGTGAATAGATGATTTGATGTTGAATGCCAAACAAAATATTTCGATCAAAGGTCCAGAAGCGAGGATCTTTTCGATGATGTAACAAGCCTCATGGTACTGGAATCTAATGTTTCTAAGTGAACTTCCTAGATATTGATTTGTCATCGACAGGAAGTAACCTTATTTCAAAATGAGAGTTACTGATTTTGGAGACAAAGGTATGACTTGATATAGCAATTTTCGGGGATGACGATCATGAGAATGAAGGTTTATGAGTCTTGCAGAAGGATGAAGTATTTATTGGATGACTTCTCTTGAACATATCGGCGACACTGTGATGAGTTGGTAGCACTAACCCAAAACTGAAGTGAAGGTATGATGAACCATAGGTATGAATGAACCATCAAGAAGATTACCCAACCCAAACAGTCACAGACATGGAGTGAAGGAAGTGTCATGTTCAAGAGCGACTTGCTACCATAAAGAATTCTTGCTCACTTTTCCCAAATTTTCCCCGGTCATTTGTCAACCCATACCTCTTTATTTTTTAACAAACTTGAGGAGGATAACATTTTCTTGATCTATAATTCAACCCTTTCGACGAATAAAGTATCACTATTTAATAATTTAACGATTCTAGCGATAAATGAAACTCGATTCTTGCCATGATCGACAAGCCCATCGCTATTTTATGTTTTATCGAGCTTAACGACAGTGATAGCCCGATCCTTTTTCATATTTAGAGAGTTTGAAAAAGAGGACGAAAGAAAACTCCATAAGTAATTTTTCATAGATTTTTCACTCAGACCCGAAAAAGTGTAAAATAATATCTGAGAGAACCTCTTTGGTCATGTTTAACCAAGATATTCCTTTTTCGTAAATAATCTATCTTAGTCCGGAAAAGGGTTAAACTTATACTGAGTAGATATCAATTCATTTACTTTTACGAGCTCGAAAAGACAAGTGCCTGGAAATCTTTTCACATTATCAGAGTCTGAAAAGAGTTGAAAGAAGACTCCAGGGGTTCCTTTTTCGCTGTTATCGAAGCTCAAAAAAGAGGTAAAAGTGCGCTTCAAATCTTTTTTTCATTTTTAACAAAGCTCGAAAAATAAGGAGAAAAAGTATGCTTTGTGGTCAAGTCATTCTTTGAATAGATCTGCATGACTAATCTGTTCATCAATTGTATTTCCTGTTCAGAACAACATCAAATGGATTAAAAATACCTGTTTCATGATAAAAACATAATAAAACTATAGTCATAGCAATAAATTTACCTTGCAAATAATTAAATGACTATTAAAATTAGTTTCACTACTCATTTTTACCATTCCATAGTTACCATTTGCATTTTGGAGCTCTGAACCTGATTTTTCCCTCGAACTTCAATCGTTGATTGTGATCATTTATGTGGATGGATTTCATCACCGTTTCATCTAGGTTATTACCATGAACCTCCTCTTTCCCTTGGTATTCATTTCATCTTAAATTTCTGCAAATTTTTAGGGTTTGAAGGCCCCTAGGGTAAATTTTGCCCAAATTGAGGGCAATGCACCCCTAAATGTCAAAACCTGCATTGCATAGTAGGTATAGTGAAGAGTATTTTCATGTGCCATGCACTGTCTCTTGTTACGGAGTGCATTGGTGCAGTTCAAGTTTTTTGTTTTCATGTTATGCCCAAAATTTGCCTAGTTTTTTTGCAATGAATGGAATCTAATGGATCTTATGGTTGTAATTTAGGTTTCCATCGGATTACAATGACGATTACATGGAGGGAAAGAGAACATGAAGAACAAGATATGATTGCCTTAAATATCCGGGTATTGTAAGAGCCCTAAGAGATTGTGGACTACTTAAGTACTTCAAATTGCCGGGAATGAGGCAACAAATAGAACTCTTGGAGTTCTTAGTTCGAGCATGGGATCCAGCAATAGAGGCATTTCATATTAAGAACCAAGTGGTTCCCATAACATTTGAGGATGTGTATTTTCTCACAGGTTTGTCGAGGAGAGGCTTGCCCATTTCACTCTCAGGGTCTACCATTGGAGGAGATATAGTGAGGGATTATATTCTACAGTATTGCTATCCAGAGGCAGAACCTAGCAAATATGGAAAAATAAATATCCAGGATGTCAGATATTTTCCTTTGAGAACTATCCCTTTCACGATCGCTAAACTAGTTGGCATCGTTACACTACATGTAGCGAATAGATCGTATATGCAGTATGCGCTAGAGTGCTTAGAGCCAATAGTCTTCAACTGGTCTGAAGTTGTTCTTTCTCAGATAAAGGAAAAATTGAACAAAGCAAAGGGAGGAAGGAAGAAGAATTTCAGTTATGGTTCAATCCTTATATCCTTCGCTTTGGAATGGATTCCACTGATGCAGCCACAACATGTGACACTGGATATAGCTAATCCTAGAGATCCTTAGATGCAGAGATGGGTAGAAATCATGGGTCGGCATGCAAGCCATTGACTATTGTGTTCTCTACTGCATTATTTTTCTAGTTCTAGCGACAGATCGTCACCATCGATGAGTACACATACGCAGGCATTGATTTTTAAGGAGATCCAGATTTAGCATTACCAGAAGGCGCTAAGTGGGGTGCAATGGGTAAGAATTTTTTGACCATGTTTTTTTATTTTCCTAAGGTTTATACAATTTTTTTGTATTTTTATGTTTTCCCAAGACTAAACTAAGTGTTTGATGTAATGCAGATCTTGGTCGTGTTCAACTAGTAGAGGAACCAGAGCATGAAGCAGATGCGCCAGCAGAGAGGGCTGTCCGGACAGCAGTCCTTCAAGACCTTGATATGGCTGAGACTCTGGCTGAGCTTCAGTAGCACATAGAAGGGTTGACCTTTGGGATTCTGGATTGTTGGATCGAAGAGCTTCTGATGCGACTGCAGTGACACACTATTGGGGTTCCTAGCCATTGGATGTGATTACTCCATAGGATTTCTAGATCTATATCATGTTACCATGAGCACCACTAGTTTACTTGTGACATTTTTCATACATTTTGAGGTCAGATGACCAATGTGCCTTGGGCACAAATTTTGTAAAAACCTATAACTATCTATTTATATGATTTCAGAGTTTTTCTTATGTTTATTGTGCAATCCTATTCAATGATGTGAATTTTTTATTTACATATGTTACAAATGTCTGTCTAAAACTTGATTAGCTAATGAATCAGTCAAGGTGTTCAAATTTTTGGAAATGTGTTGATATTGAATAAAATCAAAATGTCTTTCCAAAAGTCGAACTGTTAGGAAAAATCTAAGAAGTGTCGGATTTCTAACAGTATAAACACTAGTAAGTTGTAATACCACAAGTTGTGAGTCTAACCTTATGATTATATGGTTAATGCCAAATGAAATGGCATCAGAGAGAAGTTCGATCAATGCGCTATACTCAGTGATATTGTTCATCGATCTACCAATACAAATCCCTTGAAAACTCACTAACTCGCCTTTCAGAGAAAAAATGGCCCACGCTGCAGAGGATAGATTATGCATACTACGACTAGCACCATCAGCATATCCAACAAATGGTTCTGAAGATTCAGACATCTGCGATGAAATGTAAAGAGAATTACTAACATCAAGAAAACTCTAAAACAAATTAAGATAGTGAATAAAAATCAACATCATATATACAATATAATAATAAAAAATTACTACACTCTTGATTAAGCATAACAATGTTTCAGATACAACCCATTTCTAGGCTATGCCAATAGAATTCCATCGTAATCAACTAACTCATAGGCACCCTTAGAAAGAACTCTTTTGACAATATAAGGGCCATGCCATAATGGCTCAAATTTCCCTGTACCTATTACATCAGCTTCTTGATCGTAAAGAAGGACCAAGTCGTCCTCTGAGTAGATGCGAGGTTGGACATTTTTGTCGTATTGCGCTTTTATACGTCTCTTATGCACTTTGTTGGCCAACTGGGCTTCACGATGCATTTCATCAAGATGGATGAGGTTAAGGAGATGCGCTTCTTCTTCTGAGGTGTCAGGTAACAAGTTTATTGTGAGTTTTAACGATGATATTTTGCATTGGATTGGTAAGATAGCTTCCAGACCATACACCAATTGAAAAGGAGTAAATCTGGTCATGTTTCTCACCGAGGTTCGATACGCCCACAAGGCGGAGTACAGGATCAAATGCAGTTTCTTTTATGAACTCCTATCATTCGTTGAAGCAGTCATTTAAGAATCTTGTTAATAGCCTCAACTTGTCCATTTGATTGTGGATAATAAGGAGTAGAATTATCATGTGACAATCCTAACTTGGTAGTCAATTCAGACATCATGTGGTTGTGAAAATGCTTTCCATGATCCGTAACTATAGCCTATGGGACCCCAAACTGTGCAATAACATTTTTAAAGAAAAACAATGCAGTTTTCTATCCTGTGTCGTTGAATTTAGGCATCGCTTCAACCCATTTGGTAAAATAGTCGACTGCGAAAATAATATAACCATGCCCCCCGGACGAACGAGGGTTACAAGTCATGAAGTCAATACCCCATTTCGTAAATGGTCCTGCAGAGACAACAAGATGCATTGGCGCTAACGATTTGCAGATCTTACAATCAAAAATCTGGCACGCGAGAGGTATCAGGTCAAAAATTTTGAGTTTGGAGATAAATGATGAAATCCCCATACCAAGGATCAGATGATCCGATAAAAAACAGAGACTTGTCTGGAATTGATGGTTCCAACATATGCAGTACTATCAGATGGAAGGTCACAGAGAAGCTCAACCAAAATTAAATACTTCTTTGACTTGGATTTGATGAATTCCAAATCAAATTCCTACAAAATGAAATCCATTTTGAATATTTGGCCCCCAGAAATTGACGTGATAAAATATAAGTCATGGGGTTGCAATTCAAAACGATAGTTGTTTTTCGAGGCAGGATATAATGGCGAAATCTTTGGACAACTTGAACAGCTGCCAAGGCAAGATTTTCTACGTATGTGTAGTTAATGTCCGTATCATTGAGATTACGACTCAAATAATAGATCGGATGTTCAATTCCATCTTCTACTTGGACCAATACCATAGAAATGGTCGTTTCAGTCGCGGTGATATATAGGAAATAATCATTTTGATAATTAGGAGGATACATTAATGACGCTCAGACAAGATTATCCTTGACAACATCAAAAGAAGCTTGCGCAACTTGGTCCCAATGAAAGGGAACCCCCTTTTTAAATAGTCGAGTAAATCCTTTATCCATTTCAGCGTAATTTGGAATGAACCTTCTTAGGAAGTTATCCTTTCCTTGAAGCTTTTGTATCTGAAGTAAATTTGATGGTGCGGGAAAATCAAGAATGACCTGAACCTTCAATGGGTCTATTCGAATTCCTTCTTTTGAGACTACAAATCCGAGCAATCGACCAGAACCAACACAAAACACACATTTATGTGGATTGAGGCATATTTTGTAGTGTCAGCAGCGTAAGAAAATGGCTCTCAAATGCATCGGGTGATCAGTCTGATTTTTTGAATGCGCTCGTAAATCATCTAGATACGGTTGGACAATGTGCTTGATGTCGTTAAAAGCATAATCTATTGCTCTCTAAAAAATTTCCTCAACATTCTTTAAACCAAACGAAAGTTTCTTATAAGAAAATGTGCCCCAGGGACAAATGAATGATGTCTTATGTTGATCATCTGTGCGGATATTGATTGTATTGTAGACAGAAAATCCATCCATGAATGAAAATATTTTTCATCCAGCACAATCATCAATAATCTGGTCGATAAAGGGAGTAGGATAGTTGTCTTTCGAACAAGCCATATTGACATCCCGATAATCGACGCACACTCTAATGGTTCCTTGTTTTTTCATAACAGGAACGATATTGGAAACCCACTCAGTAAGTGAAACAAGGTAAATGAAACCAGCACGCAAAATTTTTTCAACTTCTGCTTTGATGGCAGCAGCTTTCTTTGGATGAACAAGACGAAGCCGTTGGCGCACTGGTTTGACATCAGGATACATATTAATAGTGTGTTCAACTATACTAGTATCTATGCCTGGCATTTCCTCGTAAGACCAAGCAAATACATCACGAAATTCACGAAATAAAGAGTGATATAATTCAAGTTCTAATGGAGAACAAGATACACCAACATGAATATTTCCTACAATGCTAGGTTTGGTCGAAATATTGATGGAAATGGTTTCTTCAATATTTGAAATTTTTTTCTCGAAATCGATTGCCTTAATTAGTAAAGAATTCGAAAAGAAAATTTTGATTGATGGGTGATATAGTTCAGTAAGATATTTTTCTTCATAATCAAGAAGATGGAAGTGATGATGATAATCTTCCCATAGTTCTCCTTCTGACATCATAGCTTCCAAAATATTTTCATCTATCAAAAACATTGAGGAAAATGGATTAGATGGAGTACCAAAATCTAAGGAATGATCAACCCAAACACTCAGCGACGCTGATTTCGGAATTTCCACCCAAGCCAGATAAATTGATTGATATGCCAACTCAATAGGGTTGGGCAGTAAAAATTCATCCAACGTAGAAATATTAGAATCACCCGTACTCTCCCTTAAGCCAGATAGAGTGGAATATATCATGTAGCGGGTCTCTATACTTGCAATTTCTTCCAATGTCGCAGGCGGCGATAATGCAAAGGTTCCCATAAGAGTGGAATCCTTTAAGAGTCCTACACCAATGTTCTAAATTTCTAGTTGGGGTATGTGAACAAATGAAACGCTTCCAATTACCTGCGAAGCAGAGGCAAAGAAGGATAGTTAATTAATGACTGTGATTGTACCTTTATGTGGAAAGGCAATCATTCTAAAGTATGCAGAAACAATTGCAGTTACCACATATACCCATGGCCTTCCAAGTAAAATATTATTGTCAAGGGGTCCGTCAACGACCTTGGAATCCACATTCACTATTTTCCCCCTATTTTAACATGTAGGTTATTGATAATACCACAAGGTTTATATGTTCTTCCATCAAAATCCTCCAACGTCGTTGATGATTGTGATAGGCGTGGCGAGCCAAGTGACTTCCAGCAATTTAAATACATAATCATGTAGATGTTCCCTCATCAATAATAGTGCGATGAAAAAGGTGATTGATAACATTTACTTGTATAGAGAATGCTAATTCTGTTCGTAGTTGCGATACATAGACCGTATGATTAAAGACGACAAGATTGGAATTGTTGGCTCCCTGTGATTTGCAAGAGTGGCAAGAATAAACACTGCAGGGGCCAGATCAGAACCACTTTGGAATCCTAGGACCTAGCCTTCCTAGATTCAAAGAGGGATCTCTCTATTGAGGTGTTTAATTGATATATATTTGTGTTCTTTGTTTAAGATTTTAGGCTAGTTATAAATTTCTAAGGACTTGTTTTGGTTTTGGTTGGATTAATTGACAGATTGAAGGATCAATGGTGTGACTGATTGAGGGAATGTTTCAGCTGAAAAAATAGGCTGTGAGAAGAGATAAATTCATTGGGCTATGGAGTTATAAAAGGATTTAATTTTTCATCAACTCTGCAAGGGATTTTATAGGGAAAACTAACTATATCAAGTGGATTCTTTAGATTAGGTTGTGATATGAAACATTAATTAGTTGTGAAGACAGCAAATCTATAGTCAGTTAAGAATCTTCTAGCTCTACTTAGACAAGTAAAGCCTTTCAAAGTAACTATTTGGAGTAAGCCAAAGGGCAGGGAAAACCATAAATTCTCTTTGGATAGGCTTTAATAAGCAAACCTTTAAGACAACAATCCATTCACATTCAAGAACTACTTTCAGACAAAGAAAACATATAAGATAACAGTAAGAGTGGTCTAAGATCAAACAAAAATAATTTGATCTTCTTTTGACAAAATCTTAAAAGACTCTTCAAAGCAACATTTCAAGGCAGTCCAGAGGGCAAGGCATACCATAAACCTCACTAGTTTTAGACTCTAGTAAGTATACTTTAAAGAAATATCTTAAAAACAATATCTCAAGTCTTACTCAAAGGAACATGGGTTCACCATAATTTCCTTGGTTTCACTCTATTGAATCATTCCCAAGACAACAAGCTAGATATAACTAGAAGGAAATTAAGAATCTTCCAATCAAACCTATGCAGAAGAAAACATGAATATAAAGAAGACAGAAAAAAATAGGGTGCTGAAACAACAAATCCTAATCTAAAACTTCCGCTTTTTTATTAGAGAAAAATGAACATAATGGAAAACATAAGAAGAAACAATAACAATTAGGGAAACTTCACCATTGATATAGCTCAAGGATCCTATGAACATGCTTGTATTATTGATGATCAAACCAGTTACAATACTCCAGGTACAATAGCTCTATGCAACTCGGAGCTTTCTTTAATTCAACCTAGCATTCCTCAATTAGCTTCAGCAGCAGAAATCAGTCCAATAACCATCAAGTAACCAACATTTAAAATGAGGCTCATATGCAATATTTATATGCAAAATGAGGAGGTGTTGCTAAACTTGGGTGTTTAAATGTTATTTATTATATAGTTAATGATTTTGACCTTCGAGACCATGAAAGGCCCAAGGCAAAAATATCTGAAGCAATTACTTTGAAATAATAACTTCTTCTTAACTTCTAAGTTATTTAGCTGAAATATTTGACTTTAAGGCTTTGTAATAATTTTGTAATAATAGTTGAGATGCTTCAAAATATCTCTAACTGAGTAATAACTGCTTGATGTCTTTATGAAAAGAAACAATGTTGTAGGTGGCAAATTTGTCTTTGGAGAAGTAATTTCTTCTTTGCTGAGTTATTCGAAGCTGGATTTGGGTAATCTGTCTTTGTTTTATTCATCAAACTTCTATATTAGGCCTTTAACCTTGATTTATCTTTAATAATCTGCATCACTATCTTCTTCTTTTTTGTTGCTCTATAATTATTTGTTTCATCTATCCTTTATCTTTGAACCTTTGACTTTTCATATTTAAACACTGTTTAAAGGGCTAATCCTCTGTTTATCCTTTTGATCTGTATTTAGCATTTTATTCTTTCTGTTCTTCACTTTTCTTGTTCGTTCTGTGTGCAGGGAGGTGATCTTCTTCAGTATAAGGGTTTATAAACCATTGATGATCATGATTCATCAAGTGTTAAGATTAATGCAGGATCCCCTGGTTCTTTCTATATGAATTCAACTCTTGTATCGTCATCCAGGGGTTTAATTTTTCACTTCTTAACCGTGGGAGGGAATTTTAGGCCTTTGTCCGCCATTAAAAACCTGCACAAAACACAAAAAAACGGTAATTTAAAACCTGAGGGAGGGGTTTAAAATGAATTTTTCTGGGTTTCTAAGCATCAGGGGTGATTTTCGAAGGAGGAAGAAATGCATAGGGAAGGTTCTAGAGGTGTAATATCCCAAAATAGGGATTTTCTACAACAAATGGAATATATTAAGATATTCCAAAGTTGGAGATTCAGAAAATCATGAGCATGGAAATCTAGAGCAGATCATTAGATGTAAAATAACATCTCACCATCATATTTAAGAACCTCAGCAAAATTATGGCCTATATTCTCCTTCCCGAGTGGGGAAATGCAGCAATATAAGGCATAAAACAATTGTCTTCAGAAAATAATGCAATAACAGTGGATAATGGGACTTGTATCCCTTAGCTTAGACAATATACAACCCACTTGCAGAATTTGAGGTGAAACAAATGAATCTAGCTATACTAAACATTTCTCCCCAGCTCAAGATAGCTTAAAAACACCCCGATCCCATGACTTCTCTACAACATAATTTTTGAATACTGTGAGAGCCTAATTCCCATGAGGGTTTCTATAGAAAATGATGAAATAATATTTATTTTGAGATTACATTAATCAAATAGCAGTGAAATGGAGGTTTAACCTCTTTTACACAAAGAAAAAGACACCCGGCAAGGGTTTCTGGCAATATACATGTACAAAAAGCAGCACTGCAGAAAATAACGTAGTTTACTGCAAATATCTATTAAGAATGGATGAATACAACATAAAATAGCTGAATAATACATAAATTTACCTAGGCCCTCTTTATTAGATCTACTGGAGGGAAATAAACACCTCCTCCTCAAAGACTAACACAAAATAGCAAGGTTTAACCCATCAACAAATGCCCTTGCAGAAAAGACGCAGTTTCTAAATATGACTGCGTTGTAGATGTTATTGGATGAATTTACCTAATCCAGATAATGGAATTTCAGCTCATAACCCTCCTTTATATCCCTTAAGCAAGCTGATCCAAGAATGGAATGGAATTCCCGCACGGGAATTCTTTGCACTAAACAGTGCTACAACCATAGCTAAATAGTTGAAGCATGAAAGAAGTCAAAAGACCAAAGATATATGAATACATGAATGATCTCCTTGATGATATGCCCTCCTTTTTATCTTTGGTGAGCCTCCTCACCCCGGACCCCACACATTGTTGAGGTGACTTCCTAGTGAAGGTTCCTCCTTCAAAATTGTGTTGTCCTTGTTGGCTTCCCTCCTCCTTGTAGCAGCGCTGTTGACTATCAACTAGGACTAATCCACCTGCAATGCCTATTTTCACACTAAGGGGTCTTCAATCCAGTTCTCATATGTGTTTCTAGGCTGATCCTTGTTCACATTGAGCTAGTTTACTTGGGTGATCTCTTCCTCCTTAAGAATGCATGTTAACTTAGTCAAACTTAACTATGTCCACATATATTTTTCCCTTGTTCACTCCTGAAAGTGTAAAATCCAGCTCCTAAAGTGATTCCCTTCCTTATTAAGGTGGAAATTATTCATATTTTTATTGTTCATGGGCCTCCTTACCCATTTATTCCTCTCCTAGGTGAAAGCAGCAAAATCTAATATTCCAAATTGCAGTGTGAAAACTTTGGAATATTATAGTCCTCCCCTCTCAAATGTTGCTTGTCCTCAAGCAACTACAAAGATAGGACTGAAGAACCTTCTCTTCTCCCCTGTAGCATCCTCATATGATAAGAATCCCCAAGGATCAAGGTGTTGTTCCATCAACACATCTCCAAGCTGCCCCTCCCAAGTGTATACGTTGTCCTCTGGTGAACATTCCAAATAGCTGACATCATGTGACAGTGAAACATCCATGGAGGCAACAATGAGCTGTTTGAAGGTCCTATTGAGGCATGAAGGCTGATATAGATTGGGATTCATCATCCCCATTTGAATCTCCCCTCCCAAAGCTATCAACCAAACAAAATGAGTCACCCTCCCGAATGGCAACTCATGAAGGATCTCTTCCACCTTGGGCTCAAGTAGAATAGGTGGGCTGAAAATCTGAACATGGTAGATAGGATAGCCTACCCCAAGCTGTCTTCCTCTCCACTCATGATAATTGTAGATTTCATGCTAATCATGGTCTGCAAACAAGTTTCCCTCAAGTGGCAATATAAAGATTGAATCTTCAAATATCCCCTCTCCAAAACTATGGATCATGCTGGCCCAAACCATTCCATTCAAAGTGAATGGCACATTACTACCATATGTCATCCAAATCAGAAATTTGCTAAAGGTTATGTGCAAGTGAGGATGATACACATGGTCTCCTTGGTGGATACAGCGCATTCTTTCCAACTGTTGATTTAGAACATCATATGGCAAGTTGTTTTCCAATGAACTACCAGTTGTATATGTTTTCTCATATACTATAAGATAGCAAGCAGCACTGTATACTAGTTGTACATAAACAAAACAAAAATACATTTGACCAAATTCACGTCGAAATGGGTTATCAACCTTACAAAATTTGGCCCTAAAGTGACCATGAAACCCATGAATAATCTTGCTCTCTTGTGGAGCAATGCACTGTTTACATATGGTGAGAAAATAAAAATACTCAATAGAGTAATCAACAAGTACAAAAATGTATTTCTTACCACGCATGGTGAGTAGGCTGAAAGTGAGGTCCATGTATAATTTTTCCCACGAGGATCTCCTCATAAAAATCTGCAAGAAGAAGGGATACATAGACTCCTTGGAACACTCCATCAATAAGAACACACTCCCATGTGACATCACTGTAGGCCTTTGTAATAAGGCTCCATGACTCCTCCCTTTGACATTCCATATGCCAAATCCATCCACCATCATTTTTCTATGTGAGAAGATCTCCTTCCCACATGGAAGCCCCTCATAATCCTCCAATGCTAAAGGATATCCTCCTTGCACCATGAATGTGCCTTCCTTCTCTCTGGAAATATCATGAAAAGTATGGGAAAATTTCTGCCCATACTCTCCCAAGTGTAACCACAGCAATAACACATCTTGCTGCTCTCTCACACCTCCATCATACAAAGCATGAGGTGAAAATATTTTGATTGATGTGAAAAGGATCAAATCAACATGATACACCCAACCCCTAGGCTGCCATATGATGCTAGTGTCCTGCCAACTATCTTCCTCCCTCATACCCTTAGGAGAAGGATATGCCTCATGATTGAAAAACTCTCTCAAGAGTAGCCAGCACAGCTTTGCTTCTTGCTGCCCTGTGTCATAGATCTACAAGTGGCTCACAAGCTTCTTTCTCTCCATCCACCTCCCTTCATCCAAGTGTGGATGCCCCCAATCATTCTCTCCACTGGAATTTTCCCAATGAAGACTACCAATATCCCAAAGCAAGTATTCCTCCTTACACCTCATGGGAAGTTGAGATGTAACCCCTTGTAGATCTTTCAGGAAATACCTCTCACCAATCAACCCTTGGATCCAAAAGAATCCAAGTGTGTTGAAAACAAAACATCATTAGAAAGTGGCACAACATGCATTATGCCCTCCAAAATATTGCACCCTAACACTTCATGCTGCATGAAACTCAATAAAGTGCAAAGGGATGAATTTTTATCCCTTCTTGGATCAAACCAAAGTTGCATACCATTGTGCAAGCTTGTTGCTCCTCATCAGCAATGTGTTTCGATCCTAGACCATGTGAGAACAAATTTCCAAAGTCTTCCTTAAAATTTTCTGAAATGTTAGGACATGGAAATTTATGCATACCTTTGCGAGCCTTTGGAACATCTTGTATGGCTGCAAGAGTCCCTCCCTTCAATGTGTTGGTTGATCCAACTGCTGCTATGGATGGCTGCTCCCTTATTAATATGACAGCGCTAGTAAAGGTCTCCTCAAGTGGAGAAGAGAACTCCTCCTTCTCTGGCCTTCTAATATCAAATATTTTGATTACCTAATGAGTGAAATAAACAAAGGTAGATACCCTTGCATGAATTACATGGCTGGACCACCAAGATCTTGCCTTGCCCTCCAAGTGCAACACTGAGATTTCCACAGCCTCTTTTTCCACTACTGAATGTAGTAGGAAAAATGCTTCTAACTTCATCACCCAAGATTATGTTGTGCATAAGGGTGATCCATCAAAGGTATAAAATATAAATCTAATGCCCCTTATCATCATACTACTGCATGGTCTTATTTCCTCTCTTAGTTGGATAAACTGAGGAAGATCTAGGATCTCTTTGACATTCCTAGGTTGGCACTTGTATTCTGCCAAGTACCCACTCAGGATCTCATGTTCTGAGTGGTATTATTTATCTCCACTCTCTCTATGAGAATAGGAAGTGCATGGATCTTCTTCTTCCTCTTGAAACCTTCTAGAGGTTTCACTGCAGCTTTCCCCTTCTTGAAACCCTCTTGGAGTTTCATTGCATCTTTCTTCTTCCATCGGTGGAACCTCCTTGGAGAGGCACTTCTTAGATCTGAAAATGGATGAGAGTAATCTAATCCTATCCATAATTTTGTTCTCCTTTTCTTCTTATCTTCTGATTGGATGTGAAATCCACAGGCTGAGCCAAGAGCAGAGCTTTGATACCACTGTAATATCCCAAAATAGGGATTTTCTACAACAAATGGAATATCTTAAGATATTCCAAAGTTGGAGCTTCAGAAAATAATGAGCATGGAAATTTAGAGCATATTATTAGATTTAAAATAACATCTCACCAGAAAATGTAAGAACCTCAGCAAGATTATGGCCTATATTCTCCTTTCCGGGTGGGGAAATGCAGCAATATAGGGCATAAAACAATTGTCTTCAGCAAATAACGCAATAACAGTGGATACTGGGACTTGGATCCCTTATCTTAGACAATATACAACCCACTTGCAATTGGAGGTGAAACAAATGAATATAGCTATACTAAACAGATCTCCCCAGCTCAAGATAGCTTAAAAACACCTCGATCCCATGACTTCTCTACAACAGAATTTCTGAAGACTATGAGAACGTAATTCCCATGATGGTTTCTATATAAAATGATGAAATAATACTGATTTTGAGATTACATTAATAAAATATCAGCGAAATGGAGGTTTAACCTCTTTTACACAAAGAAAAAGACACCCGGCAAGGGTTTCTGGCAATATACATGTACAAAAAGCAGCACTGCAGAAAATAACGTAGTTTACTGCAAATATGTATTAAGCATGGATGAATAAAACATAAAATAGCTGAATAATACAGAAAATGGCCCTAGGCCCTCTTTATTAGATCTACCAGAGGGAAATAAACACCTCCTCCTCAAAGAATAGCACAAAATAGCAAGGTTTAACCCGGCAACAAATGCCCCTGCAGAAAAGACGCAGTTTCTGAAGATGACTGTGCTGTAGATGTTAATGGTTGAATGTCCCTAATCCAAATGATGTAATTTCAGCTCAGAACCCTCCTTTAGATCCCTTAAGCAAGCTGATCCAAGAATGGGTTGGAATTCCCACACGGGAATTCTTTGCACTAAACAGTGTTGCAACCACAGCTAAACAGCTGAATCATGCAAGTAGTCAAAATACCAAAGATATCTGAATACATGAATGATCTCCTTGATGTTATGCCCTCCTTTTTATCTTTGATGAGCCTCCTCACCCCGGACCGCACACATTGTTGAGGTGACTTCCTAGTGAAGATTCCTCCTTCAAAACTGTGTTGTCCTTGTTAGCTTCCCTCCTCCTTGTAGCAGCACTGTTGACTTGGTCAACTGGGACTAATCCACCTGTAATGCTTCTTTTCACACTAAGGGGTCTTCAATCCAGTTCTCATATGTGTGTCTAGGCTGATCCTTGTTCACATTGAGCTAGTTTACTTGGGTGATCTCTTCCTCCTCAAGAATGCATGTTGACTTAGTCACACCTGAAAGTGTAAAATATAGCTCCTAAGGTGATCCCCTTCCTTATTAAGGTGGAAACTAATCATATTTTTATTGTTCATGGGCCTCCTTACCCATTTATTCCTCTCCTAGGTGAAAGCAGCAAAATCTAATATTCCAAATTGTTGTGTGCAAATTTTGGAATATTACAGGAGGTGGAACACAAAGAAGCTTGAATGGGGGTGTGAAACTTTGAATTTTGGCGTGCAGAGGAGGAAGGTGGTTTATCATGCAGGGTATGGGCGGTAAGAGGTTTTGGCCCGGAGCTGTGTGATACCACTCAGTGACTGCCGTGTGTCTTGGGCTAAACCGCCCATTTCGTGTGGAGTGGGGCCATTCAACCCTGGTGCAAAATCTTGCGCGATATGGCTTTGGACAGTTAGATCTCGAGTGACGAGATCTACGATGCAGAAAACATCTTGGAGTGGGGTGCAAGTTTGGCAGAGGGGACTCGGTGGACAGGTGGCGCTAGGCGAATGGCCGATAGAGACTTGAGTGGAAGGTGGAGCTGGGGTAGTGACATGAGCACTTTTGTCAGGTAGCGTGGAGTCAGGTTGGGAGACGGGGTGAAGAGAGGGAGTGTGATGGTCGTTGGATTAGGGTTGATCAACGGTGAGGTTGGCCCAAGAAAAGGTGGAGTGGGGTGAAGGAAAACAGGCGGAAGTTGTTTTGAATAGGGGAAAGGGGCTTAGAAAATGGGCGGAGGGAATGGTCCTGTGGGGATAGAGGGGACCGGGGGTCGGGAAGGAAAAATGGTTTAGGAGAATAGCAGAGGGTTGGGGTTTAGGGTCACATGGGTAGAAAGGACTGGGGCTTAAGCGAAAAATGGCTTAAGGCCTTTTATTTGAAAAGGGCAGGTTTTAACACAAAAACGGGGTTTTTGTAAAGTTTTGACCGGGTCCAATAGGTTAAAAAGTTAGGATAAAACAATGTAAAAGGGGTCTTTGCATTGTTTTAAGGGTTTTTATGAGAGAATGATGTATGAGGGGGGATTTTTGGGGTTTTTTAGAGGAGAATGAAAAAAGGGATAAATGAGGGTGTCAGTGGAGGGATGAATGAGGGAATTAGGCCCAAAAAATGGAGTTTCTTTAGAGCAGCAAGGTGAACTTTTGAGGAGGCATAAAGATAGGAAATTTTAGTGAAAAATAGTCAATTTTTAGGATGATAAAGGCAGTGAGACCTCTAAAGATAGCTAATGGGAAAATAATGCTATCTTTAGGTGCTTGTAGAACATCCACAGTCATCTAGTGAAATCTGTAAAATACAGGAGGATAATAGTGGCTCCAGCTGGGGAGGGCAGCTCCTTTAGGAGGTGTCAAGAACCTCAGAAAATAAATCTCTGGAAGAATTATAGCAGTGCCTTGATTTTCACCTTGATAGACCTCCTTTAAACTTGATGTTTTACTACTTTGGAATTGGGATCTGCAGCATTTGAATCATAACATGGTTAATTGCCAACTCAACCTCTACCTACCCATCACACTAGTTCTAACATTTTTTCTTATTCTTTGAGTGCATTTGGACTAGCAACTCTTGACATTTTATTTTTGAAAACATAAATAAACTATCTATTCCTAACCTTATTTCTTCCAAGAGTTCAGATTAAACTGTTGAACTCTTTTATTCTCTACCTAAACTACTTGGCTGCCAAGATTAAACTGTTTGGCAGTCTTTATTCTCTAATCTAAAACAGAAAATTGAAAACATAACCAAATCAGGATTAGACAGTTTGATTTGTTATAAGAAATGATGCTTTGTACAAATCTGTATACAAAATTGATTTTGCAGAACTTTCAACACAAAACTTTGAGGGCTGAAATTTGTAATTTGTTTTTTATCCCTCTCTTCTTTCTTGGTTCATATTTTGAGTTTGGAACCAATTTCTAATCTAATCTAGTCTACTGATAAGCCAAGTTTAGACAGTTTGGCAAATCCTCATTCACTAACCTATTATCAGAAATTTAAAGCATGGTTTAAATCAGGATTAGACAGTCTGATTAACCATGGTTGTGGCATTTGGAACAAGCTGCACACAAACATTATTTGCATAAAAAGTAAATCTAGAAAGATAAGGCTATGATTTTCCATTATTAATGCATCCTTATCTGCCTCTTTGGTTCTGTTTTGAGCATGTGGAACTAGTATCTTTATGTTTTCCTAATCAATCTCTTTTGATAACTCAAGTCTGAAATAATCTTGACAATCATTGTTTCTACTAACTTAGCAACATAAATTTAAAGCATGTTCAGCCATGATTAGGCCAGATGACTGAACAAGGTATCATTTTGAACCATCAGTGGCATTTAGACTTGCACGCTTTCAATATGTACTATTTTTGGGTATGGGGCTGTACCTTTTCTTTTTTTTCCCTCTTTTTCTTTGCTTTCTATTTTTGTATTTATTTTTCTGTGATGATTTCTTTAAACAATTTTATATACCATGGATAAAGCTTTAAACTTGGCATCACTTAATGGAAATAATGCTTGAGCATCCTGTCATTGACAAGACCTCCAAAAAGTTCTGTTCCATCCATTTCCTATAAAAAAACACATTGTTGCCTCTGGCAAAGTGGATAATATAGGGATCTTTCCACAGATTTTCAAACTTACCATGTTTTCCTTTGTCTTCTCTCCTTGAGTCCCATTTGAGCACTTTGTCACCAATGTTGAAATCATTTGCTTTTGTCCTTCTGTCAAATAGCTTCTTGATGTTTTCTTGCACTTGTTTTTTTATGTTATAGACTTCCTCTCTTGTTTGTTGCAATTGTATGGTCTGATTTATCCTTCTTATGATGTCATTTTCTTCAGACTATACTTCCTATATTAGCTTCATGACTGGCACTCATAGGCTTGTTGGAAAAATTGCATCTAGTCCATAGACTAGCTGATAGGGATACATTCTAATTGATTTCTTTCATGTTAACATGTCAGCCCATAATGCATGTACTAGCTTTTTGTGCCATGACTTTTGATTTCCCTCCAACAGCTTCTTGATGATGTTTATTAGAATTTTGTTTGAATATTCTACCAACCCATTACCTTGAGGGTAATAAGTGTTGGTCGCTTTAATTGCTTTCACAATTCAAGCTCCACATAAATTGTCAACCCGAGGAAGTCTTTTTATTTCAAAGATAACCACGCACTAGATATGCTCAATTTCAAAAGCAAAAACAATGTTGTAGTAAAAAGCCACACAATTAGTAATCTCACAAATCTACTGATTCACACTCTGCTTAATCAAAGCTGAATTCAATTAAGTTATAGCAGAAATAATTTCTATGTTGCAGTTACAATCCAAACAAAGGAAGATCAATCTGCAAGGAAAGAAATCAATCAACCACAGCAGGAACAGGACCCTATTCCTTAGTAGGAACTTCAGCACCTGATGCCTGACACTTAATCACACTGTAGGAAAAGTAACTTCAAGAGATCAAGACCCTAGTCCCATGAACAGGAACCTTCAACACTTGTTCTCTTGTTTCTAATCACACTGCAGGAAAAGGAAAGCAATTGATGAGAGCAGGACCCTATTCCTTTAGGCAAGAATCTTCAGCACCTGCCTCTCAACATTATACATTCATACAATCAATAGAGATGGATTTCTCAACTTCCAAGAGTGAATGCATTCAATACATGCAGCGCTAAAGAAACAGAGTATTACTAAACTGTATAACTAATGTCCAACAACAGAATTAAAGCGAAGTGCAAACAACATAAAGAATTAAACAAATTACAGAAATCAAAGGGTGAATCTTGTGAGGAAGGTGGGCCCTTTCCCTCTCACAAGATTCCCCGGGGGAAAGAATTAAATTGGAACGCTCAAAAGAAGAATTTATTCATCTGTCAAAGTAGCTGATACATTACAAATGGAGACTAGCTCCAGTTCTCACACAATACTCTCCTGTAGCTTTACAACAATTGAACTCCCCCCTAATGATGATGTCTCCTCTTTTTAAAGAGGAGACATCTTTTACAATTTACATGAGAGTGAATCTACGTTATCTCAAATCTGTTCTCTTTCCCAAAACAGGACTATTCTGTTCTTCCAAGAAAAGATACTGTTACAACAGAGACAGCAAGAATGCTATCTTCGGGATAATCCAGGTAACCGTGTCTTCATGCTGTTGTTGTTATTCCACAAAAATTTCTTCCAGAATCGCAAATTACGCATGACGGAATTTGCGTGCTTGACGGCTGTTTCAGCAACTGAGTCAGCTGTTTCAGCAACGGTCGCTTGTTCCTAGCAACGCATATAACTTATCTGCGATCTTTGGACTTGTGTTATCAACGATACACTTCAATTAATGATAAAATATAAGAGTATTATGGAATTAAATGTAAAACAGATTAAACATATAATAAAGAAGAGGTTTCTATATACCTTGGGATAAAGTAGATAAAAATGATAATGGAATCCTTTCTAATCATGGTTATAAAAGTAAAATGGTGTCAAAGTATATAGCAAGAATGATACATAGTGGAGTCCTAACAATAAGCTGTGGAATGACCCAATGTGATCTGATAATTTGTGGCAAAATTCCACCATCCTTTTGGATCTAAAGGCAGTTGCATTTTCAGTGATAATCTTTCTAGGAAAACCAAATATAGACAAAATATGGTTTTCAAGGAATTTAATGATGACTAGATCAGTGGCAGTTCTAGAGGGGATGGCCTCTATCCATTTTGTAAAGTAATCAGTTGCTGTGAGGATCCATTTATATTGAGCAGATGAAGAAGGATGAATTTCCTTAATGAAGTCTAGGCCCCACTGTTGAAAAGGAGCTTCAACAGAGATAGGATGCAGAGGTAAACATAAGAGTTTTCTTTTTCCTTCAAAGATTTGACACTGGTGGCAGGAAACTACCAAATTATGGATATCTTGGAAGAGGGTGGGGCAATAGTAACCAGTTCTAAGGATTTTGTTTACAATTGTCTTCCAATAGAGGTGGCCTCCACATTCCCCTTCATGAAACTCATGTTTGATCTTCTCTGCATCATTCTCAGACAAACATTTAAGTAGTAAACCACTAGAATTTTTCCAATATAACCATTTATCTATAATGAAGTAATTCACAGCTTTTAACTTTAAAAATATTGCCTTTGTCTTTGATAATTCAGGGGGAACATTAAGATAAAAGAGCACATACAAAATATCAGCATACCAAAGTGAATTCAGCAATACTTCTTCAATAGGATGGGCTGTGCATTCTTATTGTTCTTCTAAAACATCAATCATATTTATATATAATGATTTGAGGTTTTATTCATCCATAATGTTTGCAAGTCCTTGTCCTTTTATCAGTTTGGTAGGCCTAATTTCCAAGTCATATTCTAATATAACAACAATCCACTTTCCTCTTTTCCCATCAGGATCTTGTGTTAAAATGTCTTTGAAAACTATGTGTGGGACAAATGCAATGATGTGTGAGTGTAAAATGTAAACTTTGAAATATTTCAAGGCCTTAATTAAGGCAAAAGCGTAATATCCCAAAATCGGGACAGCTCAGCAAGCATGCACTAAAAACACAGTTCCAGTAACTTGTGCTATAAAATAAAAAAAATTAACTCTTGGATCCTATAGATCAGTCAATATAAAATCTAAATCCAATAATAGAGATGAAAAAAATCAAACTAGGTGGGTTAAACAGATCTCTCACACCTAGGATTGCCAAGAAGAGCTAAAACCCCAAACACTGCGACACAAGGAATTCTATATAAAAGTGACTGCGCAGTCTAAGAGAGGGTTTATACATATAAATGGTAGAGAAAAATATATCTGGAATTATATTAGACAATATGCTCAGAAAAATGAGATCTAGTCTCCTTTATACAAAAGCTAGAGAACCCGGGAAGGGTTTCTAGGAATTCACTCTAAATACAAATGTGATTTTCAGCAGTAGGACTAAATAATCACTGAAAAATAAATCACATGAGTGTAAAAGGCTTTAATAATGAATATCTAATGTATATCTAAACAAATTTCTTCCCCATGGAAGAACTCATCCTCCAATCACAGGAAAACTCCACGAAAGAGCCACAAGAATCACTGCTAAAACTGCCTTGCAGAAATAACGCAATTCCTGAGTGGAATAACGCTATAGGTGATGAAAATGAGTTGGCATACTAATAATGATCTGATATTAGCCCAATAAATCTCCAAACTGGTCTCCCACAAGAAGGGAACCTCCCTCCTCCGCAAAATCAACTTAGACAGTGGGTTTCTCAACCCTCCCCAGCAACACCCTGCAACTCAACTCAACCTCCTACAAAAACTGCGCTGAAACTATAGAGTGAATCTTGGCACAAATTTCGGATATGAGGAATGATGGATCAGATCTCTCCCAAGAGCTACTCAAAGGGAAGAGAAGGAATTCCTGAACAGGAATCCCTTAGTGCTAAGCAGCACCGACAATCTCAACTAAACAACTAAGAGAGCAAAAGTCTAAGCAGACATGAAAATGTAATACATAAGCTAACCTCAAATGGCTTCCATCCTCTTCCTTATAAAATAAGTGAGCCTTCTCACCTTGGGTCCCACTCAATAGGGTTTCCACCATCACACAAATAATCTCCCTCCAAAACTGCGTTGTGCCTTCATTAGAGCCACTCCTCTAAACTGTGTTGTTTGATTTGGTCAAGGTTGACCACTTCAATTTGTTTCAGCCCTTTTCACACCTAAGGGTCTTCAATCCAGCTCACATATAGTTGTATAGGCTGAACCACATTCACATTGAGCTCTTTTATTTTCTGGTCCACTTCTCCTACATTCATGTTGTTGACTTGGTCAAACTTGGCCTTGTCCACATGCAAAATATCCTTGTTCACACATGAGAGTGTAAAATCTAGCTGGGATTATGATCCCCTTACACAAAATGAGGTATTTTATCCTTATTTCTGTAATTCATGGGTCTCCTCACCCTTTTATTCATCTCCTAAGTGACAATAGCAAAATTCAATATTCCAATTTGTTGCATGCAAATTTTGGAATATTACAGTCCTCCCCTCCTAAATGTTGCTTGTCCTCAAGAAATTACAAGGATAGGATTGAAGAACATCCTCTTCTCCCGTTTAGAAACCTCATAAGATAAAATCCTCCAAGGATCAAGGTGCTACATCATCAATATATCTCCGAGTTTCCCTTCCCGAGTAAACAAGCTAGCTTTTAGTGAACACCCCAAATAGCTACCATTATGTTACAGTAAGATATCAATGGAGGAAAAAAAGGGTGGTCTAAAGGCCTTCTTGAGGCATGTGGTCTGATATATATCAGGATCTACCATCCCCATTTGAATCTCCCATCCCCAAGCTATCATCCATACAAAATGAGTTTCCTCCTGACATGGCAACTCCTGAAAATCCTCCTCCACCTTGAGCTTCTGCAAAGAAGGTGGGTTGAAATCCTGAACATGGTAGAAAAAATGGCCTACCCCACATTTTCCTCCCCTCCACTTAAGATAAGTGCAAATAATTTGCTGACCTTGGGCTGCAATAATGTTGCTCTCAAATGGAAATAAGGAAACTAGATCTCCAAAGATCCCTTTCCCAGCATTGTGAAGCAAGCTGGCCCAAACCATCTCATAAATGATGGATAATAAATCACCACCATATGGCATCCCATCCATCTCATGGCCCTCCTCATAAAGAAACAAATATTTTACTGTAGTGGCCATGTCTCTTCCCATGCTCCCCTTAGAACATGTCATGCAGAAAGTGTGGGGATGCTCCTCCCCCAAGAACACATCCACCCAATGTGTTCCTCCCCCAATCATGCTCCCCATAAAGGCAAGAACAACATCAGAAAATGGGCTCATGATCAGCATCAAAATTAAAGAAATACTGAAGTTTTCATGTGGTGCTGGAAGGTACCAACAGTCTCCCAAGTGGTCACAGTGCAGTCTTCCCCACTGCAGCTTCAGAAAATAGGCTAGCAAGTTGTTTCTTGACAAATGGCTTGTTATGTAAGTCATCACATCCACTAGTAAATAGTAAATGGCTGAATGTATCAACTGAGCATACAAGGAGTAACCAAACACTTGCTGCAAGTCATATAGTAGATGGTTGTCTCCATCATAATAGCTGGCCAAAATTGGTCCATGGAGCCTAAATAAAAACTTGCCCCTTTGTAGGGCAATGCACTGCAAGGAAATGGTAATAGCATGAAAATATTGTGTTGAACAATCAATAAATGCAAAAAAAAAATTCTTACCATGTAATGAAAGTAAGATGGTGATAGGACCCATAAATGAGCCCTCCATAGTGGTATGACATAATCTTATGAAGAGGAATAAACCATATGTTGCATGAAGATCCCCCTCCCCATGCTTGGAAGTCCAAGTCAAGAAGAACATACTACAGAAATAGATGAATCCACCCACTACTCTCTCAATCTCACCTCTTCCATGTCCACCAAGTGCATCAAATGTGAAGTGATCCTGGGAACACTCCATCAACAAGTTCCTGCTCCAAAGTGACAGTGTTGTTGGCCTATGCAAATAGGCTCCTTCCATCTCATAAATCCATTCTCTGACATGTTCAATGTCAAATAAAACTCCCATAATGTTGCCATCTCCTACTACTGCAACATCATGAAAAATGTGAGAGCAAATCTGACCTTGCTCTCTCTCAATCCTCCAAAGCAAAAAAAGTCTTTACTGCCTTCTCATACCTCCATCATACAACCCGTGTGGTGAAAACATAATGACCATATCATCATAATCCATCCACACTCCTTGCTGCTCCATGATGCAAGTACCCTGCCAAGTTCCTTCCATCCACATACCCTTGGAAGAAGGATATGTCCCATGATGGCCAAACTCCTTCAAGAGCAGCCAACGCAGCCAAGCCTCCTGCTGCTTGGTGTCATATATTTTCAAGTATCCTACCAGCTCCTTGCTCTCCATCCACTCCCATTCCTCCCGATGTGAGTGCCTCCCATCATGATAAACCTTGGTACCCTTCCAAAGAAGACTACTCTCCTCCCAAATCAGATTTTTCTTCTTACATTCCATGGGATGCTGAAATGAAACTCCTTGGAGATATCCTAGGAAATATCTCACACAAATGATCATCTTGAATCCATAAGGATCCAAGTGGTCTGAAGGCAAAGCCTCCTCACTGTTTCCTCTTGACAGCGTTGTAACTCTCCTCCATGGTGTTTTGGTTGGCTCATGCCCCAACTCAAAGATGAACATATGGTTTTGCATGAATTTGTTTGGGAAAAAGTTCACCCCATCCTCCAAGAATTCACACCCCACCTTCACATGTGGTATGCAGCCCATCAGTGGCCCATTAGGATGATTTCTCAACCCTTCCTTGATCAAACCAAGGTTGCACAGCACAGTGAAATCATGCTGTCCCAAATGAGAAGTGTGCAATGGTACACAATCCTCCATATGATTTGCTGAAACAATAGGAGATGAAAATTTAGGCATACCTTGATAAAATTTGGAATTATCTTGCATGGCTGTAAGGGCTTCTCCCCCAAATAGGTTGGCTCCTCCAACTGAATTTGTTGGGGGTTGATCCCCCATAGTTGTGACAGCGCTGGTACAAGTTCCCTCCACTGGTGGTGAGGGCTTCTTCTCTCCAGATTTTCCTTCACCAAAGTCTTCGATCAACCTTTGAGTAAATTCAACAAAATTAACCACTCTTGCATGGCTCAAATGGCTGAACCACCAAATATTTTCTTCACCTTCCAGGTGCAGCGCTGCAATCTCAACAGCCTCCTCCTCTACCACCGAATGTAGTAGGAAGAATGCATCAAGTCTCCTTGCCCAAACCCTTGCTGCAAATGAACCATCATAAGTAGACAATAAAAACCTATTTCCCTTGATGCTTCCTTGGCCACAAGGTCTTCCTCCTTCCTCCACATGAATGAACTGAGGAAAAGATAGAGTCTCCTTGAAGGCTCTAGGTTGGGATTTGTACCCAACAAGGTATTCACTTAGAACCATGTGATCCAAGTGTCCTCCATCTTCTAGAAAATTGTCCTTCCTCTCAAAAGGAAAGGATATGTCCCAATGATTTGGAGATCTCTACAACACTGGTCTTTTCTCTTGATCATAGGAAGTGCACGACTCTTCCTGCTCTCGAAACTCTCTAGGAGTTCCACTGCTCCTTTTCCCTTCTTCTTGTTCAACCTCCTCAGAGAGGTTCTTACTAGGTCTGAAAAGTGATGAGAGTAAACCCATCCTCTTCATAATTCTAGCCTTTCTCTTTCCTTTATAGCACTTTGGCTTGAAGTCCACAGGCTGAGCCAAAGATCTTGCTTTGATACCACTATAATATCCCAAAATCGGGACAGCTCAGCAAGCATGCACTAAAAATGCAGTTCCAGCAACTTGTGCTATAAAATAACAAAATTAACTCTTGGATCCTATATATCAGTCAATATACAACCTAAATCCAAGAATAGATATGAAAAAAATCAAACTAAGTGGGTTAAACAGATCTCCCACACCTAGGATTGCCAAGAGTTAAAACCCCAAACACTGCAACACAAGGAATTATGCATAAAAGTGACTGCGCAGTATAAGAGAGGGTTTATACATATAAATGGTAGATACAAATAGATTTGGAATTATATTAGACAATATGCTCAGAAAAATGAGATCTAGTCTCCTTTATACAAAAGCTAGAGAACCCGGGAAGGGTTTCTAGGAATTCACTCTGAATACAAATGTGATTTTCAGCAGTAGGATTGAATAATCACTGAAAAATGAAGCACATGAGTGTACAAGGATGTAAGAATGAATATCTAATGTATATCTAAACAAAGGTCTTCCCCATGGAAGAACTCATCCTCCAATCACAGGAAAACTCCCCGAAAGAGCCACAAGAGTCACTGCTAAAATTGCCTTGCAGAAATAATGCAATTCCTGAGTGGAATAACGTTGTAGGTGATGAAAATGAGTTGGCCTACTAACAATGATTTTATATCAGCCCAATAACTCTCCAAATTTATCTCCCACAAGAAGGGAACCTCCTTCCTCTGCAAAATCAACTTAGACAGTGGGTTTCTCAACCCTCCCCAGCAACACCCTGCAACTCAGCTTAACCTCCTATAGAAACTAAGCTGAAACTGTAGACTGAAGCTTAGCACCAATTTTGGATATGAGGAATGATGGATCAGGTCTCTCCCAAGAGCTACTCAAAGGGAAGAGAAGTAATTCCTGAACAGGAATCCCTTAGTGCTAAGCAGCACCAGCAATCTCAGCTAAACAGCTAAGAGAGAAAAATTCTAAGCAGACATGAAAATTTAATACATAAGCTAACCCCAAATGGCTGCCATCCTCTTCCTTATAAACTAAGTGAGCCTTATCACCTTGGGTCCCACTCAATAGGGTTTCCACCATCACACAAACAATATCCCTCCAAAACTGCGTTGTGCCTTCATTAGAGCCACTCCTCTAAATTGCGCTGTTTGATTTGGTCAAGGTTGACCACTTCAATTTGTTTCAGCCCTTTTCACACCTAAGGGTCTTCAATCCAGCTCACATATATTTGTATAGGCTGAACCACATTCACATTGAGCTCTTTTATTTTCTGATCCACTCCTCCTACATTCATGATGTTGACTTGGTCAAACTTGGCCTTGTCCACATGCAAAATATGCATGTTCACACATGAGAGTGTAAAATCCAGTGGAAATTATGATCCCCTTACACAACATGAGGGATTTATCCTTGTTTCTATAATGCATGGGTATCCTCACCCTTTTATTCATCTCCTAAGTGACAATAGTAAAATTTAATATTCCAATTCGCTGCATGCAAATTTTGGAATATTACAAAAATCCTATTTTTCAATTATGTTGTATTTCAGAGAGGCATCTCTTAAATCCTTGCTAAAAAATGCAATAGGATGTTCTTGTTCCTTTATTTTTTTCTATAGTAGGACAGTAGCAACTGTATGTTCTGATACAAAGGAGAAAATGAAGAAATCCTTTTTGAAGTCAGGGCTAATGAGAACTGGTGTTTGAGTGAGTGCTTGTTTATCCAGTTCAAAGGATTGCTTTGCTTCAATGGTCCATTTAACTCTTGTTTCCATTTTCAGCATGTTTTTTATGTTTCTAAGGAATTCATCTAGGTTTGGTATGAACCTTCTTAAGAAATTAATCTTTCCAATGAAAGATTGCAACTCTTTGATGTTTCTAGGATGGCTGATTTTCAATATTCCTTCAATCCTTTTTGGGTCTATTTTTATTCCCTCTTCAGATTTAATATGGCTTAGAAGTTTACCTTCTTGGAGGCCAAATAAAGTTTTCTTGGGGTTTAAGGATAGACCATACTTTCTGAATTTCTCAAAGAATTTTCTTAAGTGAGAGAGCTCTTCATCTATTTTGGAATAGACAGTGATGTCATCTAAATATATCACAATGAAAAAGCCTATCTCTTCTGAAAAAGAAATATCCATGGCTCTTTGGAATGTGGCACCGGCATTCATTAAACCGAAGGGAATTTTCACATACATGAAAGTTCCCCAAGGTGTAGTGAAGGCTGTTTTAAGTTGATCATCAGGATGTACCAGCACTTGGTTGTATCCCAAAAAACCATCTAGCAAATAAATTCTTTTAGAACCCACTACCCTTTGTAGAATATGGTCCATTTTGGGCAAGGGGTAGTTGTCCTTTAAAGAGGCTTTGTTTAAGTTTCTAAAGTCTATACAAAGCCTTATTTCTCCTATTTTCTTCCTCACAGATACAATATTGGACACCCACTCTGAGTATCTCACTAGGACTATGATTCCAGCATCATACATTTTCTTGATTTCTTCCTCAACCAGGGATAATTGCACAGGGTTTATCCTGCGCAATTTTTGTCTAAAAGGTTTATGGTTTTATTTTAGGGGTATCTTATGTTGGATTATCTCTGTATCATATGATTTTAAGTCCTCATAACTCCTAGTAAGTTTATGTGATATTCCTTTTTTTCTTCAATCACTCCCTCATCTTCATCAACATAGTTTTGTTGGAAAGGAGGTACTAATTGTTGATCAGGGCCTCTTTGTCTTATTTGAGGGGGATTCCTTCTAAATTTTTTGTTCTAATTTTTATTTTTATTTTGAATAGATGTTTGGTTTTCTTTGGGATAAGCTCTCTCATTCATGTTTATTCTCCCCATCATCCTTTCCATGGTCCTAACCAGACTATCAATTTTGCAATCTGATGTGGAGGGTCCAGCTTCATCTTTGTAGGTAACCTTCTTTTCTGCTTTCAATCTAGCCCTTATGGAATTTAGGTTAGCTTCTACACTTACTGCCCATTTCTGCATATATTTTAATGTGAGGGGTTCTCTCTCCCTTAATTGATAACACATGTCTAGGTCGAATCCTTTAGGAAACTTTATTAAGGCTAAGCCTTGTGGGGGTTTCATTTGTGGAGGGAGTGCATTATAAACACTATTGAATCTAGTGCAATATTCTTGGACACTCTCTCCAGCATTTATTTTAAGATTATTGTATTCTAACAGGATTTGAAGGGGGTTTCTCTTGACTTCCCATTTGTTTAGGAATAGTTGATGAAAAGCAGGGAGGTCATTGATACTATTAGGGGTTAATAATTTGAACCATTTTCTTGCTTCTCCTCCTAAGATTTGAGAAAACATTCTAAGTTTAATTGTTTCATCATCTATTTCTTGTCTTTCAAAGTAGTCATTAATTTTGTCCACATGTTGTTGAGCTGTAGTAGAACCACTAGCATCATATAACCGAATCTTGGACTGATAGTCCGGTGGAAGAACAACTAGAGGTAAAGGAAGGACTAAGGGAGCATACCATGTTGCCATGATATGAACTTGTGGAAACAGTGGGGGATTAACAAGTGGAGGAAGGTGATGAAGTGGAGTGGTTTGAACATTGGGTGTATGTATGGGTGTAGCTAAAGTACTTGGACCAGCTAAGTGATGTTAAGAAGATCTAGGATGAGAGAAGCCAAAGTTATGGAGAAAATGGAGATCAGGGGGAGTGGAAGGAGAGGCTTCCCTACTGCTACTTTGTTGTGAGTCTACAAGCTCAAGGTTTATCTGGTCTATACCACTTTGTGACTTGGTTCTAGATAAGCTTCTTATATGAGGTAAGTCAACTTGGGTATTTCGCAAGTTTATAAGGTTTTCAGGGACAGAACTTGCTCTGAGGATGGGTCTGTCAATAGTTAGGTTCTTTGGTACAGGATACTTCCTAAGGATTCTTTCAATATTGTCAACTATTATAGGAGGATTTGGGTCAATATGGGCTCTAGTATCGATCCTTCTAGAAGCCAGGACTTTGGACCCAACAAGTCTGAAAGGTTTTGAGAGGTATAACAGTCTTAAGAGATCAACCAAATTGTAAAAGAGATACTTAATCCACAAAGTATTCTTGACTGGGTATTGTTGAATGTTTTAATGATAGGGTAAGTTACCCAGTGGAATCGATGGAAAATTAGTGGAGTCACCAAGTGGAGGATTTTTACTTGTCTTATAGGATTGGTTGTTGTCCACCATCAACAATCAGGAACCATTCTTGGCTGACACTTGATTCATTTTTAGACTAATGAGGTTTTCTGAGTTTTGAGTGAATCTGAAACATTTATTACTTAGTAGTCCCTAGTATGGTCACCACTATGTTGGCTCCCTGTGATTTGCAAGAGTGGTAAGAACAAACACTGCAGGGGCCACATCATAACTGATTTGGAATCCTGGGACCTAGCCTTCCTGGATTCAGAGAGGGATCTCTCTATTGAGGTGTTTAATTGATATATCTTTGTGTTCTTTGTTTAATATTTTAGGCTAGTTATAAAGTTCTAAGGACTTGTTTTGGTTTTGGTTGGATTAATTGACAGATTGAAGGATCAATGGTGTGATTGATTGAGAGAATGTTTCAGCTGAACAAATAGACTGTGAGAAGACATAAATTCATTGGGCTATGGATTCATAAAAGGATTTAATTGTTCATCAACTCTGCAAGGGCTTTCATAGGTCAAGCTAACTATATCAAGTGGATTCTTTAGATTAGGTTATGATATGAAACATTAATTAGTTGTGAAGAAAACAAAGCTATAGTCAGTTAAGAATATTCTAGCTCTACTTATACAAGAAAATCCTTTCAAAGTAACTGTTTGGAGCAAGCCAAAGGACAGGGAAAACCATAAATTAGCTTTGGACAAGGTTTAATAAGAAAACCTTTAAGACAACAATCCAATAATTCAAGAACTACTTTCAGACAAAGAAAACATATAAGATAACAGTAAGAGTGGTCTAAGATCAAACATAAATAATCTGATCTGCTTTTGACAGACTCTTAAAAGACTTTTCAAAGCAACATTTCAAGGCAGTCCAGAGGGCAGGGCATACCATCAACCTCACTAGTTTTAGACTCTAGTAAGTATACTTTAAAGAAATATCTTAAAAACAATATCTCAAGTCTTACTCAAAGGAACATGGGTTCACTGTAATTTCCTTGGTTTCACTCTATTGAATCATTCCCAAGACAAGAAGCTAGATATAACTGGAAGGAAATTAAGAATCTTCCAATCAAACTTATGCAGAAGAAAACATGAATATAAAGAAGACAGACATAAATAGGGTGCTGAAACAACAAATCCTAATCTAAAACTTCCGCTTCTTTATCAGAGAAAAATGAACATAATGGAAAACATAAGAAGAAATAATAACAATTAGGGAAACTTCACCATTGATATAGCTCAAGGATCCTATGAACATGCTTGTATTATTGATGATAAAACCAATTACAATACTCCAGGTACAATAGCTCTATGCAACTCAGAGCTTTCTTCAATTCAGCCTAGCATTCTTCAATTAGCTTCAACAGCAGAAATCAATCCAATAACCATCAAGTAACCAACATTTAAAATGAGGCTCATATGCAATATTTATATGCAAAATGAGGAGTTGTTGCTAAACTTGGGTGTTTAATGGTTATTTATTACAGAGTTAATAATTTTTTACCTTCAAGACCATGCGAGGCCCAAGGCAAAAATATCTAAAGGAGTTACTCTGAAATAATAACTTCTGTCTTAACTTCTAAGTTATTTAGCTAAAATATTTGACTTTTAAGGCTTTGTAATAAATTTGTAATAATTGTTGAGCTGCTTCAAAATATCTCTGACTCAGTAATAACTTCTTGATGTCTTTATGGAAAGAATCAATGTTGTAGGTGGAAAATTTGACTTTGGAGAAGTAATTGCTTCTTTGATGAGTTATTTGAAGCTGCCTTTGGGTAATTTGTCTTTGTTTTATTCATAAAACTTCTATATTAGGCCTTTAACCTTGATTTATCTTTAATAATCTCCATCACTGTATTTTTTTCTGTTGTTGCTTTATGACTGTTTTGTTTATCTTTCCTTTATCTTTAAACCTTTGAATTTTCATCTTTAAACATTGTTTAAAGGGCTAATCCTCTGTTTATCCTTTTGATATGTATTTATCCCTTTAGTCTTTCTGTTCTTCACTTTTCTTGCTTGTTCTGTGTGCAAGGAGGTGATCTTCTTCGGTATAAGGGTTTATTACCCATTGATGATCATGAGTCATCAAGTGTTAACCTTTATGCAGGCTCCCTTGGTTATTTTTATATGAATTCACCTCTTGGATCATCATCCAGGGGTTTAATTTGTCACTTCTTGACCATGGGAGGGAATTTTGGGCCTTTGTGCGCCATTAAAAATCCTGCACAAAACACAAAATAACGTTAATTTAAAACCTACGAGAGGGGTTTAAACTGCATTTTTCGGGATTTCTGAGCATCGGGGGTGATTTGCGAAGGAGGAAGAAACACATAGGGAATGTTTTGGAGGTGGAACATGGAGAAGCTTGAATGGGGGTGTGAAACTTTGAATTTTGGTGTGCAAAGGAGGAAGGCGGTTTTGAAAAACCGTGGCGGTTTATCGCACAGGGTATGAGCGGTAAGTGGTTTTGGCCCGGAGGCGTGATACCACTCAATGACTGTTGCGTGTCCTAGGCTAAACCACCCATTTCGTGTAGAGTGGGGCCATTAAACCCTGGTGAAAAATCCTGCGTGATATGGCTTTGGACCGTTAGATCTTGGGTGATGAGATCTACGGTGCAGACAACATCTTGGAGTGGGGTGCAAGTTTGGGGGAGGGGGGCCGGTGGATAGGTGGCGCTAGGAAAATGGGCGACAGAGACTTGAGTGGAAGGTGGGGCTGAGGTAGTGACGTGAGCACTTTTTTCAGTAGCGCGAATTCAGGTTGGGAGACAGGGTGAAGAGTGGGAGTGTGGCGGTCGTTGGATTAGGGTTGATCAACAGTGAGGTTGGCCCAGGAAAAGGTGGAGTGGGTTGAAGAAAAACAAGCAGAAGTTATTTTGAATAGGGGAAAGGGGCTTAGAAAATGGGTGGAGGGAATGGTCCTGTGGGGATAGAGAGGACCGGGGGTCAGGAAGGAAAAATGGTTTAGGAGAATAGCGGAGGGTCGGGGTTTAGGTTCACATGGGTAGAAAGGGTTGGGGCTTAAGTGAAAAAGGGATGAAGGCCTTTTATTTGAAAAGGGCGAGTTTTAACACAAAAATGAGGTTTTTGTAAAGTTTTGACAGGTTTCGATAGGTTAAAAAGTTAGGATAAAACAATGTAAAAGGGGTCTTTGAATTGTTTTAAGGTTTTTATGAGAGAATTATGTATGAGGGGGGATTTTTTGGGTTTTTTAGAGGAGAAGGAAAAAGGGATAAATGAGGGTGTCAATGGAGGGATGAATGAGGGAATTAGGCCCAAAAAATGGAGTTTCTTTAGAGCAGCAGGGTGAAATTTTGAGGAGGCATAAAGATAGGAAAGTTTAGTGAAAAATAGTCAATTTTTAGGATGATAAAGGTAGTGAGACCTCTAAAGATAGCTGATGGTCAAATAATGCTATATTTAGGTTCTTGTAGAACATCCACAGTCATCTAGTGAAATCTGTAAAATACAGGAGGATAACAAGAATCAGTCGAATCAATTCCACCAATGGCCGACAATAAATCCTGTTTTTGGGAGGGACAATTTTGTAATACCTCAAGAGCAAACATAGCCGAAGGGGATTGATCCAAATCTTCAGCTATATTATAATTTTATGCAGCTCTTACTCAAGGATTATATGTCGATTTATGAATTACTCCCTTTGTTGTCTTAATTGTCAATTCAGGAATAACAGTAAGCGGTACTGATTCCGTAGACGGATTCATAGTCGAGGTAGTAGGTTGATCAATGGCCTGACTACCATAATATTTATTATGCATTGACACCAAAATATCTGTTGAAGGTTTTGTGACAGATAACATTAACACTTGGGAACTAGGAGCTGAATCCGTAGCAACCAAATTAGTGTCTGGATTTGGAAATGGGTCTGTCAACACAGTCGATGCATGGGAAGTCTTGATGATTTTTTAGACTTCAACATGGTGAGGAAAATCCCTAACAAAGTGTTCCTAATTACAGATTATGCATGGATAAAGAGGTTTCCAAGGTCTAGATGGTTGATCAGATGATCTTTCCTACGGGTTAGATCTTTTCTTTTTCTTTGATTTCCCTTTTTCCTTACTTCCTGGTTGCTTATCACCTTTACCTTTGTCAAATGACACGACATTAATTTTGGAAGTAGGAGTAGGATTAGATGTAGTAGTGTCGTGTGTGTTTGCAGTGCCTATCAAGTCATCTCTGGCATGAGCGTCCTTTAATTGAGGAGGAAAATTGAAATTATATCTCGGTGCATCAGGAATTTTTTCATAAAGCGTGTCAGACTGAGTGTAAATCAAGTCTAAATATTGGGCACTACTGATAGCTTGCTCTTCTTTGATGACACCACCATTAGCCACATCCTCAGTTATAGATGGTAACAGGGACTTAATGAACCATTCAGCAAGTAGTTGATCTGGAACAAATTTCTTAACCATTCGTCGACAACGACGCCACTCATGAATATGATCAGAGATGTGAATAGCATTAGTCTATTTGAATTGATTCAAGAGTTCCATTCCAATTTCGTATCTTATGGGTAACTGGAAATGCGTCAAAAAGATAGTAGCTAGGGTAGTGAAATTGTCAAAAGAAGCTCTAGGTAACTCAATGTACCATTTGGTAGTCGGACCTGTGAGCGTATGCTGGAAAATATGTAGTCGAACAGAATCATTATTCAAGGATTTTTATGAACACCATAAATGATAAGTCATGACATGAGTCGACAGATCTTCTCCAGGGTTTCCATTGAACTTAGGAATATCCAAGGGCAATTTATGAGGTATCATCGGCCACCAAGGAGCATAGTTGATTGGATCATTGGTTAACCGATTTAAATCTGGTAATTCTAAAGTTGCGACAAAAGGCAACTGTCTATTATGGTCAGGTTGAGCATAGCCAGGGTAAAATGGAATTGCTTGAGAAACAGCCCTTTGAGCACCAACATAAGGGATCTGCTACTGGTAACCCAAATAGGGGTTGTTTTGCATAGAAAACGCTTGAGGATTCTGTTGACCAAAACCTCGATATGATACTTGTTGAAATGAAGTTTGAGGTATTTGCACCTGAGGTTGCCAAGGGGTCTGTCCACCAATGTTATACCCAAATTAGGATAACTTGGATTCGGTTGACATGTATAACCAAGTTTTGGTTGTGACATCCCATAAAATGGTAGACAATCTTGTGAATAAATGATTCCTAATACAAGTTGTTGTAAATTAACCAAAGGATTTGGAGTCTGTGGACCCAAAATCTGATGATATTGAGTTGAAGGACCCACTTGATCAGGTTGGTGTACAACATTTTGATTATGTAACAGGGGTAAAGATGTATTAAAAAGTGGTAATGAGGTGGGTGTAACAAGTTGAACTGGTTGATACGAATGTACAACCGTTTGTGGTTGGATAGACAGAGTGGGTTGCCATTGACAAACATTCAATTCAACATTAGGTTGACCAAAAAGTGACTGAGTATTTTCATATTGGGTGACCAAAGGTTTCCCCCTAGCATGAGGAGAATAATAAGATGGAAAATAATTCTCTCCAAATGCTAGGAGTCCAGTTGATATGGTACTTAAAGGAATTGACCCAAAAGGACCGGTTTGATATTGCCCTGATGATGTATATAATGAATCAAGTCGTTCAATACTAACGATAGGATTACCATTTAAAATACCTAATGATGACATTGGTAAATACCATGGTCTTGAAGATGCACCAGAGAAAGTTCCAGACAATGATTTGTAACCTGATGGGATCATAGGGCCACCATGAAAATATGACTCTGGTGAAGTTGTGAATATCGAAGGAGTAGCAAGAGCAGGAGCTGACGTAATTGGAATAGTTGTCCCAACCAAAGATGTTAGTTCAGGCATGGTTACTTGACCAAATGTATACCCTTTAAAATTGATGGGAGATTGAATGGGAACAGGATCAACAAAAGAAAATGGAAACAATTGAGGAAAAGACTCGTACAAGTAAAGGTCCCCCCAAAAATGGGTTAGAGTTAAAGGTGTATCATCTTGTGGGATTTCTTCAATCGCAATTAAACCAGGTGGAAGTATTTCACTGTCAGGCCCAAAGTATATTTCAGGCGGTTGACTGTGTGATATAGGAGTTTCAATAGCTACTAAAATTTGTGGGATGCCAAGGTAGGAAAAACTTATGGTTGTTCGACTTCTAGATTCAGATGTTCTGGCAAAGAAGAGACAAGATCTGGATCAATTTGTGGTTGAACAACGTCGGGTCCAGGAGGTATGGTCTCATTGATTGGATGGATCGTGGCCATAGGTAGATGTGAAGACTCCGTTTCGACAAAAGTAGAGAAACCGGGATGTGTAGAAACAATTTGAGATAACTCTGGTTTATTGAAAAATGATGTTTCACTAGAGGTACGAATTGTACTTGATTCGACAGATCGTGATCACCCTCACCAACCAGAAGTAACTTCTGGTGGTAAAGGTGGTTTTAAAGCTAATCTACACGAATGACGGGGGAAAGCGTTTTGTTCTTCCATGATTACTTATTTATTTTAACCAAAAAAAAATAAACAAAATAAAAGGGTAATTTTAGGCAAAAGGGTTTACCAAGAAACTGTCAACTGCAGAATACCTCCTGGTGAACCAAGAAGTACGGACAGGCAATCTCCCTGAATGATGTGTTCGGTGTATCACAATTTACGAGGCGGCTGACTCGGTTCACTATGGATGGATAACACCTATAATTTGTCCTCCCAAATATACCCGAAGGTATGTGGAGGCCCAAGTCCATATTAGCATTGTCTAATTCGAAACCGCACAGTGAAAGCACCCTTTTATACTTATAGTATTGTAACACTGCCCAATATACCCGAAAATACGTGGACGAGCTACAATATACTTACGTACGTGGAGTGAAGTATCACACTCGGAATGTATCGCAGACAAGTTAATGACAACTACTATGTTTTACGACACCAGAACATGTCTCTAGCATAGACCTTCTAAATGTTATCATTATGGTTCCAATGCTTTGTTAGGTAAATTGAGACTAATTTTATGTTGATCTTGCTTAACAATTTTCCTTTCAAAGGTTCACCGCAATGATGTGTAGGAAACTCCTAAAATGCAAACTAATAATGATAAACAATCTTACACTTTCAGTTTCTTCAATGAAAAACCTAGCTACTAAGGGTAAAGAGAAAACAATCTGTGAGCAAACAAATCAATGAGCACAAACTAAATGCAGATTTCCTAAATGTTCCTTTTGCAAAACACACAAAATTCTACATGCAAATGCAAGTTTTTCTTTTTCAGTTTCTTTAATGTTATGAAGGTAGAAAAGAAACTAAGTGCACTAAATTAACAATTCAAATGCCTTTTACTTTCGAGAAATGAAGAATACAAACAACAATTTTTCTTTTGAAGGAAAAATGAGGTTTTTAATAACAATTTCTCCTATCAAGGAAATGAAGAATTTACGACAATTTCCTATTTCAAAACCAAATGATTCTTAATGTGACCATTAAAAATACTTTGAAATCAACTTGTCAATGATAAAGAAAAACTTTTTAAACAAACATTGAACACATTTTCATTCAAAGGAGGAAGAAGTATATAGATTCACTGGTCAATATGAGGATCAAACTTTTCAAAACACAGCAGAAAACAAACTTAATCAAATTGCAAAGGCAAATTCAAGGGAATCTAGATGGTTTCAAGAGGCAACACAGTCTCCAAGGGGAGACAGTGCTCTGCAACGCATGTCTGAAAGGGATATAGTGCTATGCAAAGCACTTTGTCTTGTCCAAGGGTGCGTTGGGTGTAGTGTATAAGGAAAAATACTACTGTTAAACACACTCCTTTTGCAAATTTGGCTTTGAAAATTTTTAATCTTTATGAGTAAAAACTACTGGGTGGATAAAAAAATCAAATCAGAGGATTAAACACCTAGAACTAAGAGAAATTCTCCCTTGCGGAGCCGCCAATTTGTTGGACAGAATTGTGAATTATGGATAAAACACGCTTCCCTAGACAGGTGCTAGTCTATAACAACAGATTAAAGACTATACGACTATTTCTCCTAACTAAGAATAGACACACGGAATGGATAAGAGGCTTACTTTGGATCCAAGCGCTTCTAAATGGCTCCTTTTGTCGCTTCCATTGCAGCTTCAAATTCAAGCGGTTTGTGTGAAATGATTCCTACAAGAATTAACACTAAACAGCAGAAGATAGCAATAATACAGATGTCTATTCAAGTTAGTTTACTAAATCAGTAAAGCATAAACCATATACATCAACCAAGATCTTGCAATATGGAAAATCAAAGCCAATACAAATGCATATAGGGAAAAATAAGTTATACTCTTTATTAATGATAGAAGGAGAGGTTACAACCCAATGACTGATTTGAAGTGACCATCACCAAAAACGTTCCTCAACCTCATCATAGTATAAATCTCTCCAGCAACTGTTACACAAATCTAACTCTTAATTGAAAATTCACCAACATTTCTCTACTCAAATTCTTCCTTACCAAGCACTCAGATCTGTGCTCAATTTATAGAGAAGCTGGAGGTAGTTTTACAATTAATGAATTTCCAATAATAGGCAAGACATTTTCCCAATATTGTAGATGTCAAATGGACACTTGGATTTGAAGCTTGACACATGTGAACTCTTCTATAATGCACTAGCCAAGTGGAGATTCTGGAACACTGAGAATTTCGCTCCTAATGTGACCAACGCACCTGTGAATTTCGGGAAGTGCTTTGCAGAGTAGCCTTGCATGGGGCTACCTGCATATGCAACGCACTTAGCCCCTTTAGAGGTTGTGTTGGTGAGCTCTCATATGTTATATAATAAACTTCAAACTTTGGAAACCTTTGCTTGATGAAACTCTTGCTTGATTTGTCTTGTTCATGTCTTAGGGCATGTAGAAACTTGAAATGATAGGAAATGATAGAACCTTAATCATTGGTTCTGGAGATGATGTCCAATTAACCAAGTCATTGGGAATGGTGCCCAAATTGACCTATAACAGTCCCCATTGCGTGCAGATCCACCATGACGTGAGGAAATTTATGTTGAACCTAGTCCCTAGTGAACCACTTGCCCTGGTGAAGGAGTTCGTGCTTTGATAACTTGATATAGTTGGATCCTCTATTGGTGAGTGTTCTTGAATTGCGTGTCCATGATCTTGTCAGATGTGGTATGTTTAATGCAGCTTGGGTTGAGCTCTATTGGTGTCAGCTACTCAACAACGTCAGAATTGTTTAACAATGGGGGAAAGTATGGTCGCAATTGGTCCACACTAAATATTGAGTGCAAGCCAAGGAATGGTAGAATTTTGAGCTCGAATGCATTGTCCCCTACATCCTTGGTGATTGTGTATGACCCATACCAGAGTGGGTGAGGCTGTCGGTGGGGCCCAATGAGGCACTCCTTCTGCAAATGTAACCTAACTCTGTCGCCCACATGGAACTTCTGTGGCACTTGAAGTTGATCATGATGTTGCTTGTACTTGGCATTAGCTCTATCAAATACACCATGGACATGTTGGCAGATGTGTTAAAGGTGCTCAATGAAGTTTTTATCCCTATCATCTTTGGACTGGACATGATTCGAATCTTCCTGAGTAGCTGCAAATGGTATGGCTGCATCAATGGAGCATAGTGGTTGGAATCCCAACCCCACCTGAAAGGGGATGTGGCTAGTTTAGCTATGGATTTTTTTGTTCTAGTTGTGTTGGACATAGAGGAGGATTGCATCCCATGTTTGTGGATGCTTCGAGTTTTACATGCACAAAATTTGCACGATCATCGTGCTAACGACCTATGTTTGGCCTTCATTTTTGGAGTGGAAGGCCATGGACTTAGTGAGCTTGGTATCCAACATCAACCAGAGTCTTGACCAAAATGTACTCAGGAATATGTTGTCCCGGTGTGAGATAATGAAATTTGGGATCCCAAATTGCACCCACACTCGTTGAAAGAAGAGCTTAGCAGTGGCTTCTATTGTGAAACTCTTCTTGAAGGCCACCAGAATGGCCATCTTAGAGAATCTATAAATTACCATGAAAACAAAGTCGTTTCCATGCTTAGTAGAAGGAATTTCTGACATGTAATACATGGATATGGATTCTCAAGGTCGACTAGGAGTAGGAAGAGGAGCATATATCTCTTGCTTCTTGATTTATGGTTTGGAAATGGTGCACGCAATGCAGGATATGATGTACTTCCCAACATCCTATCGAAGGTTCTACCAATAAAAATACTTATGCAGCACAGTCACTGTTTTCTCTACTCTGAAATATCCAATGACTCGACTGTAGTGCGCCTCCAAAATAATCTTGGCATGCTCACTTGAATGAACACAAAGGTGTCCTAGGTGGCATAAAAGTGTGCCCTGGAGGGGAAAATATGGAACTTTCTTGCTTTGCAAGAGCATTTGGTATGTGTTTTCGAGTTTTGGATTGCTCTTGTAAATATGTGGCCACCCCGAAGTCTCGTGTCCACAAGAGTCGAGCATTGTGGTCAACGCCATAATCAATGGTCGGATGAGACAGTCTGCAACATTTTTGGTGTTTCTCTTCTTGTACTTGATGGTCAAATGGAATTGTTGCATATATGTGGACCATTTTTTATGGTGATTTTTATGTAACTTTCCTTGTGCTTGTATGAATTGTAGGGGTCGATGGTTTGTGTGGATGATTGTTTCCTTCCCTGGGATGTAATGCTTCCATTGTCGGCATGCCTGCACAGTGGAATACATCTCCTTGTCATATGTGGGATACTTTCGGACTCATTAGAGGAATTTTGAATTCTAAAATGGGCCTCCTAAGGAAATAATAAAATAATAGCTAAATCAATAAAATAATATTTATGAATTTGCAATTCACTTTTTGCACCACAATCCATGTAACCATGGTTAAATTCAACTCAAAAGTTGTACCAAAATAAAATTAATAAAAAAATTATATTGATGTGACTATAAATAAGAATGAGTTTTTCAATAAAAAGTCATTATCATTGAACAACTAATGCATTTGTCCTTTTTACTTAAACAAATTAAAATAAAATATAAATATAAATTCATAAATTCTTAATTATATAATATGTTATTAATTAAAATTTATATTATTTAAATTGTATAATAGCATGTAATTAATGTACTATATAAAAATAATATAATAAATGTAATATATTATTTTATGTATGAATTTTATTCAAAAAGTGTGAAATGATATTTATTATGAGTACTTTACTTTGACTTTAAAATTACTTAGAGCATTACCATGGTTAACCATGAGTTTTTATCTACCATTGAGAATGTGACAAGTAAGTACTTTTAACTCAAGAAATGCCACCTCAACCATTACAGATGATGTCATCCCCTAAAATGTGATTGGTTCTCATAAAGTGAATTTTGATTGTACATTTTCCTCAGGAGGCCCATTTTAGACCTCAAAATTCCCCTAATGATGTATGAAAGTGTCTCACTGTGATATGCCATCGAATGTCTCAGTTGTGTAAGATCTACCTCGATAGCATAGTCGGAGGCATCTGTCTCAATCTCAAATTCTTGTTGCAGGTTTGGTAATGTGAGCACTAGTGTAGAGCAGAGGCGATGCTTCAACTCAAAAAATATCTTCTGTTGGGACTGGGACCAGAAGAAATTTTCTTTTGCTCCACCCTTGGTGACTTGACTCAAAGGCCAAGTGATATGACAGAAACCCAACACAAACTCGAGGTAGAAATTGGAAAGTCCCAAAACATTGTGTATATTTGTTAGAATGGTTGGGGTTGTCCAATATCGAATGACTTGTATCTTGGTTTGGTCCACATGCACACCCCGCTGATCAATGATGTACCCCAGATATTGAACCTGGGTCATACCAAAAGTGAATTTATCCAAATTGGCACACAACTTTTGTTGTTGCGGGGTTTGGAGGACCTGCCGAATATGATGTAGATGTTGTTGTACACCTAATCCTCTAAGGGTTGGTGTGGAAGGTGAAAATTCAAAGGGATTCCAAGAGACCACTTGGAATATGAAACCAAGGGTCACCAGACTTGTATATAAATGTATATCATTGTGAATAATAGATCATCCAATGCTTATCTTTAATATTGTGTTCACCATTCCATGTGTGTCTAACATGGTATCAGAGTTGCAGGCGTATTCGTGCCCTGCTCAAGTCTGTGCCACTATTTTTGTGGCCTCATATGCCAGTCATATTTTCATTTCTTCCCATTTGAGCACTGCCCTCAAAATGTTCTAACATTTTGCTATTTTTATGTGCCAATTTATTCGTTATCATTGGCAAGCCTGAAATCTTCTCTGACATACGCATTATTCATTACCTTATAATTTTGTTACCTCGCTTCAGTCATTGTGTGTTGGCATCTTGCATATGTTTTTTGATACATGCTTTAAGTTATTTAGAGGACAGAGGATTAGTGTGCATTTATTATTTTCAAACCTAGTCACATTACATATTATTTTAAATGGGTGCTCTGCATTCTTCGTGTGACACTTATGTTTTCCTCATACCCTCAAGGCCTCACCCTCACTGTCTTCGTCCTATAAATGGGTGACTGAAGTGCTCTTAATCTTGTTAAATGCATGTTGATTTCCCTAGATTTACGCTTGCTATTGTTGGCAATGGAGGAACTAGGAAGACAGACTTTGTGAATCGTCATCTTACCGGGGAATGCTAGGCGCAGGGCCATTGGAAAAATACCTCGAAAATTGGCTATAATATTTCGAATTTACATATTTATAAATAGAAAAGAAAGAAGCATACCTGCAATTCGATTCTAGATATTATAGTCTCATTCACTTGGTTTTACATCTCATTCATTATTTTTAGAGGTAGAATGGGTATGGGTTAATTAGTCGTTATTCTATTTGTTATTACATTTGTTGTGATATTTTTGTCAGTTGATGCATCAGCATCAACTTTGTGAAACAATAACTCGTATATTATAACGACATGAAATAACTCATATACTATAACCACACAGATATAGTAGAATTCATTAAAAATTTGTGCAACATGACTCTCTATCCGCAGCTCTGTGTTTCGTCGCTCTCTTCGAGCAAAAACTTGCTTGGTGCTCCTTCATACAACACTCTAAGAAAGCCATAGTCCATACAACAGTCCTCACATCAGTTCCTGTTCATCAGAACACTACTCTAAGTCAGCCACAGTCCCACTCCTCCAGACCACGCTCCTCCTTGCGCAACACACTGCAAACACCTTTCCCCACTCACACCCTTCCCCACTTGACAGTTATTCAATCTTTCATTGTGGTATCCTATATTGCTTTGGTGCATTGGTAAAGTGTGGTGTCTCTCTAGGTCCCAGAATAAAGCACAGCCTAACTATGGTGCAACATTGGTGTATTATTTTGGTGTTGCATGATCATGTTGACTGGTGAGTGCATTTCATTCAAACTTTTCTTGAGCTCAACGTTGAAAATTATGGACATGGTTATTGTTTCGAGAACATCACGTTGGTTAATTTTGTTGTGAGAATTGTTGTTATATGCCTTGGTGAAATTATATTGTATCCATTTTATTATATAATGTTGTGAGTTGGTGTGTTATGATGGGTTGACGTTTGAGTTCCAAGAACACTGCAGATATGTTATCACACACTCTGTCACAGAAGAGTTGGGTTCTTTGGGGATCTGCAACTGGAGGAAGCATATAAATATACTTTGAGGGCATATTTAGCATGAAATGATAAGGATCAACATAGAATTATTTAACTTGCTGCACAACTGAATGTTCATCAGAATCTCCAAGAATCTGAAGGTAGTGAGTCTTCAAAATATTAGAAAAATATAGGTGATATTCTCCAAACCATGGATTACTTAAGTGTCGTTTTAGGTGTTGAATGTTATTTGTTGTAGGGAAAAAAAAGGAAAATGTTGGTAGGTGTGTAATCACCTATTTTTAAATATAATCCACTATTTCTACAAGAAATCCTTCCTTTTGAAGTAATTCTGACTGCGAGAAAATCACATTTATAATGTTGACTGTATTTGCGTCTAGAACGATGACTTTCATGCTTGAAATGTCATGAAGCATTATTTTTACATAGTCCCTCACAACAGTGACAACCATAGGTTGCAATGATATATGGTTGAACATTGATTCATATTCATTTACCTTCATTCTTTGCATTAAAGTCCGTTTATGCTAGGTTTTATTACACCTACATTGAAACTATTTGAATTAAGGTCACTCCATGCTCTATTAATGTTGCCTTAGATGTTGAATGGTTTAACTCTATGTCCTTTGAGATCTCTTTTTAAAAATACCGTATGGTATATTGTGGATATATAATGGTCCATTTATATTTGTACATCTTATATGAGTATTGAAGCATAAGTCTTAAGCAAACGCTATATGCAGTGGCCATTGGTTTATATAGCTGATGGTAAAGACAATTTTTGAAGACTGTATATCATATGTGAACGGCATATAATATAGTTGGTCCATATTGGCATGATTTTATATGTGTTGTGTTGGTATTATATACTATATATTATGCAATCAAAATCCAAGTCAGGAGATATAATATTAATTGGTTTCCCATTGACATTGCCGACACCTTTCATTTATCAAAGTTCATTTGTTGAAAAAATGACTAGAATCACTAAATTATTAGAGTTTATAAATACTTCAATATACTCTATTGTTCCTGATATAATTGAAATTAGCAAGGGAACTCTCCTTGACATTTAGACTTGTCTACAATATGCACAAAAAAAGTTTTATTTTTTGCAGCTTGAATCTCAACTTCAGCAAGAAGAATCCCAACATTGGAGTCATCATTCTGAACTTGTTTCTATTTAGAAAATTGAGATAGACTCCCATCAGTAGCAAGAATATAAAGTTGATTTTGATTCAAATTTAGTGCCTAGTTCAAGAGTAGATTTGCATGTAGAAGCATAAATTCAGCCTGCACTTCCCAAGCCAATCATCAGACCTTGTGAATAGCTTATCCATAACAAGCACAAAATTGTTCTTGGAAGGATGTGTCATTTCATATTGCAGACTATTCCAAGCCCATTCAGTTTTAGAGTGTTGTGTTTCTTTATGATAGTTCACCTTCAATTGTTCCATATTATGCTCCTCTTCCACAACAGCCACAATAGTTTGATAAATGCCAACATTTTGATCGAGTTGGCCATATGAAAGATCATTGTTTTGATCTTCATCCATGTGAGCATTGTCATAAAAATACTCATTCTTCACAAATATGCTTCAGAAACAAGCCTCCTGCAAGAAAAAAGATTCATCTTGGATGGAGTGCTTCTTCGCAATGGGCATCAAAAGCCAAGAATATGTTTCATTCATATGTAAAAATATCTTTGAGAATATCAAAATGCCTTGCAATTGATTTTTATCCATCATATCACCTTGTATTTGGAAAGGGGGGAAGTGATGGTCATCTACAAGCTTTAAAGCCACATCAAGCAAGCTTGAGCCACAACCTTCCATACCATATTCAGATTTCTATCCAGAGACAGAGATGCCCATGACCATGCCTTTTGGTTGGTGGTCAGCCTTAAACCATATATGCAAGGTTGATACCTCCCTCTTCAGGTTGAGATTCTCCCTCTTCAAAGAATTGGGAGACTTACTCTAGCATAATACTTCAGCTTCTTGCCAATTTTGGAGGATTTGCACGAATTGCATTGAGCATTTCAGAGTTGTTAGTCATCCTTAAACCACTGTAGGATGAGACCTCCCTTTTCAAGTTGAGGTTCTCCATTTTTATGTAGGTTTCAGACCTCCCATTTACAAGTTTAAGGTATCCCTCTTCAAATCATTAGGATCACTTCCTCTAGTAGAATATTTTAGCTTCGTGCTATATTTGGAAGAGTTCCAAGAACTTCACTAAGTGTTCTAGTGTTGGCGGTTATCCTTAAACCACATCCTTATGCCATCATCTCAGAGAGCACATTCAACATATTGTTTTCATGCATTATTGTATTATAGATCTCTTCTTAGACTCATACATACCCATTCAGATTAAGGGGGGAATGTTGGACACCTAATCCTATATTAAGGGTTGGTATGGAAGGTGAACAGTCAAAGGGAGTCCTGAGAGACCACTTGGAATATGAAACCAAGGGTAACTAGACTTGTATATAAATGTATATCATTGTGGATAATAGATCATCCAATGCTTATCTTAATATTGTGCTCACCATTCCATGTGTGTCTAACATGGTATCAGATTTGTAGGTGTATTCTTGCCCTGCTCAAGTTTGTGCCACTATTTTTGTGGCCTCATATTCCAATCATATTTTCATTTCTTCCCATATGAGCACTGACCTCAAAATGTTATGACCTTTTTCTATATTTATGTGCAAATTTATTCGTTGTCGTTGGAAGGCCTGAAATATTCTCTGGCATACACACTATTCATTACCTCAGACTTTCATTACCTCGCTCAAATCATTGTGCGTTGGCATCCTACACATGTTGGTTGATACCTGCTTTAAGTTATTTAGAGGACATAACATTAGGGTGCATTTATTATTTTAAAACTTGGCCGCATTACATATTATTTTAAATGGGTGCTCTACATTCTTCACATGCAACTTCTGTTTTCCTCATATCGTCATAGCCTCACCCTCACTAGCTTTGTCCTTTAATTGGGTGGCTGACGTACTCTTAATATTGTTAAATGCACGTTGATTTCCCTTGCTTTATGCTTGTTATTTTGGCGATGGAGGAATTGGGACGATAACCTTCATGAAGCGTCATCTTACTAAGGAGTGTTGGACGTGGGCCATTGGAAAAATACCTCAAAAAGTGGCTATAATTTTACCAACCTCCCGATGCAAAAAGCGTCGAGGATTATAATATGTTGATATGCACCCGGCCAACCGCCATGACCTAAGGTTTGGAGGTTTCAGCGCAGGCTACCCCAGGCAGACCTCCCTCCAAGACTGTTAGGCCACGATCTCTCTCATGGTTAGCCTTGAAACTCACCTATGACAGAAACCAATGGGGTGACCGCTGCTCCCCCCATCACAAGCCAACCTCCCATAGGGGCAGTGGCAGGGGCTGACATTGATATTCAGCAAAACTCTGGCCCATCTCATGACACTTCAGGGGCGACTCCCACAGTGCAAAATTCAACTACATCAGTAGCAGAAGCAGAAAATATCACATCAGCCACATGCATTCTGTAGAACCCCAAAAGAACCATGATCGAGCTCCCTATGCATCACATCAATGAAATAATATAGTTCATGAAGGATCATGCGTTGATAGGCAAGTTCATGGGTTTTTGGCCCACTGAAAAAGCCCTCCGAGGATGGATAGCTTCCAAATGGAAACCCAAGGGTCATATTGACCTTTAGCTATGTGCTAAAGGCTTCTTAAATGCGATCTTCACCTACATTGAAGACAAAATAGGATCATGGATGGAGGACCCTATTTCTTCAACTCTGCAGACTTATACCTCCGCCACTGTATTGAATGTTTCTACCCAGACAAACAAGATCTTACATGGGCCCCGGTCTGGATCCGACTCTATTCCCTCCCCCAGGATTACTGGGATGAGCTAACCCTAAGGGACATAGGAAATTCCCTAGGTGAATTCGTCAAGACAGCGGAGGAAACAAAGATCAATCGTTATGTAGCATATGCTTGAATCTGCGTCTACATGAACATAGTAGATTCACTACAAGGTGAGGTAAGTATGTTGCATGAATATTTTGAATGGATAAAAACTTTATATTATGATCATGATCCTTTTAGATGCAGGAGGTGTCACCAACATGGGAAACTATTTAGAGACTTCCCTCTAAAAAAAAAAGCGGCGGCTGAAAATGAATCAAATGACCAAGCAAAAAAATGATTCACGAAGGTAGCCAACAAGAAAAGGCATAACAAGAGAACTAGTTCTCACTATAACAAAAAAGGCCCTGTGACTAGCAATATCTTCGTAGCCCTAAACCAGTTGAGTGGGAATGAGAATGAACCAGCCAACGAAGCAGGGCGAACCTCGCAGGAGTAGCCCCAGACCTCCAAGAAACCACAGAACAAGATCCAACCGGAGGCCTTTCTGAAACCCCAAACCCCTAGCCTTGCAGGGGAAAAATTAGCATCGAAGGGTAAAGAATAGGTGTTGGATGCGATCCCAGAATCTATGGAAGAAGAGCCAAAGTGCATTGATCTTGAGGGCTTGGACCTCATAGGGTTAGAGTATGCATTCAATAAGAAGGAATCTCGCTTAGTATCCGAGCAGCAGGTCCAAAATATGGAAGAAATCCTAACCCGGGCACAACATCTCCCCTCTCTAGGTATTCAGGGAGGCACACTCATAAATACAAAATACTTCACGAAAGAATCCCGCAAAAGAGGACGGAAGACAACGCTGCAAATAATAGTAGAAATGGGTAAAGAAATGGTGGATTATAGGATATTCCCCAAGTTAACCCGATTCTACGCCTATACTAACAACCCCCCTCAATGAAGATCATCTCATGGAATATAAGAGGGCTCAAGAGCCCCACCAAGCATAGGATAATCAAGAAAATAATCACTGAGGAACACCCTGCCATTTTCTACATGCAAGAAACCAAATGCTCCAGCTCCACTCTGGAAACAATCTTCAAAAAGATATGGAAAGGATGCAAAAAAATAGCGGTAGATGCCAATGGCCTTATGGAGGACTGGAAATCATCTGGAACCCCAAATCATCGCCCTAGAGAACTACCATGCCAATAGGAATTTCATTCAGGCTAACTTTCACCTAATTGGAACGGACATCCATGGCTTGCTAACGTCGAATGTCTACTTTCCCCAGAATATTCACCAGAAAATGGAGCTTCTGGAAAACATGGTTGAGCTCAATAAACAGAGATCTCTACCACTTTGGCTGCCGGGAGGAAATTTCAATATGATAACAAATCTTCAGGAAAAAAAGGGAGGAAGGTTGCATCTTGACGTGGGCAGCAATGGATTCAAGAACTTCATCCAAGAAAACCACCTTATAGATCTACAAACTTCTAATGGCATCTATACTTGGAACAATAGAAGAGGAGGTACCCACCAAATTGCTTCCAAATTGGACCGGTTTCTCATCACGTAAGACTTCATACGTCTAGGGGTGATCTAGTAGCTACCATTATACCGGTGGTAGGCTCTGACCACTGGCCAATACAACTTCAATGGTTAAGACCAGGTACGCCTACGCCCAAACCATTCTACTTTGAACACTTCTCGCTCATACATCCAGGGTTCAAGGAAATGGTCTTTGACTGGTGGTCCTCCCTTTTACCACCGCAAGGAACAAAAATGCACCATTTCTAGAGAAAGTTTAAAATTCTTAAAGGGAAACTGAAAGTGTGGAACAAATCCACTTTCAAAAATATCTTCAAATATCAAAGAGAGTTGGAAGAGAAAATGAAGAAGCTTCAACAAACTATCATCATGGAAGGCCGCTCAGCTGATTCAGAAAATCAAGAGAAGATATTATCAACTAAGCTGGAAGAAATAAGGAACCAGGAATAAATCCTATGTAGTCAAAAATCTAGGATCTATATGCTCAAAGAGGGAGAACAAAACACAAAGTTTTTCCACCGCTCCACCATCCAGCACAGGTTGAAAAATAGAATAACAGTTCTCAAAAATCAAAATGGAGAGCGTCTGGAAAAACAATAGGACATCATGGAGGAGTTTCACAACCACTTCAAGTATATTCTTCAAGAACCTAATCATCAGAGGCATGAGGCAATAGGAAGAATCACCCAGCACATACCCAAGCTGGTTACGGAAGATCACAATAGGACGCTGCTCAAATCCACTACTCTTGCTGAGGTGGGATAGGCATTCTTCCAACTGAAGGAAGGGAAAGCTCCAAGCCCTGATGGATTCACCACTAAATTCTTCCACTTCTTTTGGGAAACCATGAAAGAAGAGGTATGGGGTGTAGTTGAGGAATCGTGCACCACTCACTGGCTTCTTTCAGCTCTAAATGCCACCTTCATCACTCTCGTACCGAAAGAAGCCAATTCGGCCATGCCAATTAAGTATAGGCCCATAACACTCTGTAATGTTATTTATAAGATAATTTCCAAAGTTATTTCTAACAGGCTGAAGCAGCTCCTCCCCTTGATTATCTCCCCAGAGAAAACAGGCTATGTCGAAGGAAGGAAAATCCTTGATGGCATCATTTTAACCCATGAGTTCATTCATTCTCTCAAAACCTCCACAAAACCTAGTATGCTCCTCAAAATCGACCTTGTTATCACTGGAAAATTGGACAAGAAAAGGTGACATTATTTAATGTCAAGGAGAAGGATTTACAAGGCTAAAAGACATTAGAGAATATGAAGTATTTAAAAATCTCTAAGGTCTAAAAGGAAAAAACAAATTGTGCACAGAAGCAACCAGTTAAATGTGCCTTTGCATGCATAATTATTTTATAATCGCGCCTTGCACGGATTTCCCTCAAAAAGTTGTGCGGCCCTAAAAGTGGCGGAAGTCACTTTCCGGGACCACAAGGCACACTCCAGCACATTTATCCCACACTTGAGGCTGCCTAAGGACAACCACCCAAGCCTCCTTAGGACCTCAAGGGAGCACACAATGGAATAAATGTGGCACACAATGGAATCACCTTCCTCTCTTGGATCACCATCCACAATGTACCAAGGGAGGGAAGAAGGATTTGAATTCTCCTATAAAAGGCCACCAAGAGATGAAAAATATGAGAACACATTGTTATGCTGGCCAGAATTTCCCCAAGAAATACCAGCAGTGTGTGATCCAGAGTAGAGATAGAGGGGACTCGGTTGTTGGCCATCCAACAACTCCAGTCCACCATAGTAGAGAGAGGGAGACTTTGGGCCAAGGCAGCTCAGAAGTAAATACATTCTTGCATCAGGACTTGGAGCTCCATAGTTCCAAGGGCCCCTTGGAAAGTGGGTTAAAGTTTCATCCTCCTTTCCTACCAGCACTTAATAAGAGGGGACATAAGCACCATCGTTTGTATTTTTGAAGTTGTTTGACTCTATTTAGAGATTTTGTTTTATTTTATTTTATTTTAGTTTTAGTTAGTTTTTATGTTTGAATATGCATGTTATTTCTCTATCTAGTATGCTTATGTTTTAGCATGTTCCACTAACTTTCTTAACTCCATCTATTTTTTTCCTGTGACCAATAAATTAAGAGGGAAAAACCACCCCTCTTAAGCAAGTGTGATTTGGTACATTCGTGCGCCAAACACACTAACACGGGATTGGTGACTCCACTAACTTTTATTTCCAAGTTTATGTGGTTGTGCCTTTTTGCAGAGACCTTTGTCTTTGCTATGGAGTTGGGCTCGAGCAGCCCCCTTTCTCTCCTTCACTGCCTGGTTCATCCCTAGTGACAGGCTGAAGCTGAAGAGCTCCAAAAAATTCACTTTGCAGAAAATTTGTGTGGCTTTCTTACAAACAAATGCGCCCCATTGCGCATGTTCAGAGGTGACCTGCAAGTGGCCTTCATGCTTGTTTTAGCTTTTTCTGCGTGAAAACCAGAAGTTGTATGTTTTCCACTATTTCCATCTTTTCTTGCTTGTAAAAAGTGACTGGCAGCCCATAATACATCTGCCATTACTGGTTGAGATGCCCCGCAACTTGTTAAATCTCACTTTTAGCTGCTCTTAGTAGTTTAGGTGTCAGTTTTATTTTAAGTTGATTTTCCCAAAGTTAACACATAGTTTAAGTAGGAGGCAAATCAACTTGCATTCCAAAATAATTTATGTTTTCTGAATTTAGGTACCAAAACACCTAGTTAATTAGCCAAAAGTAAGTGGCCGAAGTCCATGCATGCTTAACTAGTTCTCTTTCATTTTTCCAGTGTAAAAATCATTAGTTTAGTTCAATTTTTGCACTAGGATTTCAAGACCAAGATCGAATTGTCGGTAGAAGAGAAAGTAATCTCTGTTGCCTTTGCACCCTCAGGTGATCCTAGGCAAGCATATGAACACTCCCTATTGACAACTCAGCATATCCCTATAGTTGATCATATAGATTAACTAGGAAAAATTGAAAGCGGCCCATATCCGCTCATGTTTTTCTTTTAAGCAAGGAATAATAGAACATAGTTTAAATAGGGGATTTTGAAAAGGATCATCACATATCCACACATTCAAACTATGTGATTATTCACCTTTTTTTCACACACATCCACACCCTAAGTAAAGAAAAGACACCTAAAACTAACTTAACAAAACTCACTAAATTCTCCCCACAGGGGCCACAAAAGAATTTATAGTCTAAGTTAGGACCAAGGGGGTAGGCATCCAATAATCCGCCTTGGTCAGTATTCATCTTGAAACATAGAAGTTTATTGTTTAGGGAACTTTCAAATCCGCCTATCTTCCCACGGCAAAGAAAAACCGAGCGCAACAGAGACCCAATTCAGAGGGGGTTAGGCTTAGGCCCAGTGCGTGTGATATCAGTTGGGGCTACCTGACCCAGCTGATACTTGGTAATGGTAGTTGAAATACCAAGAAGCCCAAGACTCGAACGCTCATGTGGGATGGCGGTGCTTAGTGGCCAAAATTAGAGCATCCTTTCCCTATAGGTGACGGTGCAGGCAGCACTATATCCTCTACCCTTACCTTGGTGTATTTTTTTCGGTTGACTAGGGGCATCACCAGTTCTTTCAGGACGTTGTGCCAGCGTTCACAAGATAGCTTCTCAAGGCCCAGATACATTTGAGCATGTGAGGATGATTAGGTCTTCTAGGATATGAGTATCATACATAAACAACAAAAAACAATATTTTTTGATTGACTGATCACATAGGATTAATTTTAAGGGAAAATTTATTTTGTTTTCGCTTTGTTTTATGTATGGGATCAGATTTTTGTTTTGATTATAATATCTATCCTCTCAGATATTTCCAAAACCATACCTAGTCGACACCAGAACAAACCCAACAGGACCTTGTCGGTCTAGATGCCTTTTGGACCTCCCCCCATTACCGGGAGGGGTTCCAGGCCTTTCGCCATTTAGGCGTCAAAGACGAAACACGACCACCATTATTGGTATGTCCTTTATTGGGGCATCTTTAGATGGGAAACATAGTCGACGTCCCAATGCCACACCAGTGAACACCCCCATAGGGTCATCACACACTACTTCTCCCACAACCCTAGGAGGCAGAGGAGTACTACCCATTCGGGAAGCCAAGTGAATGCGCAACAGGGTGCGTCACAGAAAAACCCTATTCCTAAACATAACATTTTTTTCACAAGTCGCAATGGCTACAACCTCGCAGTTACCTTTTCTAGCTTCGTTAAATCTACCAGATTTAACCAAGTTGACAAACGACCCCATTACACACAACCCCATATGGCCTCCCATTCCCATGAATCTCCCTTCAGACATTCCAAAATTTGAACGGAAGCAAGCGGAAGACCTAGGAAATCATGTTATGACTTTCTACCTATAGTGTTCATCGAACAATATCATTAACGATACTATTCAACTAATACTATTTCAATGCACTCTAACCAGGGTAGCAGCGAAATGGTATGTGGAGCAGCCCTCTGCTACACATGGAACCTTTAGCGCCCTCGCTACTATGTTCCTGACCTATTTTTAGCTACCCATCCACCACGATTCCTGAATGGACTTACTGACCCACTTTAGGCAAACCCCCACCATCCATATCTCGGACCATCTCCACAAATGGTGGTGGGGTCGTAGTGTTGTGCAAAGCCAAACTCGATGATCGAGTTCTGTTATACATGTTCCTGAAAACTCTCACTATAGATATTTCAAAGGATGTGGTGCAACAAAAAACCATATCCGAAGAGGATGCCATCAATAAGGCCCAACAGCTCGAGCTGATCTATACGCAGTCAGGGTATATTTAAATATCTTGTCGAATGCCCTGCGCCTGCAAACTTACAAATAATTTCCAGGCGCGTCGTGTTATCACTCAGATTGAACCTTAAGGCTGAGAGAGGCAATCCAAAGGTAACCTCAAACCAAATTTGGACTTGGTATGTAGCCCTACCAAGTTATAGAGGGATATCTCAATAAAATCATAGCTAAGAAGGCTGGATGAGAAATATTTTAGACTAGCTAAGGAATACAGAGGGTTTTGATTTTGATTTTAGGTTTGCTGGATCAAGAGGAGTCAAACAGCTAGGGCAAGGAGATTAGGTCAAAATTCGCAGGGGTTTCAAGGGGAAAGGTAGGTAAAAGGTTTTAGACATTAAAATATGATTGTATGAGGTGAAGATACTGGAGAGGAGCTAGGGAAAGCATGTGAAATGTATTTACCCTAAATTGAAGAGAATGAAGACATTATACTAAATTTCCCAAAACATAGCATAAATACATATGGATTCTGCCTTTCAAATTTTAAATCTAGTATATTATAGACATGAAATGGTTTATGAATTAACAATACATTCAAGAAAATTGATAACAGAGAGGAAACTATGTCTAAAACTCATACCACATGGATCCCAAGAAAATAGCTGTAAATTTCTATTAATGTCCAAGCCAAACTGATATACAAAGATGTCACTTGATATGCCCAATACTCCAAGTGAGTCCAACCATTACAGTGACTGAAAGAATACATCAAATAGGCCTCAAAACCCTTATCCCTAGCCTCAGGGAGTCAAATACATGATAGGAGGAGTTGTTTCACCTATTCCCAAATAGAATCTAAAGACTAGGAAAACTCAACAATTTGCTTCTAAAAGAGAGGAAACTGATTCATTTGACCTCCTAGAAGACTTATCTAATGCATATACCCTAGATAAAAGTGAAAACATGATATTTACATCCACCTTGACCATTTACATCAGCAATTTTCCCTTTTTCCTAGTCAAAAAGTCAAAAATGTTGAAAACAGTGAAATTTGCCAATTCCTTGGTAAATGCGCAGTGTCATGACAGAAAAATGGCCTGTCTTGCAGCCAAATTTTGGAGGCCTTATCGATGTCCAAATGAGCTCCATGATAGCTCATTGGAAATATCTCTAAGTCTACTTTCCAAATATTCCTCCAGTTTCCAAAATGGTTTCCATCTGCCCTGCCAAAACGTTGTTCTCCCAAGGCTGGTAAACGCACAACACCAAGGTCAAAAAGAGGGCAGAAAGATGATTTTTGGGTAGTTTTTGGCCTCTTTGAGGAACCAGTTTTGCTCCAAATCTCCTAAAACTTGTTGAGGTTGACGTAATCATAATTATTAACATTAGGATTCTGACCATTTTCCATTTTTATGTCCCAAAAAAGAGCACAACACCAGTGGCTTTGCGCGTTTAGCCAATTTTCTGTGTGCTAAACTGTCAAAAAATAAAAATTTGCACCAAGTGTGCCAAAATTGGAATTTTCTTGTTGATCAAGGATTGGAGGCCTAGAGGGACACCTCAGTAATAATTTTCAATTTCTCCTTCTCCTTTTACTCGGTCAAAGCTCGAATCTTTGCATGGGCTCGTTTGATCTTGGCCCTTGCAATCTTGTTTCTCATGGCATAGTGTTATGCCATCTTCCTCTAAATGTCAATATCCTTATTTGCCTTCTCTATCAGGCACTAAGATTCACATTGGCTCTCTCAAGCCAAGAATCTCTATCTCTGCTAATATATATGGCAAGCAGCTCACTTGGAGTGAGCTGCTCTGCCATCTCAGCCTCTTTCTCCCTTTCCCGAGCTAAAGCCTTTTTTATCCCAGTTGTCCTCGGTATTTGTCTCAAAAGTTGATCTTCCTCATCATTACTATCATCACATCTGCCCAAGGTTTCCTCCAGCAAGGCCTTAGCCTTTCCTGCCTCTCTCTGAGCTCTGATTGTCTTGACCTCACTGATGGTTCGCTTGGTCTTCAACTGCTGATTCTCTAGCTCAAGAAAGTCAATCACGTATTGTGCTCTATCAAGATTAGCTTGAAGCTCACTAATCTTGGCCTCCTTGCCTTCGATCACTGCACTAGTAGCTCTATCCTCATCCTCATCATCAATCTCAATCAACTGAAACTCCTTCTCAATTTCATGTTTGTCCTCCTACTCAATAATGATAGGCTCTGTAGCCTTTCCCTTGCCCTTGACTACCTGTTTTGCTGATTAAGAAGGCATGGCCCCTTTCACACCATGTGAAGCAAAAACATTATTGTGGCCTCTCTGATATGTCAAGGGAAATGGCTCAATATTAGTCATCTTTGTGCAAGCTACCTCAATGTCCCTTTCACTGCTTGATGCTCCAGTATCATGATGTGATGGTGAAGGGTTATAGAAAGGTGATGAGGTAGGGTCAACATGAGGTGAATGGATGTGAGTGGGTGGTGATGTATTAACAACAGGATGTGATGGAGAAGTAGATATGGGAGGATGAGATGAAGAAGGGATATCTTGCTCATGATGGCTAGGTGGGATAGTGAAAACCTCATTTGCAATGAATGCATCCCATGAAATTTTGTTCTATTGAAGTTGATGCATGACCACCATCTTGATGAGTGAATGATGAAATAGACTCTGCATTTGTTTATTGTGATCCCTCTTTTTCACAATGTAAGCCATCTTTTCAATGTTGTGGAAAAGATAGTAAGGTAAGTGTATCATTGTAACTCTAGTGAAATGCATGAGGAGTTGGATATGGTATGAGTAGAGTTGGGTAAACCTCCCCTCACAAGTGAAATACTTCATTATTATTTTCATCATAGGAGCATACCGGTCAAGGAGATGAGAGAAAGGGAAAATTGATTTCTTGTCATCCTTATACCTAGGTTTGAGGTACGGTTCATATTAGCTCATATCCAAGTTTTCTTATGTTAGCCACCTATAAAAAATTTTCATATCAAGTGGTGGCAAAATCATTTTGGGCAGCCTTCAAGAAACAATTTTGTTGCCAAAATTGTTGGTGCTTAAATTCTTCTAAAGATATTCTGTCCTTTGGTTAATCGTCACTACTGTTTCCCTTTTAATTCTAAAAATCTGCTATTTTTATAGGGAAAGGACTACTGCAAAATCCCATTTTTTCCCTCTCCTCCACTCAAAAATTAAACTTCATTTTATCCCCTTTCCCCCCCCCACGAAATTCCTCTATTTTTCATATTTTCCTTCTTCCCTTCATGAAAATCCCTTTTACAAAGTCTAAAACTCATTTTTAGACTTTACTGAAACCCCCAAATCCATCAAAAACTTTGAAAAATCTCATAAAAAATGAATGTTTTGATTACATGCTTAAGCCCCTTTGGGCTAAGTCCTAACCACTTCCCCACATGTGCCCTGGCGCTAGAACCAAGCGCTTAGCCCTTTCGGCACTTATCGCATCGGAAGCAAACCAAGAACGTAATTCTTTTTGTCTTTATAAATTTTCCGATGTGATTAGCCCTCTTAATATCTAAACTCTCGATCCTTTGTTTCCCTTGAAAACCAAGAGTTAATGGCCAAAGCGCTTATCGCATTGGAAATATTGGAGCACACAAATATTTTTGTTATATTGAGTCTTCCGATCCGATGGGCTCCTTTGTTTATAAACCCTGATTCCATTTGCACTTCATATAACCCTTGGGCCCACAATTGGGTGCTTAACATATTACACAAACCATTCCCGATTGCTATTTTCCTTTGTAAATTCATAAAAACCCACTTTGCTAAAGTTTCGGTCTAAACCCGCCAGGGCAATGTTTTTTAATGTAAATGGGTAGATCTAAAAGCCCCGCATCAAAGTTTCCGATGCAATTGAGCCCCTTCGTATAAACCTCTTCCTCTTTCCATATAAGCCTGTACCTGAGACCAAGAGTTAAAGTCCCGAAGCACTAATTGCATCGGAGAAAATAAAAATGGGTAGATTGAAAAGCACGAAGACCCGATCCTGATTGGCCCTTTCTATATATAAAGCCCTGGCCCTATGGCTCTTCATATAAATCCATGGCCCCACAGATGGGCGCCAAGTCTTTATACATAACCCGCCTCCGAAACCAAAACCTTAGTGTTTGATTAATTTTTTGGTTTTCATAAAGTTTTGAAGGGTTTCCGTTGTTCAATATTTGATACGATCCCGACCGTTGATCTAAAGCCAATCAACGATCAGCGCAACATCGCATCGCAGATTTTATCGAGTGCATTTGCTCTTCCCTTCCGATTGGTCGTTCCTCCAATTCAGTCCCCACCGTCGATCTGATCTGTAGATCGACAGCCAACACTCAATCGCATTGGCACCATACAAGTTCTTTCCCCCGCCGACTGCATGCCTCCGATTACATTTGGACCGTCCACGTGTCCAGATCGGACGGTCCAGAATGCATATCCCGACTTTGGTTAAATTATATACACCCCGCTCATAATGTTTCTCGGCCAATTACATCCATTGATCTCTACAGATCAACGGTCCTTATTAACATTTCTCTGCCCTTGTATTATTTTTTTTCATACCCCAGATCACATCTCAGCTGTCGATTTGTCCCATCCAACGGCTCATATATAACCCGATAGCCCCGACCCCTATGGGTCCTTCCTCCCTCCAAATATAATCTCCACCGTCAATCCCCTAATTGGACGATCCATAATAAAACCACCCTGTCACCTATCTGTCATGCATCTATCCAGTATCACGCTCGATTCTCCACCGTCAGATCTGAGTCCTCAGATCCAACAGTCGACGCACGTTTTTGCGTAAATTTAAGCGCAAAGGTTAATTCCTGAAAATCACGTGATGAATGAAGTATTAAAAAGACACATGGTGGCCTCAGACGCATATCGCGTTCAAAAATGCATACCCGGTTTTCTCCCATTTTGCCGTGTGATACCACCAGTTTTTTAAGCCAAAACTGCCTTTCCCATTTAAACTATGATCCATCGCGTTCTCTCCCCACCGTTGATATTTGCAGATCAATGGCTCAGATATAATTTCTCATTACACTATCACCCTCCACCCTCGCCAAAGGATTTCAATAAGTGATCTCCACCGTTGATCACTTGGGCTGATCTCATCCGACAACCCAGGTTATATCCGAAACCCCAAGTTCATTTCCTTTTCATTTTCCTCCGCCAAAGGGTTTTTGACCTTATTTCTTCGCATTTTCTTCTATTTTCACAAATAATGCGACCCCTTCACATTATTAATTCACTACTAATCTCAACCATTGATCTTCTTGGTCCATCATGGATCAACGGTTCTGACTTAAAAATCTCCCACCGCTCTACTTTTGACAACCACGCGCAAATCTCCACCGTTGGATGCTGCCATCCAATGACCACGCTCCAAGCCAAAACCTCCTGAGAATTTTTTACCAAATATGTAGGATTTCTTAATTTTTTTTGTATTGTGCAGGATTTAAAAGGTTTTTTCAAATGTTTTAAAAGAAAATGAGAGCCGAGGGTCTCTATCCTCCAGAATTTTGTTCATCATTAAAGAAAGCCATATACAGGGTTCAATTTCACGTTTCATCGATGGCTCATGGGAATTGATGCTATATGGACCTTGTACACACCTGCACATCAACAAGACACAGTAAGATTAAATCGAATCAAAGAGTATCAGTGTCGAAGTCCCAGAAACAACAGAAATGAAGGATTAAACATTAATTATACAGTTTAATGGATTACAGCTAAAATTCGATTATCAAAGGCCTAATCCATTGAATTAAACACAGTTAAAGGAAAATCAAGGATATTTATCGGACAAAGGATGCCTCCACTGCCACATCATAGGCAAATTGATTCCTCTCAACTACCAGATTGCCACCTGTGACTTCACAGCATTCAAACAAAGGCCGAGTAATGACCAAAACAGAGCATGTCTACCCCTTACAGCTAAATAGTTATTTCGAATCAAAGAATCTAATATAAACTATCAACATAGTTACAACAAAAGATGACATAGAGACTTAAAGTCAACATAATCTTCTAGCAAGCTTAATTACTTAATGCAAACCAATTAATACAAGAAAATATCTGTAAACTTCTCCCTTGAGCCCCTCAAAGGCTGAGAAGCATTAATTGTATTAATTGAACTCAGAAGATATTTTCTCTCTTTCGACCTCCTCATTCCTCTATAAAAACTTGTTGAGGAATCAATTGTAAACGTTGGTTGTTTGACTACTAGTTGTAATACTGAAACTCTCTGAAATAATACATAGTCTGTTGAAGTTGAAGAAGAAATTGAAGTCTTGGAAGCCCTGATGATGTTATTGCATGCTTGTTTTTGAGAAGGCTCTATCATTGGATCCATGAGCTTGGTTTTTGGTGAAGTATTCTGAACTGTTTAATGTTTTCCCCTGTTTTCATTTTGTTCCATAAATTCTTACTACAGTAGGATGAAATTTTTAGGCTAAGAAATGACTCTTGGAAGCACCTTAGACCTATTTATCCTTCACTGTTTTATGTTTTCTTCTGCTGAGGTATTTTAGAGTCTTTAATATCTCTCTTTAGTCCTCATGCTTGTTTATTTCCTTAATAGTTCAAATAGTTGGTTTCAGCATGATTTATGGTTCTCCCTGCTTGTCTGCTGCCACTTAAAGGTTGTTATTGAAGTCTCCCTTTGAAGTTTCTTTGTTTACAGTAAGCCAAGGAGGTCTGTTCTGATCATGCCCCTTATCCTTACTTGAACATTTGGCTTAAAGGTCTTTATAGCTGTGATCATAGATGTATTTAGGTGTTCCCTCTTCTATGACCGTAATTATCAGTGAATCTTTTATGTTTTATAAGTCATTTGAAATAAAATCTTTGAGGAAATAGGGTGTTCCCCGAATCTTAGATTTCATTTTAAAAGTTGTTTTGAAGTCATTATTTTCTTAAAGTGTGATTTGTAGAATTCATGGTTAGCCCTGTCTATCAAATAACTCTTTATTGCTCAAGTTGTGCTTTCAAATTCCATTTGTTGAAAATTAAACTTCTCTTTCCAAATCATTGATGTCCATCTCATTCCAAAACCAAAGGATCCTGCGGCCAAGTTAGATTTTCCCTTTGATATCCCATATCCATTTATAAGTTTTTCATAACCTCTTTTTGACTCCATTGCCCAATGAAGCTGACATTTCCCCTTTCTATCTATCTTTCCTAGACCTTTTATGTTCTGTTGTATCAATTCAACCAAACAAATAAACAAACACTTGCACTTAATAACTAGTCTAAAACCAATATTCAAAGCACACAAGACAAACCTTTGCAAAAAACAAATAATCTGAGAGACCCCTCTCTAAGAGCAGGAGGAATAGATCTTGTAACTCTAAATATTGGTTCTGATGTTGCCATGTCTTTTGATTTTCCAAACTATCAAAACACAGGACACCAACATAATGGCGATCACAGTGGGACCCGAGTAAAATATTTAAAACAAAACACTCCCTATCCAGTATAACATAAGTAGCCTTCTTCAAGCACTGCCTAAGAAAAATGGTAATCATGATAGGACTTAATTGAATCAGTGACAAACTAAGTAACCCTTAGGATTCCCTTAAGACCTTATTAAACCTTGAAGGAACCATTTGCCAAGCCATAAGAGTGAAATATGTACGTTTAAAAACCTTAGCTAAGTGTTAAAGCGAATTTAGGACACTCTCTTAACCCATAGGATTTTAAAACTCAGAAAAACCCAAAAAAAATTTCAGTTTGGCTTCACAATAAACATGGTGGTGGAACCATCCAATATTTTACCTTCATAAAAGCTAAATAGTTTCTACCTGGTGACTCCACTAGCCCCAATAGGCCTATTACTCATCTAGGTCCCTAAATCTCTTTAGGACTGTGTTAACCAGCCTTGAGGAAGTTTAGAAGCCTATTCCCATACTAGATAAGATAATCGTGAGAGGTAAAACACCCAAAAACAATCCTTAAAACTTTAACCTCTCTCATTTTTGAAAAATAGTCTGGCTTCACATAGGATCAACACTAGATCCCATCCAGACCCAAATCCTCCTTTAATCGTTGACAATCCAGAGAGAATTTTGTGGCAGACCTCTAAATCTAGAGAATCAGCTGCTAATAGGAGCCTCTTATGAAAAAATTATGTCCCTGAAAACCTTGTTGTCTTAGAGGATTCACACTTTGATTTGCGTCATACAAAGAACATATTTAGAACTAGATCTCAAGTTGATTTAAACCAAGCTGATCTTGACATTGCAGATTTGCAACAAAGCTTCAGTAGAGAAGCCTCACCTTCCATTCCTCCTGATTCCCAGCTTCTTCATCACTTTAGCCTTTTTCATAACAAATCTGCTCAAAATCAGTTTGTTGGCCCAAGTTTTTCTTCCACTCCAATCCATACTACCATTGTGCAAAACACACCTATTCAGCCCACTTACACTCTTGTAAATCCACCCTTATTTCCAGCCATGGCAACATGGTATGCCCCATTAGTGTTACCACAACCTCTAATTCCCTTACCAAATGATTACCAATCCAAAATTCCTCACTTCACTGGAAAAGAGTCTACAACAGCTCAACATCATGTAGATAGGATGGAAGATGCATTTGATTACATGGAGATAGAAGAAGAAATTGTGAAGATGAGGATCTTCGCCCAAAGTTTAGGAGGAGATGTAAATAAGTGGTTTAAAAACCTACCTCCTAACAGCATAAATGATCTCCCTGCCTTGCATCAAACATTCATCAACAAATGGGAACTTAAAAAGAACCCTCTCCAAATACTAGCAGAATATAGCAGCCTCAAGAAAAATCAAGGGCAAAGTGTTCATGACTACTCCACTAGGTTCAATAGCGTTTACAATGCTCTTCCACCTCACATGAAACCTCCCCAAGGCATGGCCTTAGTAAGGTATCCAGAAGGTTTTGATGCTGAAATGGCTTATCAGTTGAGGGAGAGAGATTACTTAACCTTAGAAGACATGCAGAAAGGAGTTGTGAGCGTAGAAGCAAACATAATTGAGAAGATAAATAGGTTGAGATTAGAGAAGAGGGTAACTTATAAAGATGACATTCTACCCTTGACCTCAACTTCTGACACAAAAATTGACAACCTAGTGAAGGTGATGGAGAGGATGCTTGAAAAGATCAACTTGAATGATAGAGTGCCACCAAGGGAACCTCAAAAAAACCAAAATAGAAATAGAAATCAGAACTATAAAAGATACAACAATCAAGATAAGAAAAAAGAAAGTGACCAACAGGTTAGGTCTTCCTTCCAGCAAAACTATGTGGATCAATATGAGGAAGATAGGGAGATGGAAAGGTTGGGAGAAGCTCATGTAAACTTGACTGGATCAGACAGTGGGGATGATGTTTTCCTCACTGAGGAAGAATAAGGTTTCTTCTCTGATCAAAATACAAACACCTATGAAGATTCTGATGATTATAGACTGGGGTTTGAAAATGCAATCATGGAGGTACACAAACAATATGATCTTAGGAGCAAAGGGAGCATAGAAAATTCAAAAGATAAGAACACTAGCACTGTTTTCAAGAAAAATGCAGAAATTCAGCCTAAGAAGATAGTAGACAAACCCATCACTTTGGCTAAAAAACCAGATTTAAACAAAGAGAAAAACATCCAGCCAAATGTGGAACAAAGTACCCCTAGAAATTCAGCTAGTGTTCCTAACAGAACCATCCCAATTACCAGTCCAAACAAAGTTCAGAAAATCAAAACTGCTGAAAAGAATTCAATTGAAAAAAAAGATGTAAATATGAACAAGTCAATTTTTCCTTCCAGCCTTGAGGGAGAGATTGCCAAGATAAAAATTACCATCCCCCTAGCTGAACTTGTAACCCAAGAAGTGTACAAAAACCAAGTTTTAAAAGCTTTGAACCTAGGAAGTGATACTGACGCCTTAAACTTGACAGATGACAAACCTGAGTTTTTGTTTGGTCCAGAAGTTGAAGGAAAATACCAAGAAGGGGTTGTCCCTCCATTCTATGTTAGTTTGAACATACATGAGAAAATTTTACACAATGCCATGTTAGATTTTGGAGCTTCACACAATCTAATGCCCAAGGTAGTAATGGAAAGCTTAGGCTTAGAAATTACTAAACCATACACAGATTTGTATTCCTTTGACTCAAGCAGAGTCAAATGTTTGGGTCTGATCAAGGATTTATGTGTTAACTTAGCTCAGATCCTTGCTAAGAGTCTAGTAATGGACATAGTTGTAGCTGACATTCCCCCTAAGTATGGCATGCTCTTATCAAGATCATGGGGAGCCAAACTTCAGGGAAGCCTTCAAATGGACATGTCTTATGCCACCATCCCTGTTTTTAACCAAAACAGAAGACTATATAGGGAATCTCACATGAAGTACATGGTGAGAAACATAGAAAAACCAAACAACTCTCCAATCTATTCTATTCAATCAAGTTTAGATTCCTTTATCTTATGCAACGAAGATGAAATTACTCAACAAGAAAAGGAAAATTTTGACCTAACCAGTTTACCAGAACAATCAGAACTTCCCTCAAATCAGATACAAAACATTGGAAATCAACAGCAACAAGAAAATTAAAATGAAGCAAATATACTTTGGAAAATAAACTTTGATGGATCCTGTAATAAAACAAGTGTAGGGGCAGGTGTTTGGATTCAAAATACAAATCAGAGTTTTTCATATAAACTAGATTTCCCATGCACTAACAATATTACTGAGTATGAATCACTTCTTCTAGGCTTACAATTTCTTAAACAATTAAAAGCCCAAAAGATATCAATATTAGGAGATTCTGAACTTATTATAAGACAAATCAAAGGAGAATACTTAGCTAGAAATCCAAGGCTTAGGGAATATCAGAATGTTGCCCTTGATTTATTGAAAACCTTTGAAAAGTATGAACTTGTTTTCATTCCTAGAGCACTAAATCATCTAGCAAATGAACTCGCTTTTAATGCCAGCAACTGCCAAATACCTGAGATAAATGAATAGCTTACTGTTAAGGTAAAATGCAGGCCTGTTGTGCCTGATAACGAAGATCACTGGAAAGTGTTTGACTCTGACAAACACATAGATGATTTCTTAAAATCAGAATATGATTTCGACATACCAATATCAAAAACCAGCCATAAAAAAAATTTTTTGTATATTGAACAAATCCTAGAATTTGAAATGACATATTCTGTTGATATAAATCATTATGAGAATCCTTTTGAAGCAGAGTTAATTGACAACGCAGACCAAGAAGACTTGGAAGTTTTACAATGCAAGAACGATACAATTCCAAGAGGGCTCACACCTTTAGAATACCTTTTCAATTTTAATGATGTAGCCAAAGAACCAAAAATGGATCCCATGGAAACAGATGTAGAAGAACATAACATAGGCAGCCTAGCAGAACCCAAGATGATTAAAATATCCAACACTCTTCCAGCTCACATAAAATTTCAATACATAGAGCTGTTCAAAGAGTTTAAAGATGTTTTTGCTTGGGGATACAAAGACCTGAATTCATATGATACCAGCATCATTTAGCACAAAATCCCTCTCAAAGAAAATCAAAAGCCTTTCAAACAAAAGCTAAGGAGAATAAACCCTATTTTACTACCTTTAGTTAAAGCAAAAATTGAAAAGATGCATGATGTTGGGATCATAGTACCCATTAGATATTTAGAATGGGTATCAGACTTAGTTTCTATTAGAAAGAAAACAGGGGAAATCAGTCTCTGTATTGATTTCAGAAATTTAAATAGAGCCTCTCTAAAAGACAACCACCCCTTGCCCAAGATGGACCATATACTTCAAAGGGTATTTGGGTCAAAAATGATATCCCTCTTATATGGGTTCTCGGGTTACAATCAGGTGTTAGTGCTCCCAAGTGATCAAATCAAAACTGCTTTTACTACACCCTAGGGCACCTTTATGTATGTCAAAATGCCTTTCGAATTAATGAATGCAGGGGCCACCTTCCAAAGGGCCATGGAAATAGCCTTCTCTTTTTGGTCTTTTGATGTTTTATGCTCACAATGAAAATGCCTAGAAAACTAATGGAAAGAAGTTGGTGGTCAAAAACAGAGTTAAGCCTAATGTATGGAATGGCAAATGCAATTGGAAACACTGAAGGAGAATCTAAACTATGACTAAATAAAAGCAAAAGTTTGATAATGACTTTTTAGGCAAATGACACAAACTAAACTTGAGAAATGATCACTAAATATGCAAATCCTCTAACTAAACAGTTAAACACTAATGATGCAATACTCTGTCCTAAGCTCTTCTATTCTTATGATTAATTCCTAGTTCTATTCTGCAATTGAATTGAATGTCACAGAACCTATACTCAAAGAGTTATTGGTTTCTTTTTCAACTTAGTTCTTTTGAGAAAGAGCTCTGTCTATGAAATGATGAGGAGATTGCAGAGAGATTTCAGACCTTATAGTGATGTTGTCTTCTGTTCCTATGGCTATGGATCATTTGTAGTTTTTAGAACAAGAAGATGTTTGTGAATAATGAAGGCTGTCTTGTTAATCCTAACAACTAAAGTAATTTATTGTGCAATGGATGACAATTTTGAATATGAGATGCAAGTGTAGTGAGTTAATCTAAGAATGAACCTAAGATGCCACTAAACTAGAACAATTCTGAACTATAAGTCATCATCAAACTTGAAACAAAGTAACTGATCATCAATTAAATGCAATGAAACTCCGGAGTTGTTCTAACTATACTAACATGCATTAATCTATGAAGTTACACAATCTGTTTGTTCATCATTAGTGATATTTTGGAAGAGTTCCTTCTTTTGGAAGAGGTAGAACAATTCTGACTGTGTAATTGTATGCAATTGAAAGCAAATGAACCGAAAGCAAATGAAAAACTAAGTTATCACATCCATACCCTACTCGTCATTATGATGTCTTGGGCAAGCGTTTAAGAGCAAGATCAGAGATGATACTTAGTACAAACACACAACTAAATCTTTCATTATAACGGTCATGTCTTGAACTCCTTAAGGATATCTTGGAAGAATTTCTTCTTGTGGAAGAGTGATTAGAACAAGTGTAACAGTGATAGTGAATAGAAAAAACTACAACTAATTCCTACAGTACTATAGCTATTCATCATTCATCATTATAATCTGTTGGAAGAGCTGGAATGAATATAACTACAGTAGCTAGTTAAAACAACTACAAATTCAACTCCTATCCTACAATACCATAGTCATTCAACATTCATCATTTTAATCTGTTGGAAGAGTGTCTTCTTGTGGAAGAGCTAGAATGAATACGACTACAGTAGCTAAAACAAAACAACTACCAATTCAAATGCAAAACGTAAAGGTAGCTAGGAAAACTTATCTAATTTACGCAAAAGAAATCCGTGCAAGAGGCAGGGGCCCTCTACCACTTGACGGCATTCAACTCCAAATTAAATCACGCCTTCAAAATAACTTTGTCTACTCCATTAATGATGCAATAGTTTGAACATAACACTCTGCGTCTTCAAGGACGTAACACAGAGTTTAAACAAAATCTAGCAACAAATCTAACATAAAATCTCTAACATAGCTCTCGGTCTCCCAAGAGTTTATAAAGAAAATGCACGTAACAGTAATTACAACAATTTAGGAATAATGTCTTTCCTTATCTGAATCATGTTAGGAGTCTTTGAGGTGGCTACGTGAAGAAGAAAAGACATCTGGACTGAGACAGTCCTAGTAGGAGTCTTCCTTCATAAATGTGTTCCCACGTGCATAACCGTACCCAGAATCCATTTCTTCCTCCATGATGAGCAACGAACCATGTAGACACCACGTGGATCATGCCCATATGTGGTTTTTCTCAAGAGGCCACCTGGAACATACTCAAACATGAAGGCAGCTGCAGAATCGCCGGTTAGCTACGGAATGTCTGCATTCTGCAGCTAGTTCCGGTCAAAATGCTTAACAATGGAAAATATCACAAAATTCAACAAGTCAGTCATGTAAATCATTCTAGAAGTAATTTTAACTATATTTATTGATCAATTGGGTCTAAGATAGAAATGGACAAGGGAAAATGAGATAAAATGAGGTGAAGGAAAGCACAAATTTGAGGCTCAACATACCCCCACTGCTGTCTCTTTGCATGTCCTCATGCAAATTATCCTATGAATTCAGAGGCTTCTGCAAGGACATCTAATCCCCTTCTTCTCCTTGGTCTGGAAGCTAGAGGTCTTCTGGGTTTCCTGATAACAAGTTTGAACCTGAGGTTGGTGAGTGCCCTGATTAGCTTTGTGTTCCTTGTCTTCAACTTCTCATTGGTCCTCTCCACTTTGTCTATATGCAGAGATAAGGTTGAGTTCATATCAGTTTTGAGCTTGATTTGATCTTTGACAATTTCATTCTCATTTTTGATGTGTCTATTTAGTAATTCCAACTCATACCTATCCCTTCTTAATATATCTATTTCAGACAGTGGAGGACTGGGGGTTCTTTCTCTGCTTTCTGAAGCTGTCCTCTCTAAGGTTTCCACATAGTCATAAATTTCCTCTTGAGCAGGATCAATTTCAGGGGTTCCTTCATAAAAATCCTCTTCATCATCCTCTTCAATGGGTGTTTCTTCATCTTCTATATTGATTACCCCTGTTTGTTTGATTGGTGTTTTCTTCAGTTTTCCCTTTAATCTGTGGCTTCTCCTAGGTTGAGAGGATCCCTCTCCTTTTTCTATGGTAGATTCCTTGATTATCTTTTCTTCCTTAAGTTGCCTCTTGATTCGAGTCAACTTCTCTAAAATGATTTCTTCACTGCTCTCTTGGACTGGTTTGTCAATTTCAAATTTTGAAGCCCTCCATTTCCTACTTCTCTTCGTAGGCTGTGGTTTAGGTGATGGTTCTTTTGCTTCTTCAAAATGATTTCTTATTAAGAAATCATCTAATGTATCATTTGTTTTAGCTAGATGATGCTCAATCAAAATTTTGACCAAACCATGATGATACAGGGTTGTCTCTAAAAATTGAATTCTTCTCTGAACACAGGAAGCCATCTTCTTCAGACTTTGATGCAAGAAATATGGTAGGTTTAAATCTTCTCCCAGAAAATGCATCATTAGTCTAATGTGGTAGACATAAAATGTCCCATATCTACCCTCACATGTAACAATTTTTTGTAAAAGAAGTAGTATGTTTCTCCATTTTCTTTTCAATGCAGTACTGGGAATTCCTTTCTTGAATACACTAACATCCATATTTGGTGATTTTAAAATTTGTTTCCAAGAGTCATTGTGGAATTCTCTATTTTTAAACCATCTCTCCCCAGTTCTGGACAATCCTGTAGCCTCTGCAATAAAAACTTCAGTGACAGTAAACTTGACATCACCTACTTCAACTTCGGTTCCTTGAAATGATCTGGAAAATGTTTTAGTGACTTCCTTATGGAAGCCATTAAATTTTTCCAAAAATTGAAGCCATCCTATTTGTTGTAACATTTCCTTGCATTGTGGGTAACCTTCTAAATATTTTGAACCCATAGGTTCAGTCCTTACAATTAAACCCATGATTTTTCAATATCAAATTAACACTCTTCTACCCACAAAACAATGACTTTCACTTTCGGATTGAAATGGCTTCAAGCTTTAAATGAAAATGGCTCCAAACTTCATAATGACATACCTCTGATTGATAATGACAAATGCCTTCGAAACCTTGAACTGATATGCTTCTGTTGACAATTGAATTTTGAAGTGATTTGCCTCTGTTTGATGATGAAAGCAGTTTCAAATTTCGAGCTGAAATGTCTTTGATTGAAAATGGCAGATGGCTTCAAATTTCTTTTTGTGCAATACCTCTGGCTCTTAGTAGCAAAAGACTTCAAATTCAACGCTGCAACATCTCTGTCTCTGGTATCAACATACTTCAAACTCAACACTGCAACGTCTCTGTCTCTGGTAGCAAAAATCTTCAAACTCAATCACTACAACACCTCTGTCTCTGGTAGCAAAAGACTTCAATTTTAACACCTCTGTCTTTTGGTAACAAAAGACTTCAAACTCACACTGCTACAATTCTGAGTTTATAGTGAAAATACTTCAAACTCCGTCCACAGTGGTATTTTATCTGCCCACGGGATCAAGTGGCTTCAAGTCCTCACACTGTTACACTTCCAAATTTACCCTTCTACTCTGCTCTGCGTTTACAATGCTCAATGCTATTCAAACTGATATCCTTTGGCTCTGCTTTCGGTGATAATAATATCTCCGTCTTCGGAATGGAATGCTGGCTACGGAATGAAGTTATGGCAGTGGTCTCGGAATGGAGTAGTGGAGTGAGGTGGAGGGATTGTATTAATGATTGAAGGGACGACGGAGGATTTTACGACGGCAGAGGGAATCAATCATTGAATGATTTGGTTAAGAGACGTGGAAAATTCAAACACCTCGGCCAATTAACCGCTTAGATGCTATCGGATATGAAATTTGAAATGGAAGATTTTAATACAAAGTCTGTAGAGGGTTTGTTGGTGTTTGATCAATAAAAACAATTAAAACAACCTTTCGAATAATCCACAACTAAACTATGCTAAAATTTTATGAAATGCCATCGTAATTTAAATTTGTTACCTCTGCCCTTTATTTGATTTTTGTAGCCTTTATCTTCTCTGCTCATCTCTGGAGGAGTCTTCATAATTTTCTTGATGCTTTTGATTCATGAATACACTGGGTCACTTTGTTGTAATTCTGATGTCTGCTGATTGATGCCTTCAGGATTTGTAGCTGCGGAAAGACTGTCGGGCTGCAGAAAGGCTGATCAGCTGCAGAATGTCCACTGAGCTGCAGAATGTTCCTGTAGAACACTTTAATCATGAAAATGGAATGTTTTTTGGAGTATGGGTGAAATGTTATGTGGTATGAATGAAAATGGATGATGGATTATGATATGTATGAAGTGGATAATGGAATGAAATGGATTCAGTTCATGAAATGGAATGAAGGAACATAAGGCTGTACTGCAATTCATGACATATTTTATTCACTTACAGCAAGATATCAAATTTTTTGTTTTGACATGAAAATGAAATGAATGGAGGATGGAATGAGATGAATGAAATGTGGAATGGAGGAAATATGAATGATGGAGCGAGATGATATGGATGGATAAGTGAATGGAGTGAAATGAATAAGATGGATCATAAGCAATACTATATGGATCCGAACTTAAGGATTTTAAAATTGTAGCCTTTCTCTGTAAAACAAAAAATGGGAAAAGTGTTTACTGTCGAGAGACCTCGATTTTCACCTATCTTTTTCTTTGTAGGGAACAAGCCAATCAATGATTGGTTTTCATGTTTATACCTTTATTTTTTTTTTTTTTTTTTTTTTTTTTCAAAAGAGAAAATGTTTTAAAATTTAATCAAGTTGATGAAGAAGAGAGACTCTTCTTCTCATTAACTTGCTAACATCATTGGTTTTCGGGAACTTCTTGACAAATTCTTCTCGAGAGTGGCTTGTGGTATAGCTTTAGTCTATGACCATTCACAAGAAAAGTGACCTCTTCTTCATCTATAGTTCTGATTTTTACCTCCATTTCCCATTATAAAAAATTCAACAAATTTTTTGCTACAGGCCCAATCCAATGTGTCTCCAAATTTCCTCGAAAATCCTTTGAATTTTGAATCAAAATATAGCCCGCCACCCTCTTTGAATTTCTTCTCCTTGATGTACTTGTCAGCATTCAGTCTGCTGTTGGACTAGACTCTTGTCTCTTCAACTACATCTGCTCGATCTCATCCAATTCATTAATTTGCTCCAAATTTTAAGTGCTTTTGTGCCTCCTGCTAGATCATGCCCTAGCTGAACTGCCATCTTGAAGGTTTGAATTTGGAACTCTATGGGAACAAAACTTACTTTCCAAAACAAGCTCATAAGGAGTATGGCCTGTCAATGGTTTCTCCATGTAGTTCTATAGGCCCACACAAGGCTTCAGAAGCCTATCTACCCAATTTATGTAAATGAACAAATTTTGTTAGGATTCCTTAAATGACCTTATTAGTAGATTCCACTTGACCATTTGCTTGTGGATGATATGAGTTGTTTTTTTCTATGCCTGATTTTGTACTTCATCATTTGCTCCACTAGCCTTGATGTGGCCTGACAGCCTCCTTGATCCAAATACCTCCCTGGACACCAAAACGAGTAAAAATATCCTCAAAAGAAAATTAACTACAGATGATTCATTAGCAACAAGTAATGGTTTAGCTCTACCCATTTAGTAACATAATCAAGGCAAACTAATATGTATTTTTTGTCTTTCGATGGAGGACTAATAGGTCCTACAAAATCCAAAGCCCATTTTTCAAAAGGTTCAATGTGTACCTCGAGGTTGTAATGGCATCTCACCCGAAGGAGAAGGTTTCTACCCTTTGGGTAACCGTCACACCTTTTGACATAATTTTCGCATCTTTAAAAAAGATGGCCACAATAATATCCTAAATTAAGGATCTTATAGGCTGTTCTCCTTTATCCGCAAAGTGTCCGCCATTAAGTAGCCCACTGTGGTATTACGTCTTGAGAATTTCGTACCCTATCTTCACGAAACACATCTTCTAATGATCAAACTGACTGCCTTGTACAACTCATTAGCGATCCATGAATATTTTGCACTATCATTAATGATTTTTCTTTATCCCTTGCATTCATAATTGAAGGAAATTTTCCCGAAACTAAATAATTGGCAAGATCGTAAACCATGGAGTTTGAGTAGAGATTGCAAAAAGATATTCAATGAATGATCTTCAACCGTAGTGTCATCTTTGATATTCTTGATTCTAGATGAATCAAATGCATCGTGTTTTGTTTTCCAGGCTCATTCAGAATAGTAATGTTGAATTCTTGCAATAGTAACAACCATCTTATAACTCCCGCCATTAGTGATTGATTTGCTCATTATATCTAATGGCGAATGATCAAGGTGAATGTGTTTCATAGCCTGTTATATAGTGTCTAAATTTGTTTATGGCATGAACAACAACCTAAAAATCCTTTCGCTTACAAGATAGTTTAACTCTCAGAGTCAAATTTTACCGGTATAATAGACTACATAGGGAATTAAATATTTTTGTCTCCACACGCTCCTAGAGCCGTATCGAAGCATTCGTCGAGATATGGTGTGTTGCACTTTCCTACTAGGTCCCCTTAATATAGGTGCTTCTAAATTTTGGTTTTCAGGGTTTCAAAAGCTAACTCCGGCAACGAAGTCCACTTAAATTCACACCCTTGTGAGTAATTTGTGGAGTGTGGAGATGCTATTTTAGTGAATTTTTCTATAAATTCCGATAATACCCCGTAAATCCTAGAAAACTTCTAACATTCTTTGACAACTTGGAATGATAGGTTAGAAAATGGATTTCAACTTTCGCCTCATCAACTCTAATCCTAACTTCGAAATATGGTGCCCTAAAACAATACCTTCGCTGAACATCATAAAAACATTTTTCATGACTAAGTGAAAGGTTTGCTTTCGACATCTTTTTAAGACTTTTTCCAAGTTTTCTAAAGCCTCTTCAAATGTATTCCCATAAACCGTGAAATCATCCATGTACACCTCTACACAAGCCATGTATTAGACGGTAGTGGGCCTAATATCGTCTCTTTGAATGTTGGGTGTGCATTGCATAATCCAAATGGCAATACTCGCAGGTATAGGTACCGAAGGACAAGTAAATGTGGTTTTATCTTGTCTTTTCAAGTGCTACTTGGATTTGATTGTAACCACTAAACTCATCTAGGAATGAAAAGTACTTTTTGTTGCCTAATGTATCTATTACTTGATCTATGAAAGGTAAGAAAAATGGTCTTTAAGAGAAGCTTTATTCCGCCTCCGTAGTCAACACACACCTCATTTTTCATTTTTCTTTGCACACTACTAAAAGGAAACCCACCGACCGTCCGAATAGGATAATGAAATTAACATTTAACAATTTTTGCAATTCTTCCTCGACAATTTCCTAAGATTGGATTCATCCGTCTTTATAGGCCGTCTCGATTGGTTTGCAATTTGCCCTCTATATAGATGTGATGAGTACAAGTCTTTAAAATTTATCCCTTTCATGTCGTTGTATTCCCACATATGCACAAGAATGTCTCTGTCACTTTGACTAACTCTTCGTTGAGATTTTTCTAGGTTTTTGTTTATGTTCAAGGTTTTGGCTCGAAAAATTTCACTTCAGAGCCGCCAAATTTGGTTCATAGAATGAAGAGACATCTCGCTAGATGACAAAAACTCAATATTGATCCTCTTGAAATGATTCATGTTTGTGTTCGGAGAGGATTCAAAGTTTTCATAGAGTATTTAGAATTTGATTATCTTCACTAATTTCAAATTTCTGTAGTAGTGGTTGTAAATTTTCTTCATCCTCTATCCATTGAGTGCTTTCTGTCTCGTATCCGTAATTGTCCTAGCCGGGAGGATATAAAGTGAATTTCTTCGTTGAACTACCATCAGAAATATACATATCACCGATTCCACAACTAACACAAAAGCATCACCGTAGCCAACTAAGGTCTTCCTAGTATAATGGATGGCCTCTCAGATTATTCTTAGGAAAGAGATCATGAATCCACAGATACTCCCAAGAATCTAGCAGACATCGGAATGTTCTCTATTACCCCATCCGTCCGATCGTCGCATCTATCTCGCTAATTGGTAGTAGTGTGGGTGTAAAGAGAATATTAGGAAGTTTCAGCTTGTCCATGACTTGTCTACTCATGATATTTATCATTGCCCTAAATCAATGAGTGTGTTTTGAATTTCAATTCCATTGATGTGAATTTTGACAACTTGATTTCCTCGGGTCAAGATACTTTGGAATAGCAATCTTGCCCATCATAATGTCTGCTTATTTGTCCTACCGCTTGAATTTTCTTGGTTTCTTATTTTTTCTTGTTGTCTTCATACTCAACTTCTTTATTGTTTTGGCTAAAATTGGATTTCTTTGATGGCTTGCAATAATGGAATTTTAATGCAAAAATTTCTCAATTCATCTAAGAAATCATAATTAGGCACCATGACCGTTTCTCTACACCTCTATCAATTTGTAATCTTTCCGGAAAGGGAGGTATAGAAGTAGATGTGGATGGTTGCTCTAATATTGTAGAGTTGGATTTATTGGATCTTTTTGTTTTAGTTTTTCAATGTGTGGGTCTTAAAGGATGTGTCTTCCTCAAGACTTTTATTCAATTGGTAGTGGAGTCTTCCTAATTATCTGTTTCAAAGGGATCAGCGTATTAGTTTTTCAAGCATTCTTCCTTCTGCACCTGGTTACCGCCTATGTCTTAGAGGAGTGATTAAATAATTTGGAAATTGTTGACCTTCTATCACATGTATGGGCTTCCGAGGTTTTTATTAGTTAGGGTTTGGCATAGGTTGAGATGGTAATCGATTGGATTTTTTGAGGGGAATGGTAATGGAAGTGGTTGATTTTGATGTGATTGGTTCCGATGATGTTGTTGAGGATTTGTTGAAAATTTTGTTGAAGATTTTGGAGGAAAATTTTGTCATGGATTTTGAGGATAAAAATGTGGATAAGGGTATAGGATGGTGGATACTCATAATATGGAGAGTATCTTCCATAGGGACTGTGGTTCCTTTTGCTCAAGATTGAGATTGGATTTTGAAATTGGGGCCAAGGTTGTCGCCAAGAATTCCAAGGTGGCGGTTGATTATACATTTGATCATGGAACCTTATGTCCGAGGGTCCTCGCCAAGGTCTTCTAGATACAAAATTAAGAGACTCTCGTGGAATCAGAGAGCTTCTTCGAAAACAAATTTCTGAGACCAAGAAGAGAAGGACAATTCTTGGTCTCATGTTTCTTGTAACAAATGACACAGTTTCTATAACTTTTACATCCAAAGGACACTCTCTTAGGGCATGTTTCTTTATGCATTTGGGATAAAGGATACAAAGCATCAGATTCAGCCTTCTCGCTTGTTTTGTATCTTAAGGGTGTCATTTGTTCACTAAGACTCCCTAAGATGTCGATTTAGCAACCAGTCAAGCATGTGTCCTATTTCTGATCTACTTACCTGCATGCGTATTTACTTGCCTCTGCAAGAGCTGGATCTCTGGACCTTGATGCTTTTAGATTTCCCTCCAGTAAAGGTTGATACAATCTCGTATATTTTCGTAATGTAAGGTGTGATATATCCCCTTTTCCCATCATGTTAAGGATATCCAACCATTCATCCTTAATTATTTTCAACAAAAGAGCTTTTAAGGTGTCTTGATCTAGGTTTTCCATTTTTAATTTCTTTGATGTTGTAATTAAATCTTTCCAACAAATCTTCTAAGTTTTCATCTTCTTTTTGTAACATCTCGAACACTTTTCCCATGCATTAACCGGCATACAATAATCCAAGTATCTCTATAAATGCTTGTTTCATATCTTCCCATGTTCTAATAGAACTACCATTAGGCTCATAAACCACTATGTCAGCTTCTCCCTTTCAAAGTTGAAGGAAATAATTTCGCTTTTGAGCATCTTGTAGGCAGTCATAGGTCCTACACACTTCAAATTCGAATAAGAAAGTTTCGTGATCTTCTCAGCTTTTAAGTCCATAGAAGTTTGGAAGCATTTAAGGTGAAATGTTTTTCATGGTTGTATTGGTTTCTTCATCAAGTATAGGGAACCCAAAAGAGCTTCCTATTCTAGCCCTTCCTCCATTTACACCTCTACCTCTCCTTCTCCTCTACCTCTTCTACCTCACCTCTTCCTCCAAATAGTGTGTTTTCTCCATTAAAAACTCCTCCTCCTCCTTCTTCTCGCCATGGTTGACTCCCAGGAAGTCGAAAGATTTGTATCCCTAGCTAGGAGTCTTTAGATTCTTCAAAAGGTGTTCAAAGGATGAAGTGGAAGGTTTCTTAATGGAATAGTTGACCTTAGATCTTCTAGAAGTCCAGGATCAAGGGAGGATGCCAAAGATGGGTTTGAGTGAAGGTGTACTAGCTTCCGGGATCAGATGAAACAAGTGGTATTCTAGAAATCAAACTTCGCCTCTGGCCGCTATAAATCTTCCCTGAATCTCTCTCTTGCGCGCATGTGTGGGTTCTTTTGGATGCTAAGAAACAAAGGTTACCCAGTTTTCACTGCAAGAACGTGCGCTAAAATGTTTGGTCTCACCCAGTCTCCTAAACTGAGCTCATTTAATGACAACCAGGATTTTTAACCGTCAAGTGAAGTGTACCGTATGTACCTATGTTTGTTTCTACTTCTGCATTGTGTGTAGTGTTTTGTGATGTTTTTGGTCTTTGTGATGATTTATGATGTTTTTGGTCTTTTGCAGGTTTTATGTTTACAAGGGGAAAATGCCTAGAAAGCTAATGGAAAGGAGTCAGCATTAAAATGCAGAGTTAAGCCTAATTGATATGGATAATAAATGACAAATGCAATTGGAAACACCGAAGCAGTAATCAAATCTAAACTATGACAAAGAAAAGCAAAGCTTTGATAATGAATTTTAAGTAAATGATTCAAAACACAAACTAAACTTGAGAAATGATCACTAAGTATGCAAATCCTCTAACTAAATGCTTAAACAACTAATCTTACAATGATGCAACATTTTGTCCTTAATTAAGATTTGAAACATTTGAGAAAAACATTGATACCATCCTAAGATCTTCTATTCTAAAACGAATTCCTAACTCTATTCTCGCAATTCTTACCAATGCCTACAAAACCTTTACTCAAGAGTGATTGATTTCTTCGCAGTAGTCTTTTGAGGGAGGACTCGTTTATGAAATGATAAGGAAATTGCAGAGATACTTCAAATTATAGTGATGTTGTCTTTCGTTTATGTGGTTATGGATCAATTGTAGATTTTAGAACAAGAAGAAGATGTTTGTAAATAATGAAGGCCGTCTTTGTTAATCTTAACAATCAAGTAATCTATTGGGGTAAAGGATGACAATCGAATGTGAAGTGCAAGTGCAATGATTTAATCTAAGAATGAACTTAAGATACCACTAACGGAACAATGCTAAACTACAAGTCATCATCAAACTCAAAACAAAGAATCGAATACATGATGAAAAGGAATTAAACTCCTGAGTATCCTAACTATGCTATCATGCATTATTCTATGAAATTACACAACTGTCTTTCCACTATTAGTGATATTTTGGAAGAGTTCCTTCTTTAGAATACACTGTAGAACAATTATGACCGTGTAATTGAATGCAAATGCAAGCAAAAAGACCGAAAGCAATGAAAAACTAAGATATCATATCCATATCCTACTTCGTCATTATGATGTTTTGGGCAAGCGTTTAAGAGCAAGAACAGAGATTGGATACTTTGAGGCAAACACAACTTGAAATCATTCATTATCACGGCCATGTCTTGAACTTCTTAAGAATTTCGAGAGTTTCTTCTTGTGGAAGAGTGATTAGAACAAGTGTAACCGTGATAGTGAACAACAAAAATTACAACTAAATCCTAGCAAGACTATAGCCATTTTCATTCATCATTATAATCTTTTGGAAGAATTTCTTCTCAGGAAGAGTTAGAATGAATATAACTACAAAATAGGCTAATTAAAAACAAATTGTTAGTAATCTACAAACCCTAATCCTACAATACTATAGTCATTTCCCATTCATCATTATAGTCTTTTGGAAGAGCTATTCTCAGGAAGAGTTAGAATGAGTAATAACCAGCGTAGCTAATTAAAACAACTATTAATTCAAATTCAAAACGCAGCAGCCTAGAAGACTTATCTAATTTACGCAAAATAAATCCGTGCAAGAGGCAAGGGCCCTCTACCATCTACGAATCTAACTCCAAATTAAATCACGCTTTCAAAACAACACCTGCCTTCTCCATTAAAGATGAAATAGTTCGAACATAGCACTCGCGTCTTCGTAAATGTAGCACAAGACCCAAACAAAATCATATAACTTAACATCAAATCTAACATATAGCTCTCGGTTTCTATGTTTATATATAAATGCACATAACAAGACTTGCAACAATCAGAACACCGTCTTCCTTATCGTAATCACATTGAATTTCAAGGGTCGCGTGAAGAGGAAGACATCTGACCCAGAGGCCCGAATAGAAGTCCGTTTTCCTAAATGTGTTCCCACATTCAAAAATCCGACGGTAATTCGTTTCTTCCTCCACATGATGAGCAACAAACCATGTATATACACGTGACGGTGCCTATATGCGGTTTTTTCTGAGAGGCCACCGGAACATACTCAAACGTGAAGGCAATGCAGTAGGACCGCCTGTTAGCTGGCGAATGTCCGCATTCGCAACAGTTCTGTCAAATGCTTATAATGTAAAAATCACAAATTTAGTGTCACCATAATCATTCGAGAAGTAATTTTAACTATATTCATTGATCGAACAATAGGATACAACAATGGAGGCAGTCGAGGGTGGGGTAAATGAGGAAAGAAAGCACAACTTTATGTTCAATACCAATGTTAGTGCTCGCCTCTTTACAGCTCCTCTTCCTGTGTTGATCAAAAATTTTCTTACAAGGTGATTTTAAGGTTCTTCAAAGTCAACTCATTTCATGAGTCTTCAAGTAAAATTTGGTCACTAGGCTAGGTTCAGGGTTTGTTTTTCACTCCTTTCAAAGTTTTCCAAATGTCGGCCCATGTCCCCATTCCGCTGAGTGTGCCATCATATTCTCCCATGGTTTACCATCATGTCAAGTTCACCAACATGCATGTTCTTGTTCATGCTTCAACAGTTTCAGTAAGGTTCATTTCCCTCTCATAGGATTTTGAAGTGTACTTTCTTAGATAGTCAAATCATCAGCAAACCGGTATCCCGAATGTTCATACACCTTCCCCTATCCTTAATATACCTTATTAAACACTTCCCATCACTGAGATCCCCCAAATTCCTCATTTTTGCACAAACCCTAGTTTCTTGCCACAACTTGGCAATTTTCTAGGCTAGGCCTCATTCCCCGGATCCAAGATGCGCACTTTCCCTTTGATCCAAAAACACCTAAAAATCAAATTCAACTCTTTTACATATATACCTATTTCAAATCAGCCTTTATTCAAATCAATCTAGGGATTGGTATGAATGGTTAAGAACTGGTAGTTTGTTTTCTCTAAGAGACCTTCACATGACATTTTATGATCATTACAAGGAAAATTCCCCTTATCTATTATTAGAGGGAAGTTGTTGTAATCAATCTAAGGGCCTCATAGAATACCTTGCAGGAATTTATGAAGATTTAGGAAATTGGCAGCCTGAGGATCTCATAGCAGCCATTCATGAATTTAATACCCAAGACAACTATCATAAAAACCTAGATGAATCAGTTGAGGAAGAAATCAATCAAGGAACAGAAGAAATTCCTCAAGATGTTCCTGCAATCATGAAAAATGATTCATCATCCCTTATAGCTAACGCTCAAGAATACATCTAGCCTCAAAATCAGTCTTCACAAGAGACAAATAACTATTGTACTCTTGTTCAAAGGAACATGGAAACATCTTTCCCTATGACACAAAAAGAGATAAATCAGATTATTAATAAATAGCCAGTCTCTAAAAATTTTTGCAGAAATAATACTCCTCCCCATTCATATAGAGAACTTTGTTGTACAAATTTAGAAAGTTCTTTTGTAGGTCAGAATAAGGAAAAGCCAACTGATAACCCAATATGCTTGATTTGTGATATGGTTTATACTAATGATTTTCCAAATTTTGATCAATCTGATGATGATGATGAGCTTCAATTAGAAACTAATCATGCAGGGAAACCAGTAGTTGATTGGTGTCTTGAATTTCACTATCGTCAGCTTGAAAGTAGTGGTAAACCAATCCAATCCATCATAAATAGCTTTCACATAATTGGGAGTCAACAATCTATCAGTTGTGATGATGAGGTTGAAAAGGAAGAGGAATTTCTTGAGCAGGATGAAGATAAGGATCCTTCTCCTGAGAGGATTGGGGTAATAAAATACACCCCTACTCAAGAACATGATGATCTCTTCACAGAGTACAGTCCCCTAAATCAGAGCATACCAGGACTACAATAGGACAACACTGCAATATATGATGAATCCTCTAGTTAAGATAATAATGAAGATGAGGAAGTTTTTCTTTCTCAAGAGAATCTTTACCTTGATTCAGTGGAGAAAGAAGAGATAATCTTGGTTGAAACATATCTTCCAAATACTCACAACCAGGCATTGTTTCAAGATCCCTATGCTCACTTTTTAAGGCATTTAAAGGAGGGATAAAGGTTATTAGGAGCAGTGGATTACCAAAATAAAGAAGATTATTTAGCACTGCTGCTAAAAAACAAAAGGAATGGGAGTGGCCCTGTTTGTCCAGCCTACCCACAAAGATGAAGAAGGACCAATCATGGAATCATTTACTGGATTGGTTGTACTGGAAAAGAGAGTTCATCATCTAAAAACATGTAAATATTCCAAGTTAGATTAGGTTAGATAGGAATGTCAAATAAAGCTCAGCTTTGAGCATTTAGTTAGTTGTTGATTTTTGTCTTGAAAGAAAAGAAAAAAACAAAAAACAATAGAAAAGAGAAAAGAGGGCAGATTGTCAAAATAAGAAAGGTATAGCCCCATACCAAAAAGAGAGACAAAGTCTGAAAGTGTGCAAGCTCAAATTCCACTCCTAAAAACACACCTCTAGTTAGTCATAGAGTTTAATCATGACTAATTAGATTTTTAATTTACTGCTGATAGGTTAGTCAATTAGATTTTCCAAACAACTCAATCTTGGCTTATCAATAAGATAGATTAGGTTAGAAGAAAGAAGGTTCAAACATGCTCAAATCCTGAACCTTTGATATTGAAAGAAAACTTGTTCTAATATACTAAGAACTTGAACCAGAAAGAGAGAAAATACAGCTCAAATAAATTCAAAATCAGAGCTGAAGAAAAGAGAAGGATCTTCTTAAACTTTCAGATCCTAAGCCTTCACAATTCTGATTTAATTTTCTGCAAATATTCATCTATGTGCAGCTTGTTTTTATGCCATAGATCAGCAACAAGTTAGACTTTTCAATCCTATCTTGTCTGCTTTTAAATTTCTATTTTTAAATTTAGAGAATAAAATTCTGTCAGACAGTCTAATCCTGACAGACAGTAGTTAGGTAGAGAAGCTTATGAACTCAACTGTTTAAACTAAGTTCATGGAGAAATAAGATTAGAAATAGATTAGTTTTTTTTTTTTCAAAAGAATGAAATGTTGTTGAAGAGAGTTTTCCAGTCTAAATGAACTTTGAAAAAGAAGAAAAAATGTTAGGATCATTAGGAATGGGTAGGTAGACATGTTGTTTTGACAGAATTCCATTATTTTAAATTTCTGCGGAGATCATCAAAAGAAAGTTTATTGCCCAATGGATTAAGGCACTGATTTAATGAAAGCCAGATATTTGCAACTGAGGTTCTAGACACCTAAAGAACAATTTGTCTTCCCCAAGTGGAGCCACTGTTAGCCACTGATAAATTTTGTTATACCAAGAAGTGGCTAATTTTGTTCTTGAAAACTTCAAGAGATAATTCCCTTTGCAAACCTATCATCTTTGAAGATTTTATGAACATAAATAACCTTTAAGTTAATCTTCAGTACTGTTTCCATTTTATCTTAAAAAATCTACTGTTTTCCAAGAGAAGACTGCTTGAAAAATCCCATTTTCCCTCATTTTTACCCCTCCTTTCACTCATAAATAAACCCCATTTTTCACCCTTTTTCCTTCATAAAATTCCCCCACAAGCCACATTTGACCTTCAAAATCACTCCATTTCCCCTTTAAATCCTTATACTCTCCCTTATCTGGTTTTAAATCCCCTTATTTCCTTTACCGGAACCGTCAAAATTTCCTTAAAAACTCTGTTTTTAGGCCAAAAATACATATTCTGCATATAATGTTTATTCAGCCTCCGAGGGCTTAAATATGGTAAACCCCTTCCTCATAGGACCTACAGCCCCGCAACCGGGTGCTAAGGCCTTAAAAAATATCCAAACCTCGCAAAAGACCCAACTTTTCTTTGTTTTTCTAAAACCCGACAGTTAAGTTTTTGGTCGAATATCAACCGTTGATCTAAACAGATCAACGGTCCTCACTCCTCCTCCCGCCTGCTTCATTTCTTCCATAACTTTTCTCCCTTTTTAATTCTTCCCTGAGATCAGATCTCCACCGTTCATTTGATAGATCTGACAGTTACGATCTGACCCGATAATCCCAAACTCTCCATTTGAAAACAACCCCGCTCCCTCTTTCAATCCTGACCATCCAGTGATAAGATCCAAAGGTCGAAATGAAACCCGATAACCCCAATTATTTCGGGACCTACCTCAGCCTTGTACAAAAACCTATCCACTTACAAGCTGCCGCGTGTACTCCACTATCTCTTCGCCCTACAACTCTCCCCATAGCGTGCAATCCACACCATCGGATCTTCGACCTCTCATCCGACAGCTCACAACGCATTTCGTGTTTTTTATGTGCATGAGGTTTAACACCTAAAAATTACGCGATGAGGGTGGTATTGTAAATCCACGTGTCAAGCAACGTGTGGAATCGCATAAATTTTTGGAAACCATAAACCACTTCCAATGTTGCGCGAATACCACCAGTTTTTCTCTACCTCACCACTTTTCTTCCACGCGATGACTTTTCGGATTTAACCTGAGCCATCGATCTATAAGATCGGATGCTCATATTTTAACTTGTCCCCTCATCTTTCCATTTGATCTACTCCCAAATTCTCCTCCAAATGATCACGACCGTCGATTAATCCAAATCTACGGCTCTAATTTAACCTTCCTCTCATCTCATTTACCCTCCTCTTTGCTCCTGAAAGCCTCATCGCAAAATATTAACCGTCCATCATCTAGATCGGACAGTCCCAGTTTAAACCTTCCCCCCTTTCTTTTTCCTTTGTCTGGTCCCCCTAAACATTTCACCGATCAATATCCACCGTTCATCCTTTTGATTGGATGGCCCAGATTAGATCTAACCCCAAAATTTTTTCGCCCTCCATTATCTTTTAAAGAGATTTCATCAGGAAATCTCAACCGTTGATCATTCTAGATCAACAGTTCTTATTCATTCTGACGCCCAAACTCCATCCGCACACATTTTTGATTCTGCCAAGGGTTTTTCTCCATTTTTCTGCAAAATCCTCCATTCTGCACAATTCCATCCCCCTTCTCCAAACCTCTGACGCAGTCTTAAACCATTTTCACAGGATTTTATAACAAGTTTGTGTGTTTTTGCAGGGTTTTGGATAATTTTTGCTCTGTGTTCTTTCCAGTCACAATCCAGTGATAAAAATGCCCAGAATGACAATTTTGTGGCTTAAAACCAAAGGAAAAGGAGTTTTAGAGTTTAAAATCCATGTTTTACTCATCTGGAGCATGATCCTCAATCTCAGGAACCCACCACGGCCTAATATCAGTTGTGCCACTGTAAACCAGCAACAAAGTGCATCAGCAATGAAGAATCAGGGTTGAAAAGGGATTAATTAAGGCCAAAGAGTAAAGATCACAGTTTTAATCCTTAGGATTAAAGGAACAAAGCTAATATCAAAGAATAAAGACTTGAAGACCAAGATCAAGGCCTAATTAGGCCTAAAACATAGATAAAGGACCGATTAAGCTATTTTAAGGTAAAACAAAGAAATATCAGCCAAATGACACCTCAAAGCCTCATGAAATGGGCTAATTGAATCCCCAGCTACCAAAAGAGCCACCTGCAGCATTCATAAATCAAAAGAAGGCCTCGTTATTGCCAAAACAGAAGATATTTGCCTAAAGATAGCTGAATAGTTATTTTAAACAAAAGAAGATATTTTCAAACTATCAGTTAAGTTATTGTAAAATATAAATAGGCCTCGAAGTCAATATTTTTACCCATTAAGCCTAAAATAGAAGAAATAGAGTAATTAAGTAGAGTTGTAAATGAAATGCATTCCTGCCTTAAGCCTTGCATGGTTTTCAAGGCTAGGAGTTGCAATTAGTGTAGAATTTATTACACTCCAATCCTAAAACATTCCCACCTCCTCATTTCTTTTATAAATACTTTTGAAGAAGATGAGGAGTTTTTGGTTGGTTGGTTGATCACTAGTTGCAATACTGAAAACTCTCTGAAATAATACATATTCCGTTCGAAGTTGAAGAAGAAATTGAAGTATTGGAAGTTTGATGGTGGTGTGACGTGCTTGTTCTTGAGAAGGCTCTATCATTGGATTCATGAGCTTGGCTGTTGGTGATGTATTCTAAATTGTCTGTTGTTTCTCTTGTTTTCATTATATTTCATAATTTCTTACTACAGTAGGATAAAAATTTTAGGCTAAGAAATGACTCCTGGAAGCACCTTAGACCTGTTTATCCTTCACTGTTCTATGTTTTCCTCTACTGAGGTATTTTAGAGTCTTCAATCTTTCTCTTTAGTCCTCATGCTTGTTTATTTCTCTAATAGTTCAAATAGTTGGTTTCAGCATGTTTTATGGTTTTCCTTGCTTGTCTGCTGCCACTTGAAAACTGTTTTTGAAGTCTCCCTTTGAAGTACCATTGTTCGTAGTTTCCCAAAGAGGTCTGTTTTGATCATACCCTTTGTCCCTGCTAGAATAGTTGTTTCAAATGTCTTTATAGTTGTAATCATGGATGTTTAGGAGTTCCCTCTTCTATGATTGCAATTATCAGTGAATCTTTCATGTTTTCTAAATCCTTTGAAATAAAGTCGTTGAGGAAATAGGGAGTTCCCCGAATCTCATATTTCATTTTGAAAGTTGTCTTGAAGTCGTTATTTGTTTAAAGTGAGGTTTGTATAATTCAAGGTTAGCTCTGTCTATCAAATGCCACTTCATGTTCAAGTTATGTTTTCAAGTTCCCTTTGTTGAGAATTAAACTTCTCTTTTGAAAATCATTAATGTTCACCTCATTCACAAAACCAAAGGATCCTGTAGCCAAGTTAGATTTTCCCTTTGATATCCCATATCCATTTGTGAGCCTGTTACCAACTTCATTTTGACTCCATTTCCCAATGAATTAGATATTTCCTCTTTCTACCTATCTTTCCTATACCGTTCATGTTTTGCAGTATCAATTCAACTAAACAAACAAATCAAACAACACTTGTACTTCATAACTAGTCTAAAATCAATACTCAAAAGCAAACAAAATATACCTTTGCAAATAATTTGAGAGATCCCTCTCTGAGAATAGGAGGACTAGATCCTAGAACTCTAAAGATTGCTTCTGATTTTGCCTTGTCTTTTGGTAAGCCAATCTATCAAAACACGGGACACCAACACCCATAAGAGTGGAATCATTTAAGAGTCCTACACCAATGTTCTGGATTTCTAGTTGGGGTAAGTGAACAAACAGAACGCTTCAAGTTACCTACGAAGCAGAGGCAAAAAAGGATAATTGAATAATGACTGCGATTGTACCTTTATGTGGAAAGGCAATCATTCTAAAGTATGTAGAAACAATGGCAGTCATTGCATATACCCATGGTCTTCCAAGTAAAATATTATATTCAAGGGGTTCGGCAACAACTTCGACATCAATATTTACTGTTTTACCCCATAGTTCAACATGTAGGTTATTAGTAATACCACAAGGTTTATATGTTCTTCCATCAAAAGCCTTCAACGCCATTGATGATTGTGATAATCGTGACAAGCCAAGTGACTTCCGACAGTTTGGAGACATAATGCACGTAGATTCTCCCTCATCAATCATAGTGAGATGAACAAAGTGATTCAAAACATTTACTTGTATGGAGAATTCTAATTCTACTGGTAGCTGTGGTACATAGCCCGTATGATTAAAGACGACAAGATTAGAATCAGTCGGATCAATTTCACCAATGGCCGACAATAAATCCTGCTTCTGGGAGGGACAATTTTGTAATACCTCAAGAGCAGACATAGCTAAAGGGGATTGAGCTAGATCTTCAACTATATTATAATTTTGTGCAGCTCTTGCTCGAGGATTATATTTCGATTTATGAAAGACTCCCTTCGGTGGCTTAATTGTCAATTCAGGAATAACAGTAGGTGGTACTGATTCAGTAGATGGATTTGTTGTCGAGGTAGTAGGTTGATCAGTGGTCGGAATACCATAGTCTTTATTCCACGTCGACACCAAAATACCTGGTGAAGGTTTTTTGGTGGATAACATTAACACTTGGGAACTAGGACCTGGATCCGTAGTGTTATCACTCAGGTTTTCCTTGAAGTTGTGGAAGAGGAAAGTATACCCGAGGTAACCACAAACCAACCTTCAGATGCAGAATCTAGCCAATCTGCATCCAGAGAGGGCTCTCTCTTTATGATTTATCTTTGTTCTTAGAAAGTTTTAGGCTAGTTATAAGTCCAAGAGTTTGTTTGAAAATGGTGGAATTCGCCAACTAAGGGCAAGGTTGAAGATTTTCAGTCCATTGGGCTATGGAGTCAAAGGATGGCTTTACTGGATTTCTATTCTACACACAAGATGGCTTTGCAGGGCAAGATAGCCAAACAGAGAACAATCCTTAAACTTTAAAGTGGATGGAATGGGTTTGAAGGGATGAAAGGCAGTTAAGAATCTTTCACCATGTTCAAAAGAAAGAAATGAAATGATTACAAATAAAGAGAAGTGAAGAATTATTTACTATAGTAATCAAAATGTTTAAATTAACGAAGCAAGAGCAATTAAGAATTCGTTTCTTATAACTAATTTAGAGGAAAACATTTAGAATAATCACAACTGAACTCAGAGTACAATTAAGTAAATTCTGAGTTATTCTTTTATGTCAATTATTAAGAAATGGACACAATGATATTATAAGCAGATATAAAACTCAAGACATAGGATAGAAAAACTTATTGAACTGTAATCCGACACATGAATCCTGCAAAAAGTCCTGAGCTTCAAATTGTCATCTAGCAAGCCACAAATAAATTTCTCCAAAACACTTTTATTCCAAAAACATCAATGTCACAGCAAATTAGTAGAATCCACCCTCAATACTCTCTTTGAGGTTTTATTTATAAAAAATGATTGAAAATATCTCACACTAACCTAGCTAATAATCTAGGGTGACTAATGAATAAGTTACAATAAAAAATGAGACAAATGGTCTTGTAGACAGAATAAAAAGTAACTGCTGGTGTGTTGTTTCCTTCCTTTGTGGATGTGCTGGAGGCAGGTGCTATAATAGGGTTCGATGTTGTCCGTTTGAGTAATTCTTTTGCTTGTCTGATACTCTTCGTTTCTACTGATACTCTTTCAACTGCCCAACTGATACTCTTTAACCTGTGCTCATTATTTATCCTTTACATGATGGTAAAAGGACAAAATTTCTCCACCTGAAGATAAATTTTACAAAATTTCCAATCAGTCTTCCCACCATTGATCTTCTGCTATTATGGTTCTTTTAAGTTTTCTCAATGTTTCATCGGCCTCTGTGTATCTGTAAAAAGTGGGCTGACTAGGGAACAAATACTTTATTTCATGCTCAAGATGAAACAAATTCTTTAACCTGTCGTAGAGATTCCTCCCTGTTGGTAATGTTGCTTCTGACGAACTGATAGAATGAGCAGTTACGTTATGAGCATGGATATCTATTTTAGTAACATAGGTTTCCAGGTCCATTATCTTGTCCTCTGAGAGCATAGGACTGAGTAACCCATTGTCCAATAAAACCTGAAATTTTCCTTTGAAAGCATTAATTTCTTCCATGGACAAAGGAGTAAGATCTTGATCAGGTTCAAAATGGAGCATTTTATTGATAGCTTGAGGAGTGATGGGGAAAAGGATACTCTGGTCAGGAGACAACACTGCCCTTTGAGTTGAGTCATAGTTAGAGTGACAGTAGTGGATAATTTCTGGGAAAACATAGACTGAGGGGATAAGATATCTCGGGAAATTGGATTCCCACAATCCAATGACATCCAGACCCTTCGAATAATCGTCTCTGCAGCGACAATAACTTCGAAGAGGACTTTCATCAAAACCTAAGTCTTTAATTTGGAAGTCTTTATCCACTAATGGTAAGTATTCTAACTCTCTGTGAGGGGCATTCAACGGGGTTACATTCAGGGCTGCCGGAGTTTCCATTTTGGTTCTTGTGTATTCAAAATGGAAGTTTCTGGGTTTTCTTTACAGACCGGGTGCAATTTTGATTCTGGGAGCTTTGATTTTACTTGCAAGAACTAGAATAGACTAACATTAGCCCTTTTTCAGACTCTGGCGAGAATTTTGAACACAGGAAAGTGGATTTTCAAAGAGTTCCGGCAAGAAAACGAATAAATACCTGTTTGATGGAGAAGTTTGAAATTTACAGGTACTGGTCAATGGCGGATGGATGCTTGGGCACTGGTTTAGCAATGGCGTTCGGCAATTTGGTTGGCGGCGTTTCAAACAGCGGAATTTTCAAATTTTTCAGAGGAGGACGCAGTCGTTTTCAGCAGTGAAAATGACAGAAAAACATGAGTTTTTGTTTTATTTACAAGTCAATGAGGATTTTTATTTTTTCGAGGATGACGTCATCCGGTACGAGAGGATGCGTCACCGGGACCGGGCGGTAAGCGGTAATTTCCGCACCGCTCTTTGGGAGATGGTGGTATTTATCGCGGGGGCAGCGATTCCATTAATCGTTTGACATGTGGTCGAAGGACTATTCCAAAACCACCGTGCGCCCGCTTGTTAACTTTCGGATGCAAGACGGCCAGCGGAATGATCCTGGGCCGTGGATCTTAGGGGGGGAGATCTGACGGTGGACGGGACGAAGAATTGGCGGAGTTTTAATGCGCGGGCCCGACGGGGATTAAAACATGATTAACTTAATTAAATATCCCGGGAGGCATATGATTGGCGGAATAAATGGTTATTAATTAATCCTGGTGATTAATTAACCCCATAGTTTATATACGGTTGCAGCAGAGTTAAGGGTTTTTAACTGAGGTTAAAGTGTCGGGCGAAATTAAAATGCTAAGGGAATGAGCTTTATTTTTTCGTTTTAAACATATAAAATTATATTTTAAAACCTTTTTCGATATTTCTTATTATATGGTAATAAATAAATGTTATTTATTCACCATAGGGGTAGGGAAATATTCTATATGGGTATATTTTAGCCAAAAGGGTTTTTATTGGGGGATTTTTATTCAACAAAAGGGATTAAATAACTTTGGCCAAAATTTATAATAAGAGGGGTTTTTGGGATATTTATGTAGAAGGAGTTATGTATCATAGGATAAGGTATTTTCACTAAGGATTTAATAAATAAGTCAAAGTTAATATGACAAAGGATAGGGTAAACTCAAAATACTTAACTATAACCAAGAAAGTGAAGATCTTTGAAGTAAATTATATCATCTTAATTTCAACACTTAAACATAGCATAGCAAGTGATTTTGAGGGTTTATTATGGAAATTTACATGATTTTCCTAAGTAAAATGGGATTTTACTTAGGAAAAGATTAAAAGTGAATGAGTGCAATGATGGATAACTTCAAGTACTTAGGTCTTTTTGATCATTAGGACGAGGGTCCGGTCCCTTCAAAAGTCAAGGAAATGCCTTGAGCCCCTTTAATCTCCAAATACCTTAGCACTTTGGGGAAATTAGTAAAAATCTTAGGGAGAAAGTGATGTGGGAAGTTAATGATTTTGAATTTGCTTTCTGTGAATTTTCCAGTGCATTTTTTGCTTCAATATTTGTGATGAAAGTAAAAGATTAAACACATTTAGCACCATCATTCATCACATGAAACTTGGGCAACACCATCTACCTACCCTATCTACTTTACCCTACCATTTTCTCCTCTTTATTAGGGTGCACTTAGACTGGCAAACCCTTATCAATCTTCTTTTCTTTTACATGGAAAATCTACCTAAGTCTACACTTATTACATCCAAGGGCTCAGATTAAACTATTGAGCACCTTTTATTAACTCTACCTATCTACTTATCTGCCAATATTAAACTGTTTGGTCAGATTTTTATTCTCTATTCTACAACATGAAATTACAAAATGAATGACTCAAGTTTAAACAGTTTGACTCTTCATGAATTGTGGCAAAAGTTTTGACAAGCTACACACAATTGCTTATTTACAAAAAATGAAATAGTAGTGGCATTTGGATTTGCACACTTTCCTTGGTCTATTTTTGTTTGGGGTTCATTTCTTTCACTTTTTTGACCAATTTATTTTTCTTACCCTTTGATTTTTCTTTTAGGGTATACCCTCTTTACATTTTTTAAATTTTTTGATTTTTTGATTTTTCAAGAATATGGAACACCTTTGCTCAAGAAAAAGGTTTGAACATATTGCATAGTTCAATAAGACAATCATGAAAAATGACACCTATTGGTATAGGAGTCTAACACTGGCTCCACTTGGGGATGGCTTTTCCTTGTGAAAAGTCAAGAACAACAGGTCAGATGCCTCAAAATATCTTCAAACTGAACCATGTAATCTTCTTCTTCTGGTAACTTTATTGTATATATGATAGTGAACTTTTTGCAGCTTAGGGCCTTCTCTTCAGGCTTCAACTCCAAGAAGTCACCATCCAATCAAAACTAATGCATTAAAAAGGATATATTTTGTACAAGTTAGAAAAAATCAGAACATCCTAGTAAATAGGATCAAAATAGTGCTTTAGCATTTGACCATTGACTGGTCCTTCCTCAGCTTCTGAATTGTCCAAATTCTTTAAAAAGTATGTGTTGTTCCCCTGTAAGGCATGAATGATGTAAGGCCCTTTCCATAAGAAATCAAATTTCCCATGTTTCCCTTTATCTTCCCTCCTGGAATCCCATCTTAGAACTTTGTCTCCTAGTTGAAAATCTTTTGCCTTAGTTCTTTTGTCAAACATTTTCTTTAACTTTTCCTGCAAGACTTGGGATCATTGATATACTTCTTCTCTGGTTTGCTGCAAGTGAATTCTTTGGTTAATTCTTCTCTGAACATCATTTGGTTCCACTTGAGCCTCCTGAAGTAACTTCATAACAGGAATTCCTGAAGATGATGGGAATCTTGCTTCAATGCCATAAACTAATTCATATGGACTAGTCCCAATTGATTTCTTAGTTGTAAGTCTGTCTGCCCACAATGCATTGGTCAGTTTCTTATGCGAGTTCTTTTTATTTTCTTCCAATAATTTTTTAATGATATTAATAAGGCTTTTATTGGAAGATTCTGCTAGTCCATTACCCCGAGGGTAATAGGCTGTTGAATGGCCTAAAGTAATATGATATTTATTGCAGAAACTAATCATTTTCTTTGACTTAAATGCAGCAGCATTATCTGTTATAATTTTCTCTGGACAACCAAATCTTGAAAGTATATTGGTTTCTAAAAACCCTATAATTACAGAATCATTGGCCTGTCTGCATGGGATAGCTTCAATCCATTTGGTAAAGTAATCTGTGGCAGTTAAAATCCATCTGTGTTGCCCAGAGGAAGAGGGATGAATTTCTCCAATAAAATCTAATCCCCATTGTTGAAAGGGTCTTTCTATGGAAATTGGTTTTAATGGTAAAGGTAACAACTTTCTTTTACCCTCAAAGATCTGACACTTATGACAAGAAGTTACAAATTTCTTAACATCTGAAAACAAGGTTGGCCAGTAAAAACCAGCCCTTAAAATTTTATCTGCAGTTGATTTCCAGTAAAGGTGTCCACCACAATCCCCTACATGAAATTCATTAAGTGCCTTGTCAGCTTCATCTTTCAATAGACAATTCAATAAGATTCCTTCATGATTTTTCCAAAATAGAGTGCTATCTAAAATACAATATTTTAAAGATGTCATTTTCAAAAATCTTTGTTTCGTTCTGGATAATCCTGGAGGAGCTTGCAAGTTTAGCAAAACATAAATAATATCAGTGTACCAGGGTGAATCTAAAAAGGCTTGACTGATGTGTGGAGTCGCCAGTTCCTGTTCGTCATCCAGTTCATTGATGTCCAAGGCTTGGCAATTAGTTTCAGTCATGAGTTGAGCCAAACCTTGACCTTTTATGAGTTTTGTTGGTTTAATCTCAATATCATATTCTAATATGGTAGCTATCCACTTACCTCTTTTGCCTTCAATACCATCTTGAGTCAAGATGTCTTTAACTACAGCATTATGCACATAAGCTATCACATGAGAATATAATATATAAACTCTGAAATCTTTAATTGCTTTTACAAGTGCAAAAGCCTGTTTCTCCATGATATTGTATTTCAAAGATGCATCTCTAAGTTCTTTACTAAAAAATGCAATTGGTTTTTCACACCCCTGATCATCCTTTTGTAGTAAAACAACTGCAATTGTATGTTCAGAAGCAAATGAAAAAATAATGAAATCTCTATCAAACTTTGGACTGGTAAGAACTGGTGTTATTGTTAGAGCCATTTTGATTTCTTCAAATGATTGCTTGGCTTCTACAGTCCAGTCAATGCTTGAATCTTTTTTAAGCATGTTAGTAAGCAATCTAAGTAATTCAGCTAAACTGGAAATAAATCTTCTCAAGAAATTAATCTTTCCTATGAAAGCTTGAAGTTCTTTTATATTTCTGGGATGAGGTATCTGCAAAATTGCTTGTATTCTTTCATGGTCAATTCGAATGCCATCTTTGGAAATAATGTGACCTAGGAGCTTTCCTTCTTCCAAACCAAACAATGACTTTTTAAGATTTAAAGAAATACCATACTTTCTGCATTTTATAAACACTTGCCTTAGATGATCTAAATGTTGCTGATCTGTTTTGGAAAAAACTGTTAAATCATCCAGATAAATGACCAGAAAATCATGTATTTCTTTAGCGAAAGCAATGTCCATTGCTCTTTGAAATGTAGCTCCTGCATTCTTGAGTCCAAATGGCATCTTGACATATTTAAAAGTACCCCATGGTGTTGTAAATGTTGTTTTATCTTGATCATCAGGATGAACCAGAATCTGGTTATACCCTGAAAATCCATCCAGAAGAGATATTCTTGAAGATCCCACTACCCTCTGTAGAATATGGTCCATTTTAGGCAAAGGATAGTTATCTTTTAAAGAAACTTTATTCAAATTTCTCAAATCAACACACAGTCTAATTTCTCCAGTTTTCTTTCTTGTTGGTACTAGATTAGAAACCCATTCAGAGAACCTAATAGGAGCTATAATCCCTGCTTCAAACATCCTTTTAATTTCTTTTTCAATTGAAGGTAGTAAAACATGATTGATCCTTCTAAGTTTTTGTTTGAAAGGTTTTTGATCTGGTTTCAAAGGTATAGTGTGTTGAATTATGGATGTATCATATGATTTAAGATCTTCATAACTCCAGGCAAAAACATCCTGGAATTCTTTTAAAAGTTCAACACATTTAACCTTTTGATCTTCTGGCAGAGATTTAGATAGTTTAACCATTTTGGGATTTTCTGAAGTTCCTAAGTTGCATTCTTCAATATCAGCCTTAACAGGTTCCATTTTGGGTTTAAATGGAATGTCATTTGAATCAAAAAGATCTTCCAAAGGAGTTAATCCCTTGGGTAAATGATTATCTTTCAGATTAATGATTTCAGTTTCATCTTCTATAATTTCATCGAATTCCATTTGTATCAAATCCGGCATGTCTTTTTCTGTGAATGTGGTTGGGTGAAGCATGTGAATTGCAGTTTCTCTTGCAATATCTGTTTTTTGTTCTTTTCCTTGGTCAGATTCATCAATGGTTGTGTCTTCCTCTATATTGCTGTTAGAAAACTCATTTTCTAGTGTCAAAAAACTATTAATTTGATTATTATTTACAAATACTTGCCAATTTATTAGATTGTCCGGTATAGCAGGTCTATGTCTAATCTCAGCTGTGAACTGATGATTAGGTCCAAAAGGCAATTTACATGTGCTAGCGAACATTGCAAGACTGTGAGCATGCAACTTTTGTTTCCTGGGAATCTTGGCAAGTTGAGCTTGTAGAAAGGTATTGAGAATTTCCACAACTGTTTCTCTGTATTGTTTCAATCTGGGATCTTTGGTTGAACATTCACCATTAATCTGTTGGATAATTAATTCAGAGTCTCCTATGATTGATACCCTAATTGCTCCTAACTTTTTGGCATGTTTAAGCCCTAGAAAAAGGGCTTCATATTCAGCCATGTTGTTAGTGCATTTAAAATTCAATCTATAAGAATGACCTTCAGCATGATCGTTTTCAACATTATGCAACCAAATTCCAGCTCCTGCTCCTAACTTGTTTACTGAGCCATCAAATTCTAAATGCCACAGAATTTCATGTTCATAATCTTCATCGACTGTTTTAATGTGTTTCTTTACAGGAGCTAGTTTCTTGGTTTGTTCTGGAATTTCCTGTTTTTCTGGTGTTTCTTTGTCTTCGGAAATTTCTTCAATCTGAACAGTGGATTTATTTGTAGTTTCTGTTTCAGGTGCTTCTAGCTCAGTAGGAAGGTCCATTTCAGCATTGTAAAGGATGAAAGAATCCATATCAGAATGTATTGAATATACAGGGAAGTTTTCAGGCTTCTCATGGCTACTCACCAAGTACTTCATCAAGGTTTCTCTATATAATCTTTTAGGTTGACCAAATACTGAAATAGTGGCATATGACATGTCTAGCTGAATAGATCCTCCAAGTTTAGCACCCTAGGATCTAGACAACAACATACCATATTTAGGAGGGATATCAGCTACTACTATATCCATCAAAACAGACTTAGCAGGATATTGCACCAAAGTAACACACAAATCTTTAATCAAACCTAAACATCTTACCTGACTAGAATCAAAAGAAAACAAATCTTTATACGATCTGGTAATGTCTAAATTTAATCTTTCCATCACAGTTTTTGGCATCAAATTGTGGGATGCTCCAGAATCAAGCATAGCATTGTGGAGTATTTTGTCATGAACGTTCAGGCTCACATAAAATGGAGGAGTTCCTCCACTTTCTGGTTTGCCATTTACCTCGGGGCCAAAAAGGAGTTTGGGTTGATCATCAAGAATATTCACTGAATCATCCATTCCAGTAATGTTAATGTTAAGAGTTTTGCTTATTTGGCTTCTATAGACATCATGTTTAGCCAGTTCTGATAAAGGAACAGCTATCTTTAGCTTGCATATTTCAGCCTCTAGATTGAAAGGTTTTTCTGTTTGAGCTCTAGTGTTCTGGACAGTTGGATTTTCTCTATTTTTTGGGTCTTCAACGTTTTTCTCTTTTTCATGAGTGGAATTATGATTTGAAGGTGTTTCTGAACTAACTTCTACTGATTCTTCTACGTTTCCTACAGGAGGAAAAGTATTAGATTGTTGTTTATTGTTGGTTGGTTGTCAGAGACATCTTTAATTATTGGATTTGAGGGGTTAGGAGTCGTCCTAGACAGAATTTTTACTTGGGGAATGTTTTGTACAGAAGGAATGTTTTGTACAAGAGGAATGTTAACTTTACCTTTGAAATTTTGTTTTACAGCTTTCTGTTTGCTATTCTCTGGCACATCAATCCGTCTGCTTCTCAAATTGTACTGTTTATGAACCTCATAAATTTCTATATCATAGCCTTCTTTAAAATCAAAAGTCTCTCCTAAATGAGTTTGAAATGTTTCAAGGATGTGGTTCTCTTGATCATCTTGAGATAGGAAAACTTCTGGTTCATTTTTTTCCTCATTCACATTATTAATTTCAACATCCTCAGTAGGTTCTTCAGAAGTTGAACCTTCAACAAAATTTTCTTGGAAAGGTGGCCTGATATTTTGGTCAGGGACATTCTTCCCAATATTTTGGTTCTGATTTCTTCTAAAGTTTGGGTTTCTCACAACATTTTGATTATCACCAGTAGAATTTCTTTCGATTGTCTCCACTCTGTCTCCCAATCTTTCCATACCTTTAATGATTGCATCCAGTTTTCTTTCAAAAGCTGAAGGTTCTTCATTCATAGGCATTCTTCTTTCGGCCCTAGCTCTGGCTCGTTTTTCTATAAGGTTTGCTTCCACACTAACCACTATTCTTTGCATTTCCTCTAGTGTTTGAGGAGCTCTTTCCCTGAGTGAATATGCTATGTCTGAGTCAAAACCATCAGGAAATTTAACCAATACTGAGTCTGGAGGTGGTCTAAGGTTTTGAGGAACTGCGTTGTAGGCTTCATTAAATCTAATGATGTAATCTTGTACTGTTTCGTTAGGTCTTCTTCTTAATTTTTCGAATTCTAACAGGATCTGAAGAGGGTCTTTATTCTTTTCCCATCTATTCAAAAATGCTCTATACAAAGCTGGTAAATCAGCAATACTGTTTGGAGCAAGGGCCCTAAACCATGTCCTAACTTCCCCAGTAAGACTCTGAACAAAAATTCTCATTCGGACATCATCGGTGTCAATTTCATAGAACTCAAAGTAATCAGTCATCCTTTTGGTATGTTGTTGAGCTGTATAAGTACCTGATCCATCAAAAGGTGTGATCTTACTCTGATAATCTTGAGGCAAGGCAACAGGGTTGTTAGGCAACCTTAAAGGGGCATATCGATTGGCCATTGGAAGGTGTAATGGAACGACAGGTGAGGGTGGACTAGGTGGAGGAGAAGAAGGGATGACTGGTATTTGAAGAGCTTGAGAAAAAGTAACTGAACTTGGGGAAGCTTCGGTAATTACAGAGATGTTTGAACTTTCTTCAAAGGTTTGTTCAGATTGAATGGAGTCTTGTAACTGTCTGTCAAGGTGATATGAAACAAATCTGAATTGCAAATCTTCAAAAAACAATGGATCTGGAACTAATCTCGATAATTCAGTTTCAGAAAAATTTACAAATAAGGATGTTTCAAATCGCTCATCAAAAGGAATTTCGTCAAAATATATAATCTTCACAGGACAGGAATGTGATCTAGAAAGAGGTCTGGAACTTCCAGAACTCTCTTGACTTCCTCTTTCAGAACTTTCTTGACTTCCTTGTCTTCTAAGAATCCTAGGAATCAGATTTGGATTTTCAAATATTGGTGGTGGATTAGGGTCAGGGTTTGACCTGGTATGTCGAATCCTTTCTGAAGCCAGTTTTCCTAGACTATGTGTTTTTTGGATTTTTGATTTTAATTGAAAAATAAATACAACTTCTACAAATTATTCAAGAAATAATGATATGTGATTAAAATTTTTCTCAAAGATCTGTTAAACTAGAGAATCTGATTAAAAATTTTGAAACTAAGGTTCAGTATATAAGCTAAATCAGAGATAGACTGAAGCAGCTTTTATTTACTTTTGCAATTGCAGAGCAAAAGAAATTTCAAAGGCTACCTGGCTGATCTTCAGACTCTGTCTATAGCTTATAAATCAAACAATAATATCAATAAAATGATTCAGTTCCCCAGTATGGTCGCCACTATGTTATCACTCAAGTTTTCCTTGAAGTTGTGGAAAAGGAAAGTATACCCGAGGTAACCACAAACCAACCTTCAGATGCAGAATCTAGCCAATCTGCATCCAGAGAGGGCTCTCTCTTTATAATTTATCTTTGTTCTTAGAAAGTTTTAGGCTAGTTATAGATCCAAGAGTTTGTTTGAAAATGGTGGAATTCGCCAACCAAGGGCAAGGTTGAATATTTTCATGCCATTGGGCTATGGATTCAAAGGATGGCTTTACTGGATTTCTATTCTACACACAAGATGGCTTTGCAGGGCAAGATAGCCAAACAGAGAACAATCCTTAAAATTTAAAGTGGATGGAATGGGTTTGAAGGGATGAAAGGCAGTTAAGAATATTTCACCATGTTCAAAAGAAAGAAATGAAATGATTACAAATAAAGAGCAGTGAATAATTCTTTATTATAGTAACCAAAATGTTTAAATTAGCGAAGCAAGAGCAATTAAGAATTCATTGCTTATAACTAATTTAGAGGAAAACATTTAGAATAATCACAATTGAAATCAGAGTACAATTAAGTAAATTCTGATTTATTCTTTTATGTCAATTATTCAGAAATGGACATGATGATAATATAAACAGATATAAAACTTAAGACATAAGATAGAAAGACTTATTGAACTGCAGTTCGACACATGAATCCTGCAAAAAGTCCTGAGCTTCAAATTATCATCCAGCAAGCCACAAATAAATTTTTTCAAAACGCTTTTATTCCAAAAACATCAATGTCGCAGCGAAGTAGTAGAATCCACCCTCAATACTTCCTTTGAGGGTTTATTTATACAAAAAATGATTGAAAATATCTCACACTAACCTAGCCCTTAATTTAGGGTGACTAATAAATAAGTTACAATAAAAAAGGAGACAGATGGTCTCGTAGATAGAATAAAATGTAACTGCTAGTGTGCTGTTTCCTCCTTTTGCGGATGTGCTGGAGGCAGGTGCTATAATAGGGCTCGATGTTGTCCCTTTGAGTAATTCTTTTTCTTGTCTGACACTCTTCGTTTCTACGGATACTCTTTAACCTGTTCAACTGATACCCTTTAACCTGTGCTCATCATTTATCCTTTACATGATGGTAAAAAGACAAAATTTTATACCTGAAGATAAATTTTACAAAATTTCCAATAAGTCTTCCCACCATTGATCTTCTTCTATTATGGTTCTTTTGAGCTTTCTAAATGTTTCATCGACCTCTGTGTACCTGAAGAAAGTAGGCCTGTTTGGGAATAAATACCTTATTTCATACTCAAGATGAAATAAATACTTTATCCTGTCGTAGAGATTCCTCCCTGTTGGCAATGTTACTTCTGACGAACTGATAGAATGAGCCGTTGTGTTACGAGCATGTATACTTATTTGATTAACATAGGTTTCTAGATGAGCATGTATGTCTATTTTAGTAACATAGGTTTCCAGATCCATTATCTTGTCACCTGCTAGCATAGGACTGGGTAACCCATTGTCTAATAAAACCTGAAATTTCCCTTTAAAAGCATTGATTTCTTCTTGCATGTCTGAGCACTTCCTTTCCAAATTTTGCATAAGAGTTCTTTTGGTAAAAACTCTTTTTATTTCTAAGATAGTGCCTGTCCTGTCATCAATTCCTAACTTTGAAAGCTGTTGCTTAGTCCGTGTGTTCAGAAACTGTATAAGTTGACTGGCTTGCTCAGGTCTGCTTTTTAATTCATCTCTTGTTTTGGCTATTTCTTCCTGAGCTACTTTGATCAAGTCATTTTGTTCAAAGATTGTTTGAACAAAAGTCCAAATATTTTTTATTGAATCAATTATATTATTCCAAAGAATTTCGTTTATTTCTCTCAAAGGCTTTTCTAATGAAAGATCTTTTTCTAAAGCCTTAACCAAATTTTCCAATCTTTTAATTTCCCTGGTATCATCTGCAACAGTTCTTTTGGACATATCATATTTCTGCTCCAAGTTTTCTAACTGCAATTTTGTGGTTTTAAGTTCTGTGACCCTGAGTTTTAAACTTTCCATTTGTTTTACCAATTCATCAGAACTTAAACCAGAAGTGTTTACCTGTGCTGATTCTGTTTGTTGATCTGTTGTTGTAGTACCTGTAGTTGTATTAGCTTCTGTGATTGATGCCTGCATGATAGCTTCCTTCTCTTGTAAAGCTTGTTCCAATTCTTTCTCTGTTTCACTCAGTTGCTCAGTCATTTCTAAGAGCAACTCCATTATCTCTTCCTGTGAATTCTCCTTCAAAACTTCTTGGGTCTGGGGATGCCTTGAGGCTGGTAATTTCAACTGCTTTCTCAGTGCAGCAATATCATCATCTTTCTTTTTTATTAGTGCCTCAATGCTTTTGATATCTTTGGGGTTGTGACCCAAACTGATGATTATGTCTTCCAGAGACTTTATTCTGTTATCTTTGGCCTAAGAAGAGGCCTTCTCAATTTGCAATTGGGTGCTTGTGTTATTTAAAGAATCTTGCAGCCTTAGGGCTGCCATGGCCTTATCAGTAAGAGTGGAATACACCATTTCCCCAGTTTGTTTATGCAGCTCTATTTGGTCTAAGGGATGAATGTCTTTAGCCATGACCTCAAAATTGGTCCTAATATAATCAGCTGCTGTCATGGGTTTTGGCACCTTGGACTTGAAGTGGCTCATCATCATTTTGCCTTATGAAATGTCAAATGCTGACATTAACCTTTCCTGATTATGTGGAGCCATTTTCAGATATTGATCATATACCTTCATTCTCAATGGATCATTCTTTGCCTTTATATTAATGAAAGTTCTTTTTATATCACCTGTATTTGTTTTTGGTGGCTTAAAAGAAGATACTTCAGTACTCAATTGCTTTTGCAATGCTTTTCCTTTCTGATCTGTGTGTGTCATACTAACAGAACCAGTTAGTTGACTATCTTCTCTATCATCACCAAACATCTCATCTATAACTTCCACTTCTGGGAGTGGATTGAGTTTCTACTTTTTAGCTTGATGTAGCTCTGAGGTTTCTTTGGGGTGGGTAGGATCTGAAATCTGTCTTTTCTTGCTTATTTCCATATTGGATGGAGTTTGCAATTCTGAAACTTCAGGATGATTTACTTGAGTGGGAGAAACTTGTGCTTGATCTGGTGCTCTGGAGGTTTGAGGTTTCTCTGCCATGATAAAAGTTTCAATGACCTGTATTTCAGGTTCATTTCCTTTGCCTTTTGACTCTACTGCAATAGATGGACTGCCTTCCTGTAATCTCTGTTGTAGATTTCTTGCTGAAGAAGTGATAATGTGAGGTACCTGCACTTGTGCAAAAGATTCTAAGTCAAAGTTTTTCTCAAGGTCTTTCATAATTTTGTTCATTTTGTCTTCTTCACTTTCTTCCTCAACTAGTGTTTCTTCCACCCACTCATCTCTGTTAGCATATTGTTCTATTTCAGGAATCCTGTGGTGAATGTATGGGGATGATTTGTTCTTCATTCTTTTATCACAGATAAAACCAAATGGATCATAAGGAACCGAACGGAAACTCCTTTGGAACTTGCAACGGTTTTGTAGTATATCTTCTGCTTCTCGCTCGACCTCCCTAGAGTTGCAGATGAAAGGTCCTAATTGACTTTTAATCCTGAGTTGGGCTTTCTTTTTTACACTACAAAAATGAATCATATCAGAATTATTCATTTGCCTGAAATATTCCAAGGCAAAAAGTCTCATGGGCACATATTCTGGCAACTTAAATGGATGCAATTCACATCCATATATTCTGATGACTGAATGATTTTGGTATAAGTACCAGTCCCCAACTTTGTATGTCCTTGAAAGTTGCAAAGTCTTCTTGATTTCATTACTGAGCCTTGGAGGAGGAATTCCTTTCAACAAGGTAGTTGCAGGATATACAAAAAGATCGATGAACTCAGCATAGGAATAGGGAGATTCATAGGAAGAGTGAGTTATGGCAGACCAAAATATAACTGATCTAGGGTTTCCCTTGGCATCAAGATTTTTAACAAGAAAAGGGAACTTCTCTGATTGATAATAGATGATGAGATGATAAATGACTGAGGAATATTTAAACACTTTCTCATCATCTAGCCTCATGAACTGGTCGTGGATTTTATTGGCTATGAAAGATGCAAAGTCATATTTTACTGCAGGAGGTTGCCTAGGAGTAAAGATAGACAACAAAACCAGGGTTATTTTATCAACATATTCACTTGTATTGAAACCCAAGACAAAAGATATCATATTTAGGATGAGCTTTCCTAATTTAGTGAAATAAGAAAAACCATAGGGAGGAGGGCCCCTAGGTTGATGTTCAGGAAACATAAAATTCTGGCAAATGCACTTCAATTTTTCTGGGGACAATTGATTAGACTTTTCAATCAGTTCTTCCATAGACAAGGGAGTGAGCTCTTGGTCAGGTTCAAAATGTAGCATTGTATTGATAGCTTGAGGAGTGATAGGGAAAAGAATACTCTGGTCAAGGGACATCACTGCTCTTTGAGTTGGATCATAGTTAGAATGGTAGTAGTGGATAATTTCTGGAAAAATACGGACTGAGGGGATGAGATATCTTGGGAAATTGGATTCCCACAATCCAATGACATCCAATCCCTTCGAATAATCGTCTCTACAGCGACAATAACTTCGAAGGGGGCTTTCATCAAACACTAAGTCTTTAATTTGAAATTCTTTATCCACTAAGGGCAAATATTCTAACTCTCTGTGGGGGGCATTCAATGGGGTTACATTTAGGGCTTCCGGGGCTTCCATTTTGGTTCTTGTGTATTCAAAATGGCAGTTTCTGGGTTTTCTTCACAGACCGGGTGCGATTTTAGTTTTAATGAGGGAAATTGGCACAGTAGCAGGTTTGGGGGAACAATTTCACAGTTTTAAAGCTCAGAAAATGATCTTAGCGATAATATTTTAACACTAATCCAGTGAAAAAACAAGGAACACAGAGTTTCTTTTGAAGTTCGGAGCGTAATAGAATAAATACCTGTTTTCGGAGGCAAACTGGGATTTAACAGGTATCAAATGGTGGCAAGAAGATGCTTGAACATTGGTCCGGCGGAATTCTCGAGCGAAATTGGATAGAACAGTAATTTTCAGTGAGAATTTTGAATTTCGCAGTGGAAGGTGCAGTTGCTTTCAGCAATGAAAATGACAGAAAAAACACGAAATCTGTTTTATTTACAAAGTCAAAGGGATTTTTATTTTATCGAGGAATGACGTCATCGGGGTACGGGACGGCATGTGGCAGGGGTCGGGCGGTAAGCGGTAATTTCCGCACCGCTTATGGGCAATGGTGGTTTTAAACGCGGAAGGAGCGATTCCATTGATCAACGGACACGTGGTCGGAGGACTATTCCAAAACCACCGTGCCCCCGCGCGTTAAATTTTTGACGAGGGACGGCTAGCGGAATGAATGCTGGTTGTAGATCTCGTAGCGGAAGATCGGACGGATGACAGGACGGGGAGATGGCAGGGGAGTTAACGCGCGGGCCCGACATAATTAGTGGTTAATTAATCATTCCGGGCGGCGTCTGATTGGTGCGGATATCGGTTATTAATTAATCCAAGTAATTAATTAATCTCATTGATTTACGAAGGGTCGGGGTTCGGGGTTTTATTTATTTTTTGTTTTAAACATAAAATATATGTTTAAACTTTGTATTTTGTATATTTTATTATATGATAAATAAACCAATGTGTTTAACTTATCATAGGGGCGGGAATATTATATAATGATATATTTTAACCAAAGGGCACATAATGTGGGTTTTTTATAAATGCATGGGGAAATAAATACTTTGGTTAAAATCTTAATAGATGGATTTTTGGGATATTAGATAAAAGGATTTTAAGTACTATAGGATAAGGTCTTTTTACTAGGGATTTAATAAATACATCAGAAGTTAATATGACAAAGGACAAGGTAGACTCAAAACATTTTGCAAATCTAAGAAGGTGAAGATTTCTGAATTAAATTGCAATATCTTAACTTCAACACTTAAACTTAGAATAGCAAGTGATTTTGAGGGGATTTTATGAAATATGGCATGATTTTCCTAAGTAAAATTGGATTTTACTTAGGAAAAGATTAAAGGTGAATGATCATAATGATACATAATTTCAAGTACCTAGGTCTTTTTGATCATTAGGCCGAGGGTCCGGTCCCTCCAAAAGTCAAGGAAATGCCTTGAGCCCCTTTGATCTCCAAGTACCTTAGCACTTTAGGGAAATTAATAAAAATATTAGGGAGAAAGTGATGTGGGAAGTTAATGATTTTGACTTTGCTTTCTATGAATTTTCCAATGTATTTTCTGCTTCAGTACTTGTGATGAAAGTAAAGGATTAACACATTTAACACCATCATTCATCACATAAAACTTTGCAACACCATCTACCTACCCTATCTACTTTACACTACCATTTTCTCTTCTTTATTAGGGTGCACTTAAACTGGCAAACCCTTATCAATCTTCTTTTCTTTTACAAGGCAAATCTATCTAATTCTACCCTTATTACATCCAAGGGCTCAGATGAAACTGTTGAGCACCTTTTATTAACTCTACCTATCTACTTATCTGCCAATATTAAACTGTTTGGTCAGATATTTATTCTTTATTCTACAACATGAAATTGAAACATGAATGAGTCAAGTTTAAACAGTTTGACTCTTCATAAATTGTGGCAAAAGTTTGACAAGCTGCACACAATTGCTTTATTACAAAAATGAAATAGTAATGGCATTTGGATTTGCACTATCATGAGCCTTTGACTTTATTTGCTGGTTCATTTCTTTTCTTTTTGATATTTATTTTCTACCTTTGATTTCTTTTTGAGTATATCTCTTTTACATTTGCTAAGTACTTTGATTTTTTGGTTTTTCAAGAATATGGAACACCTTTGCTCAAGAAAAAGGTTTGAACATATTCCATAGTTCAATCAAGACAATAATGAAAAATGACACCTATTGGTATAGGAGTCTAATAGCTCCTATAGCTGATAGTAGTAATTTCCTCTGAGCTAGACAAGATTGCAGCACTTCGAGGGCCAACATTGCTGAAGGGGATATGACCAAATCTTCAACAATATTGTAATTTTGAGCGGCTCTTGCATGTGGATTGAAAGCCTATTTTTGAAGTACACCCTTAGAAGGAAGTTTAATTACTAAATCAGGATTAGGTTTGTCGATTTTCAATGGTTTGGAAACCGAAGGAATTGATACTGGTGTATGACTAGATGATTTAGTTTCTTTACCAGTTGCAGGACTCTTAGATCCATAGTCTTGAGATCGTGTCGCAACCATGACCTAGGACATCATTAGGATATTTGTTGATGAATTGGAAGAAAATCCGATCATTTTTCTATCTTGAGATGGAAAAGGATATTTCAAGGCAGCAGGTGTGGGTGAACCTTTGACAAATTTGGATACCTCAACCTAATGTGGCTATTCTTTGGTGTAGTGATCCTCATCACATATAAGATAAGGATAATGAGGTTTCCATTTTTCGTCTAACGGTTTGGTTTTTTCAGCTTTCTCTTTGGGAGAAGTGTTTTTTATTTTATTTTTACCCTTCCCCTTCTTCTTATTGCTGGATTATTTTAGCTTTGATTGTAGATGAGTCTATGACGTGAATCTCGGCAAAAGTTTCTAGGGAAGGGTCTCCTTTAGGTGAATCTGGTAGAGTTATGATTGGACAAGTATATTTAGACGATTTCTTCTTACTCTTTGTCATATTAATTGTACCAATTACACTGTCTACAGAATGAGAACCAAAAGGAGTTGCAATAAGTTGGCCTGGGTGTGGTAAATCGGGAATTTTTTCATACAAAGTACTAGACTGTGTGTAAACGAAGTTCAGAAACTGTGCTTCAGCTATAACCTGCTCTTTTGTGACAATAACTCCCTTAGCTACATCTTCAGTAATCTTCGGAAGCAATGATTTAATGAACCATTCTTCCAAAATCTGATTCGAAATGAAAATTTTCACTAAACATCGTCTAGGTCGCCATTTATGTATGTGATCTAAAATTTAAGTAGATTTACTCTCTTTTAATGAAGTCAAAAGTTTCGTGCCATTGTCATAACAGACTGGCAACTGAAAATGAGTTAGGAAGGTTGTTGCTAAGGCATTGAAATTATTGAAAGAGACACATGGTAACTCAATGTACCACTTTGTAGCTAAGTCGATTAAAGCTCTCTGAAAAGTCTCAAACGAATGGAATCATTGATTATAAGGAGTTGGAAGCACACCACAGATGATAAGTCATCATTTGATTTGAGGGGTATTCTCTCGATTTTCCTTCAAACTTTGGAATACCATTAGGCAACTTAGTGGGTATTTCCAACAAAAATGGAAGATAATAAATCGGATCATTCGTTAGTCGATACAAGTCTGGTAAATATAAAGTTGCAATGAATGGTAACCACCAGTTAGGGTCTTGTTGTGAAAAATGATAAAATTGAGGAACAATACCAGTACCCGGAGGACGATATACGGGAAAAAATGGAATAACCTCAGCAGTTGGGATTGGAATACCTCCAGGGTATCTTGGGTTAGCCATACCAGACTAAGGTTAAGCTAGTATTTGATATGTATAACCAGGGTATGGTTGGCTATAGTAAACTGGATTTTGTCCCATTTGTCCATATTGAAATTTCCCTTGAAATGGTTGACTCAGAAAAAACTAACCTTGAAAGGTTTGACCCGTAAAAGGTAGACTTGTTTGAATCGTAGTTGCACCAGGTTGTCCTACAGAGGGTTGAGGAATAGACTGAATTGTAGGTCTAGTTTGATGAACAACATTCATAGGGATTTCCTGCGTAACAGTTGGTGTTTTCGTTTGAAGGGTGGTAATTGTTGTGGTTCCTATGATTTTGCAGATTTGGCAATACCAAAAGACAAGACAACATCAAACCACTTTGGGATCTCAGGATCTAGCCCTCCTGGATCCAGAGAGGGATCTCTCTATAAAGGCAAAGAAATATATATCTTTGAAGTTCAATTTAAGGTATTAGGCTAGTTATAGGGCACAAGGGTTGTTGTTTTGGTTTGTTTGGTTGGTTGGGAAACATGAAAGAAGGGTTAAATGTAAGGCAAAGAAGTGAGTGAAGAAGGATTTTACCAATGGGGAGATAATTCAAAGAAAATAGAAGTCCATTGGGCAAGGGAGTCATAAAAGGGTTTACTTGCAATTCAATATCTAAGGCTTTCAAATGGGCTAGTCATCTAAATCAGAGGATCTCTCAAGATGATAGTATGGGATGAAATGATAAGGAAATGAAGGTGAATGACAAGAAAACCTTCCAAGGTGACCACTTAGGAGCGAATCTCGGGACAGGGCATGCCTTAACCGTCTATGATCAAACTCCTGATGAGTCTAACTCTTCAGATGACGAAAAACATTCAAGATGGACACAAAGTGAGGCCTAAGATCAGAGAAAGACTTTTAACCTTCTCTGCTTTTGACATTCAACTTAAGGGATCTTAGAAAGGCAAACTGTTGGAAAAGGACCCTAGTGAGACAGAACTAACTCTAAATCTCCCAGTTTCCAAATTCTTTCAGTTAAAACCAGACAAGAACATCTAAGAACAGACTCTAAATTTATACATTAGTAAGCATGGATAAAACCAACTAGTATATTGGTTAAACTATCTTGAATTTGTTCTTAGATTACACAATTAGCAGAAAACATCAAAGATAAGAAGAGTAGGCAGCATTAGGGTACTTTACAACAATATATCCTAAGCTATATTACTGATTCTTATCAGAGAAATGGAATGTGATGCATAACAAAGGGAAAAAAATACAGATAGAACACTTCACCGCTGATTTAGATCAGGATCCAATGAACATGCTTGTCGTATTAAAGAGCAACACCAGTCACATGCATCATTGTCCAGCAGCTTGATATCAACTAGAAATCCTCTCCAAGCCTATTTTACAACTTATACACAGAACTCTATCTCAATGAAATAGCTTACAATCCACGATTAACCAACATTTACAATGTATTTACGAAGAGTTCTTATAGCTAAAAGAATAGATGTAGAGGTAGATAGAACTTTAAATGAAACATTAAAACAAATGAAGAAGAGTTCTTGAAACCCATTTTGTTTTAATATCCTGTATTGACTTTCGATACTTCTTTGGATGAACTAAGGATCTTTGACAGGCTGATAATAACTCCAAAGGTATGTTCTGAGGTACTTTTTGGTTGTTTTGTACTTTCTTTGTACTCTGGGACAAGTAAGGCAGATAAATGACGTTCAAGCCTTCCATGCTTGTAACTAATGCTCTGGTAATATTAGGACTTCTATCAGGGTGATAATCTTCTCAGGAACTCAATGGAGGATAAAAAACATTATGGGAACTTGTCCTTTCTTGGGAAAGAACATTCTGTTGATGTCAAAATGCTGATATGGCTTGTTTCATGCGCTTTAGGCTTTATTAGCCTTCTGGATCATTTATAAGTTCTTAAATCTGTGTTTCTGTCCTTTAAACACTGCATTATAGCATTTGATATTCAATAATGAGCTCTTTTAATTTGTCACTGATACACTTTGCCGCTTCTCTTCTGTCTTGTCTGTGAATATGCAGGTTTTAATGGCGCTGACAGGTTCGGAATAGAGTCAATAACTTGATCTTTACTGCAAATCACGTTTAAACCTTCTCAGGCACCTTCCCTGCATTCTTTGGTTCTGGAAAAATTGCATTCTGCACCCTGAATCACCATGACTGGGATAGTGAGACAGAGAATGATTTTTCGCCATCTGTAACCCTGTAAAACACAATAAACATGTTATAAAAATACATTGGGAGTGGAGGAGGATGTTGTGGAGGCCTGTGGAGATGGTGGCGTAGCAGTGAAAATGGTGTTGGAAATATGATGCAGAGTGTTGTCCTTGATGGCAACCCACTGAATGAAGATGAAGACATGCGACTGTTGACATGTATTGTCCTTGATGGCAATCCACCTGATGAAGTTATTCTTGACTTGATGGACTTGGTAAATGATGTAAATCTGATGTGATATGATGTTTGTTGACAATATGATGTTGAGTGTTGTCCTTGAAAGGCAACCCACTTGATGAAGATGATGACAACTTACTTGATGAAGTTGTGCTTGATAGCATATGTCCTTGATGAAGGAAATCTGATGTATCTATAGTGTGAACAAAAGGCAATGAAGAAAGGAATTCAGAATGTACTCAAAGTATGATGAAAAAGAGTATGTCTCTTGGTATATGCGGATTGGCCTAGGGGAAATCGCGTATGCACGCGGAAAAGAACGTGCCAAGTCGCGTATGGGCTAAAGCGCTCAAAAAGTGCAAATCTAGGGGCCCGTGGTATTGAAGGCTCATGGTATTGGTTTGGCTCATGGTCTTGAAGAAGGCGCCCGTGGTATTGAAGGCTCATGGTATTGGTGCCCGTGGTATTGAAAAAGGGGCTCATGGTATTGACAAAGGATAAACATATATCAGGAGAAGAAATTCATTGTGCAAATCATGAGTGTGGGTGCAAGATGTCTGAGCTTGAATGAATACTTCTCTCTGAAGTATATCTGAATGGAAAGGGTTACACTTGAATGATAGATCTGAATGTATGATGCACCAATGATGAAGAAGAGGATCTAGACCTGAATTTCTCTTGTATTTTCTAGATCTGATTATGGAAGGCTTAGATCTGTGATGAGGCGAGCATCTAGGCGAACATCTGTCTGAAGCAAAAGGGTAAATCTGAACTGAATATCTGATCTGATGAAGTATGCTGCTCTGTAATGATTGAAGATCTATACGCTACTTCGCCGTGGAGGAAGCGCGTATATACGCAGCTTCAGCGAAGAGAAAGCACGTATGCGCAATAAAATATACACTGAGGTATACGCTGGTTTGTGTGGACGGAAGCGCGTATATACGCGACATCAGTGAAGTAAAAGCGCGTATGCAAACTAGGGTTTGCTGAAGCAAGTGGTATGAAATATCTGATCTGTTCTGCTGTGTTTCTGCTATCTGATCTGTGTTGATATGTATCTGTCGATGATTTATGGTTGTGCTTAAAAGTCCGAAAGGGTTCGGTCTGGAAATATGATGAATTGTGGCCTGCAAGTTGTGTTCTATTGAAGTGGTTGCATCCAGTGTGAAAATTGATGAAACGTGGTCCAAGGTGGTGCTGAGGGTTGTAGCCTTCAGTCAGGGGGTTGTAGCTCCCTTCCAGGTGAGGCTGGTAAACGAGATCGGGGGGTCGTAGCTCCCTTCCTGGAGAGGCTGGTAAACGAGTCAGGGGGTTGGAGCTCCCTTCCAGGAGAGGCTGGTAAACGAGCGCAGGTGGGTGCCTGCGTGCTGGTCAAGTCTGTGCCAGCACATATGTTGTAAGATGTTTTCTCTATAATAAAATATTGAAGGCTGAGCAACTGCAGCAGTGGTTTTCTCTCGATTTGGGTTTCCACCTAAAAATCCTGGTGTTCATGTGTGATGCTTTGTGTGATGGTTTATTCTGTTCTTACTGCACATGTTTACTGCTTATTGAATATCTGATGAATAAATGATGGAATGGTTTAAGTGAAGATTTAATGACATATCTAAATCTCTGTGTATACGCTAGTTTCATAAAGGGGATCAGCGTATATACGCTAGTTTACTGAAGTAAAGTAGCGTATGGGTTTTAAGGAATGAAAAAGCAAAAGATTTGATTATGCAGTAAATACTGATTCACCCCCCCCCTCTCAGTATTTTTCCCAACAATTGGTATCAGAGGGTGCAGAAGCTTAATCGCTTGAAGGAGATCCGTAACAATGGGGAAAATGGAGAATGAAGGTCTTGAAGCTACAGTCATCTCTCTAGAAGCATCAAGTAAGAAGAGTGAGGAACCTCTACAACTAAATGAAAATGAAGAACTTGGAGCAAAAATCTGGTCTATCATAGAACGTCTACAAGCAGATCTTGAAGAATCAAACAAGAAGAATGTAGAATTTGGAGATGGAATCATCTCTCTACTAGCAGATCTTGAAGAATCAAATAAGAAGAATGAAGAACTTGAAGCAGAAATCATTTCCCTCAAAGTAGGTCTCAAAAAATCAAATAAGAAGAATGCTGGACTTGAAGCTGAAAACATATCTCTGAAAGAAGATCTCAAAGCATCGAAGAAGAAGAATGAAGAGCTGCAACAATCATGTGAAGAAAACGAAAATTGGTTGAAAGAAGAAATTCTAAATCTGAAGGATCAAGTAGAAGATGGAAGAAGGAAAGAAGAAAGCATGACAAAGCAATGTCAAGACCTGGAGGTTGAGGTAAACATTCTCAAAGGTAAATTAGAAGAAAAGGTTAGACTTTTGAGGTTTCAAGATAGTACTAAGATTCTGGATAATATTCTTAGTAGTCAAAGGTCTCCTTCTATCAAACTTGGTCTTGGTTTTCATGAAACTATTAAAGGAGAATCTAGTTCACAAGAGAATGCTAATGATTCAAAGGAAGGTGTCAATACGAAACTTGAAGTGTTGAAAGAAACAAAAGGTCAACCAACAATGAAGAAATCGCAAAGGAAATCATTCAATAATGTTGAATGTTTCAAATGTCATAATTATGGGCATGTTGCAGCAAATTGCAGAAGCAGAACATTTCAGCCTCAAACAAACAGATCCTACATAGAAAGGTACTCTGGTTTCTTCAAGGGATATTGTTTTTCATGTAACAAGTATGGACATAAAGAAGCTGATTGTAAAAGGAGGAAGATTAGAAATACTCATTATGATTCTTATGCTTATTTCTCTGGACACATGAGATGTTATTCTTGTAACAAGTATGGACATGTAGAAAAAGAATGCAGGTTGAACAGATCTGAGAAAGTGGACAATTTTCAGCACACTGTTAGGAAGTTCAAGCAAATTTGGAAAAGGAAGGAGGACCAATCAGAAACGTAGGGAATTCTGACCCTACTGCAGTCATCCGCTTCTGAAGTTTACTTCTCTGATTGACTGCAGGAATGATGTGGGATACATTATGAGATTTAGTAATGTATCGTCACAGGGGGAGCAATGCATGATGACTCTCATGGTTGATTTGATTACTTTGGTTATATGAATTTCTGACAGTGCATCTGGTGTAAAGAAAAGACAGGAACAGAAGGTAAATTTGCAGAAGGAGATGAAGGTGTGAAATTTTCTATATTACACTTTCCATACGCGAGTTCTATTCACAAAAGTCACGTATACACGCGAGTTTCAGTAGACACAGTCGCGTATGCATTGATGATAAAAGAATTTATCTGATAACTGAAGATCTAGAGCAGAGGTCCAGGGGGAGCATCAGTCTGACTGCTGATGACTGCATTGTTAGCATTATTCTGGTTATACTCATAATCATGAAATGATACATGGGTTCTTGTGTTGAACATTATGGATAAAGCCTGGTTGCTTTATGATGAAGAGCACTCGTTGTTGAGATGGAAGTCTTATAATTCAGAGATGAGGACAGATCATGCAGAGATTGTTTCTGATGACGTGCTGTTGAAGGTGCTTCAGATTGCAAGCTAAGGAAGAGCATTGGTTTAGGGGGAGCAGCAGGTTGAATACTAATGATTGTATTGTTGGCAATATGATTGCTTATTCTCTGGTTTTTGTGATACTCATGCTCAAATGAAGATGACCTGGTACATGGTTCATTATGATGAGTTTTTGAGCCCTGGTTGCTGATAAGTATCTTTTGTACTCCCACATGGATGAGTTGGATGTCATTAGATTCAGAAATAAATCATGCAGAATGTGTTACTATGGTTGAGAGATCTTTTGCCTACATATGTTACTTCATGTTAAATCTTGAAGATCATGGTGATGTTGGACCACATGGATGATTGCTTGACACCTATGTGAAGATGGTGTTCTGATATGAGAATCTTTCTTGGAAAGATTGTATTAATGCTGCGAAGAATCTGAAGGCTTGGTTACCATTGTGCTGATGCTACAACCGTTGGATGACGCTTGAAGACACAACTACACTATTCTATCTATCTGTAGTCCAGGGAAGCATTCAAATGTCTCAGAAAGAAGCTGAACACTGTCTTTGCCTTACAAAGAATCAGATCTGGTTGAAATTTAGAAGATGTCTTGAGATACGCGGGTTTCCTGAAACACAGTCGCGTATGTACGCGAGTTCATGCACATAAAACCGCGTATGTTTGGTTGCTGGAATTTTTTGGTTGGTTCAGCTCTCTTCAGCACAGCTGCAGTGCTGTTTGGTATCTCTGATACTGTTTGGTATCTCTGGTGGTGTTCCAGTTCTCATAATTCTGTTTCTAATATTTTGATGAAGATGCCTTGATGATTTGTTGATGGAAGTTTTCAAGATGCACAAACTAAGGGGGAGCCTTAGTCTTTTGAAAAGATTGATTGGTTGCACGGATTCAGGGGGAGCATTGGCCTTGCTGAGTATAATGCATTGTTGGCATTATGTTGATTCTGAAATATGTTCTCTTTCTTGAGGAATTTCTGGTGTTGGTCTTAAAAGTTATATTTGTAGTTTGGTGTAAAGGTCTTGTTGAGACTCATGATGTAAATTGCAATATTCAGTCATGTAAGGACTTGTCAAATTTGTAAACCCACTTGGTTGGGTAGCTGAGTCAAAATTTTGTAAACCCACTTGGTTGGGTAGCTGAGTTAAAATGTGTAAACCCACTTGGTTGGGTACTTGAGTCTTATATGTAAATCCACTTGGTTGGATAATCGATGTAAGTATGAGTCTTTGGTGATAGGAAGTTTATAGAGTCATGTACTTCATTGAAAAATATGTTTGAAGATTCAGCATGAACTCAGGGGGAGCTTGGTCACTTCAGTATACATCAGATCTGCAGAACGCTTCTTCTACATGAGGAGAAAAGGGGGTGAGTGTAAGGTTTTGGATTCATTAATGCTTGCCCTTTGATGGCCGTGCTGGGACATGGTGTGTGAATGAAGATAATGATGTGCCCTTTGCCCTTGATGTCAAAGGGGAGAGTGACATGGTGTTTGAATGATGCCAAAAATGGAGAGAGTGACATGGTAAAAATGGGGAGAATGACATGGTGTCATTGTATTCTTAATGTATCTATCTGTTGTGGTAACCAAACACCATCGTGGTTGCCATCAAGTCCAAAGGGGGAGATTGTTGGAAATATGATGCAGAGTGTTGTCCTTGATGGCAACCCATTGAATGAAGATGAAGACATGCGACTGTTGACATGTGTTGTCCTTGATGGAAATCCACCTGATGAAGTTATTCTTGACTTGATGGACTTGGTAAATGATGTAAATCTGATGTGATATGATGTTTGTTGACAATATGATGCTGAGTTTTGTCCTTGAAAGGCAACCCACTTGATGAAGATGATGACAACTTACTTGATGAAGTTGTGCTTGATAGCATATGTCCTTGATGAAGGAAATCTGATGTATCTATAGTGTGAACAAAAGGCAATGAAGAAAGGAATTCATAATGTACTCAAAGTATGATGAAAAGGAGTATGTCTCTTGGTATACGCGGATTGGCCTAGGGGAAATCGCGTATGCACGCGGAAAAGAACGTGCAAAGTCGCGTATGGGCTAAAGCGCTCAAAAAGTGCAAATCTAGGGGCCCGTGGTATTGAAAGCTCATGGTATTGGTTTGGCTCATGGTATTGAAGAAGGCGCCCGTGGTATTGAAGGCTCATGGTATTGGTGCCCGTGGTATTGAAGGCTCATGGTATTGAAAAAGGGGCTCATGGTATTGACAAAGGATAAACATATATAAGGAGAAGAAATTCATTGTGCAAATCATGGGTGTGGGTGCAAGATGTCTGAGCTTGAATGAATACTTCTCTCTGAAGTATATCTGAATGGAAAGGGTTACACTTGAATGATAAATCTGATTGTATGATGCACCAATGATGAAGAAGGGGATCTAGATCTGAATTGCTCTTGTATTTTCTAGATCTGATTATGGAAGGCTTAGATATGTGATGAGGCGAGCATCTAGGCGAACATCTGTCTGAAGCAAAAGGGTAGATCTGAACTGAATATCTGATCTGATGAAGTATGCTGCTCTGTAATGATTGAAGATCTATACGCTACTTCGCCGCGGAGGAAGCGCGTATATACGCGACTTCAGCGAAGAGAAAGCGCGTATGCGCAATAAAATATACACTGAGGTATACGCTGGTTTGTGTGGACGGAAGCGCGTATATACGCGACATAAGTGAAGTAAAAGCGCGTATGCAAACTAGGGTTTGCTGAAGCAAGGGTATGAAATATCTGATCTGTTCTGCTGTGTTTCTGCTATCTGATCTGTGTTGATATGTATCTGTTGATGATGTATGGTTGTGCTTAAAAGTATGGAAAGGGTCCAGTCTGAAAATATGATGAAACGTGGCCTGCAAGTTGTGTTCTATTGAAGTTGTTGGATCCAGTGTGAAAATTGATGAAACGTGGTCCAAGGTGGTGCTGAGGGTTGTAGCCTTCAGTCAGGGGGTCGTAGCTCCCTTCCCGGTGAGGCTGGTAAACGGCCAGTAAACGAGATCGGGGGGTCGTAGCTCCCTTCCGGGGGAGGGTGGTAAACGAGTCGGGGGTTGGAGCTCCCCTTCCCGGGGAGAGGGTTTCCCGGTAAACGAGCGCGGTGGGTGCACAACGTCTTTGGTCAGTCTGCCTTGACACATATGTTGTAAGATGTTTTCTCTATAATAAAATATTGAAGGGTGAGCAATGCAAATGGTGGTTTCTCCGATTTGGGTTTCCACCTAAAAATCCTGGTGTTCATGTGTGATGCTTTGTGTGATGGCTTGATACATTCTTCTTGCACATATTTCTTGCTTATTGAATATACGATGAATAAATGATGGAATGGTTTAAGTGAAGATTTAATGACATATCTAAATCTCTGTGTATACGCTAGTTTCATAAAGGGGATCAGCGTATATACGCTAGTTTACTGAAGTAAAGTAGCGTATGGGTTTTAAGGAATGAAAAAGCAAAAGATTTTATTATGCAGTAAATACTGATTCACCCCCCCCCCTCTCAGTATTTTTCCCAACAAATGAAGGATGTAGGCAAAAAATCGGGAAAAAATCATGGTGGAATGGAAGAAAACCGAGCTGATGAAGGTCTGGTGCGAGGGCAGTTCCGGACTGTTGGATTAGACTAATGGATGATGATCAATGGTCAGGATTTACCAGTGCAGTGGTTTAGACTGAATTAGGCAGAAGAAAAGACCTTTAGTGTTAAAACACAAAGTTTAATGTTTCGGTGAATTACAAAGGAAAACATGTTAAAATGAATGAAATCGGAGGCTTTTGGTGGTGGGTCCCGGGGGGCAGACGAAGAGTGAATGTGGACCGTTGGATCACTGGAAGAGATCAACGGCGGAGATATTCCGATGAAATCATTTGGAAGCTCCGATGAATGGGATATGAATGGAGACGCGATGTAATATGAGCCGTCGATCCAGATCAAATGAACGGTTGAGATTAAAGTAGGAATATATCAGGGAGGGGCGGTTTTAGAGGAAAACTATTGGTTTCGCGCGGTTCCAAAGTGGTTTTGAAACTTCTCCAAAAAATTCGATATGCGTCACTGCCTGTCACGTGTCCCCCCAAAAACCGCTTTTATCGCAAAACCTCAGAGGCAAAAGTTACGCAATATGCATTTTCAGCCATCGGATGAAAGGCGGAGAGATCCAACGGTGGGGATCAGAGCGCGATATGGAAAGATGTGCGGGCGATATGGCGGGGGGAGATAATGGTAGATTAAATCCTGACCGTTGGATATTTGAAATGGACGGTGGAGATTTAATCGGGGCTTGGTGAAACAGTGGAATGGTGGCATGGGAAGGCAGTGTGCGATGCAATTTGGACCGTCAGATCTGGCAGAATGGACGGCAGAGATTTAATCGCATTGGAGAAAGGTAGGGGACCAAAAATCCGCGGTTCTTTGATTTTGCAATTTGCGATGTAGCACGGACTATTGGATCATTGGAGAGATCAATGGTGGAGATCTGGTCAGAGGGGAAAAGATGGAGGGCACAGGGGCAGAGCACGATTAAATCTGGGTCGTTGGTTCTTGTGGATTCAACGGTCCAGATTAAATCGACGGAGCGATGATGGGTTTTGTGAAAAAAGGCACGAACGAATCTCGATCGTTGGTTCTTGTGGATTCAATGGTCAGGATTAAATCGAGGATCGAAGATCGGCGGGGACACAGGATGGCACTTAAAACTTTGCGATTGGTGATCAACTGTTGGATCTGCAGATAATCAACGGTGGAGATTGTAGCGGAGACCGATAGAACAAATGGTCATCGCATCGGAAAATTACAAGAAACAAAGGAAAAAGGTGACGGTGAAAGCTCCGATTACGATTAGTGCCATGGGGCTTAGCGCCTAGTTCTAGCGCCGGGTTATATGTGGAGAAGGGGCTTAGGGCTAAGCTGAAAGAGGCTTAATGCCTCAATGAAAAATGGGTGTTTTTAAGCCAAAATCAGTGTTATTCAAGAGATTTCTTGGCTTTCGGTAAAGGGGAAAAGGATGTTTTAAACCTATAAAAGGGGTTTTTAGAGGCTTAAAAGAAATTTATAGGTTTTTTAGAGGGATATGGAGGTTCTAAAAAGGGAAGGAGGCTTAATGAAAATGAAGGGAGATGAGTGAAAATGGGCAATTACAGAGGCCTTTTGAAGCATTCTTTTCACAAAACAGTGAGGCTTTTTTGATGGAAACAACAGTGAAGATCTTTTCAAAGGAAAAAGACACACAAAGGCTTCAAGGATGATAGATTTTCAAGGAAAATGTCTCTCTTGAAGGCTTAGAAACATTTTTAGCCACATGTTTGCTTGACAAAAATTTATAGGTGGCTAACAGTGGCTCCACATGGGGATGGCATCTTCTTGAAGGTGTCAAGAATCTCAAAAAATAATCTTTGGAAGTAAGCCAGATGCCTGGTACTTGACACATCCTTTTCTTTTCTTTAATCAGCTGCCACAACTCATGAAAACATCATATCAGCAGTAATATTCTCCCAACTAATCTACCTACCCATCCTACTGTTCTAACATTTTTTCTTCAAGGTGCATTTAGACTTGCAGACCTTATTCATCATTTTTTTTTTATTGAAAGCAAAAAAATCTAATCTAATTCTACCCTTATTCCTCCATGAGACTAGATTAGACAGTTGGCCTCATAGCTTCTCTACCTACACTAATATCTACTAGGATTAAACAGTCTATCAGATTTCTTTCTCTACATTCTAAGACAGAAATTTTAAAACAGTCAAACCAAGGTTAGACTATCTGGTTTGCTATGGTTCCATGGCATAAAGACAACTGCACATGAACTGAACTTTGCAGGAAATTGAGACCAAAATTTTGAAGGCTTGAAATTCTGAAACTTTAGAGCATCCTTCTTCCTTTTGTGACTCAGATTTTGAGCTTGTTAGACTCACTCTTCTTCATTTCAGCTCTGGTTTTGAGTTTGTTAGAGCTAATTCTTCTTCTTCCTTTGCTGGTTCAAGTTTTGGGCATATTAGAACCAACTTTTCCTTTCTTTGGCTCAGGTTTTGAGCTGATTTGAGACATTCTTCAAAACTTCACAGGTTCAAGTTTTGAGCTTGTCTGAACCTTTTATTTTCACTTTTTTCTGTATGTTTTCCTTTTTAAACTGAAAAAACCAATGGTATTTACAATGGAAGTGAAAACTTTGAACTTTGAACTTTAGCAATAGTAATGTTTAAGCATCCTACCATTGACAGGACCCCCAAACAGATCTGTACCATCTAAATCTTGCATAAAGAATGCATTTGGACCAATGGTGGACTGAATAATGTAAGGACCTTGCCACAAACTGTCAAATTTTCCATGTTTACCCTTATCTTACCTTCTAGAGTCCCACTTGAGCACCTTGTCTCCAATTTTGAAGTCACAAGCTTTTGTTCTCTTATCAAACAACTTTTTGACCTCTTCCCTTGTCTGTTGGAGATGTATTGTTTGATTGATCCTCCTTACCATGCTGTCTTCTTCTGACTGTATTTCTTGTACCAATTTTATCACTGGTACTCCTAGGCTGGTAGGGAACACTGCATCAACCCCATAGACAAGATGGTATGGTGACATGCCAATGGATTTCTTTGTAGTCAATCTGTCTGCCCACAGAGCATGCACTAACTTGTTATGCCATGATTTTTTATTCTCTTCAGGTAGATTCTTGATGATGGTCACCAAACTTTTATTTGATGATTCTGCTGGCCCATTTCCCTGAGGGTAATAAGCAATAGAATGACCAAGTGCAATATGATACCTGTGACAAAAATCAATCATCTTTTTGGAACCAAAAGCAGCAGCATTATCAGTAATAATCTTCCTAAGGCAGCCAAATATAGATAGGATATGGTCTTCAAGGAATTTTATGATGACAGAATCTGTGGCATTCTTGGAAGGTATGGCCTCTATCCATTTTGTGAAATAGTCTGTGGTTGTGATAATCCATTTGTGTTGGGCAGAGGAAGCAGGATGGATTTCTCCTATAAAATCTAGGCCCCACTATTGAAACGGGGCTTCAACAGTGATGATTTGTAATGGTAGAGGGAGGAGTTTTCGTTTGCCCTCAAAGATTTGGCACTTATGGCAGGCAACTATCATTTAATGTACATCTTGGAAAAATGTGGGCCAGTAAAAGCCAGCCCTAAGGATTTTGTTGGTTGTGGTTTTCCAGTATAAATGGCCTCCACACTCTCCTTCATGGAACTCGTGTTTGACCCTCTCTACATCAACTTCAAGCAAACATTTAAGCAACAAACCATTTGCATTTTTCCAGTATAAACATTCATTTAAAATGCAATAGTTTCTAGCTTTTAACTTTAAAAACCTTGCTTTTGTCATTGATAAATCAGGAGGAGCATTAAGATTTGTAAGCACATACAAGATGTCGGCATACCAAGGTGAGTTTTGGAATTTTTCTTCAATAGTAGGAGCAGGTAGTCCTTCATGTTCATCCAAGGCATCTACCATGTTTATGTCAAGGGCTTGTAAGTTGGATTTGGCCATTAATTGTGCCAAGCCTTGACCCTTGATGAGTTTTGTGGGTTTGATCTCCAGATCATACTCTAGTATCACTACTATCCATTTACCTCTTTTTCCATCTGGGTCTTGTGACAAAATATCTTTTACCACTATGTTGGGCACGTAGGAAATGATGTGAGAATGCAGAATATACACCCTGAAGTCTTTTAAGGCCTTTACCAAAGCATAAGCTTGTTTTTCCATTATATTATATTTCAAGGGTGCTTCTCTCAATGCTTTGCTAAAGAAATCGATTGGTTGTTCTTGGCCTTCTGGGTTTTTCTACAACAAGACAGCAGCCACAGTATGCTCTGAAGCAAAGGATAAAATAAGGAAATATTTGGAAAAATTAGGGCTGATTAGGACTAGTGCCCGGGTGAGTGTATGTTTAAATAATTCAAAAGATTTTTTGGCCTCTAGAGTCCATTTAACTCCTAATTCTTTCTTAAGCATGTTTATCATATTTCTCAGGAGTTCTGCTAAGTTGGGAATAAATCTCCTTAAGAAGTTAATTTTCCCAATAAAGTATTGTAGTTCTTTTATGTTCCTAGGGTGGCTAATCTGTAGTATTCCCTCAACTCTTTTTGGGTCTATTTTAATCCCCTTTACTGATATAATATGGCCCAGAAGCTTACCTTCTTGGAGGAAAAATATTGTCTTTTTGGGATTTAAAGATAGCTCGAACCTTCTGCACTTTTCAAAAACATTTCTCAGATGTTTAAGGTGTTCTTCATCAGTTTTGGAATAAACCGTTATGTGGTCAACGTAGATTACGATGAAGTGACCTATTTCTTCTGAAAATGCTATGTCCATAGCTCTTTGGAAGGTTGCACCAGCGTTCATTAGTCCAAAAGGCATTTTCACGTAGATGAAAGTGGCCCATGGAGTGGTGAAAGTTGTTTTTAGTTGATCTTCTGGGAGTACTAAGGCCTGGTTATACCCTGAAAAACCATCTAACAGAGAAATACTCTTTGCACCAACTACCCTTTGTAGGATGTGTTCCATTTTGGGTAAAGGGTAATTGTCCTTCAGGGAGGCTCTGTTAAGGTTTCTAAAATCAATGCACAGTCTGATTTCTCCTGTCTTTTTTCTTATAGCTACAAAGTTAGAAACCCATTCAGAAAACCTTACAGGCACTATGATTCCTACCTCGTACATTTTCTTGATTTCCTTTTCTACTAGAGGCAGTTTTACTGGGTTTATTTTGCACAGTTTTTGCTTAAAGAGTTTTTGGTTTTCTTCCAATGGGATTTTATGCTAGATAATCTCTGTGTCATAAGATTTTAAGTCCTCATATCTCCAAGCAAACACATCCACGAACTCTTTAAATAAATCAATGTATTTCTTTTTTATGTGCGCTAGCAGAACTTTGGCCAATTTAATCATCTTAGGCTTATCTTTGCTGCCTATATTTCATTCTTCAACATCTGATTTGGTGTGTTCTATAGTGGGTTTCTTTGCTACATCATTAAAATCGAAAAGGTCATCTAGGGGTGCTAATCCTCTGGGTATGTTCTTATATTTGGACTGCAGCACCTCTATGTCTTCTTTATCTGTTTTCATGTATTCTTCAGTTCGTTTTTCGAATTATTTGGTTAACATGTTTATTTTTGCATTGGGGGATGGTTTTTCTTCGTCAGGGGGCTCTTTGTCTACACATTTTTCATCAGATTTAGAATCTGATTTAGGTAACTCAAACTCATTCTTGCAAAGCAAGAAATCCTCTATCTGTTTGTCACCCTCAAAGACCTGCCAATATTTCTCATTATCTGGCACTGCAGGTCTGTATTTTATTTGGATACTGATTTGTTTATCACTAGGTGATTTCTGATATGAGCTAGCAACACAGGCCAATCCATTTGCAATAATATTTTGACTCCTAGGGACAAATACAAACTCATACTCTACAAATGTTTTCAACAGATCCATAACATCATTCCTATATGCCCTTAATCTAGGATGCTTTGTAGTATACTCTCCATTTAGTCGTTTGATGACTAACTCAGAGTCTCCATGTACAACTATCCTTTGGGCTCCTAGTTTTTTCAATAGATTCAATCCTAGGATGAGACCCTCATACTTTGTGATGTTGTTTGTGCACTTAAAGTTTAGTTTGAAAGCATTGCTCTCAGCATAGTTATTTTCAGAATTGTGCAACCATACCCCAGCCCCTGCATTCTTTCTAGTGCAGGATCCATCAAAGTTCATTTTCCATAAGGGATTGTTTTCAGGATTGTTATCAGTTTCATTCCTAATGCTATGTTCACCATTGTGTGGTGTTATGTTTTTTTCTCTAGGACTTTCATGGAGTTCAGAGTGATGAGTAATTTTCTGTTTGAAATCTTGGTTTTGTTCACTCTGATTTTTCGATTCAGCACACTGTTCAAGGGTTTCTCTCTTGTTTTCCTCTATTTCTAGAGCTGCCATTATGTTCGAATTTGTGGCTTCTACACTGTTATCTAAATCTATGTTTCCTAGCTCTTGTTCATCAGTAAAATCATCATTGTAAAGGATAAAAGAGTCTAGGTCTGTGTGGACAAAGTAGAGAGGTGAATTTTCAGGTTTCTCAAGGCTACTAAACATGAATTTCATGTGTGCCTCTCTATATAGTATTCTAAGCTGGCTAAAGATAGGGATAGTGGCATTTGTCCCTTCCATCTACATTGTACCTTGTAGCGTGGCACCCCATGATCTCGACAACAACATGCCATACTTAGGAGGCACATATGCCGCTACGACATCCATAACCATGCATTTGGCTGGGATTTGAGTCAAATTCACACAAAGATCTTTGATTAGGCCAAGGCACTTCACTCTGCTAGAGTCAAAGGAGTATAAATCCTTATAAGTTTTGGTTATCTCTAGGCCTAACTTCTCCATAATCATTTTTGGCATAAGGTTGTGTGAAGCCCCAGAATCATGCATAGCATTATGTAGGATATTGTCATGGATATTGAGGCTAACATAAAAAGGGGGTACTACCCCTTCATGAAATTTCCCTTCAATTTTTGGGCCAAACAAAAGAGCAGGTTGATCATCATTTAAATTGATAGTGTCACTGTTTTCTCCTAAGTTTAAAGCTTTCAAAATTTGACCTTTATATACATCCTGAGTAGATAACTCAGTGAGTGGAACAGAATTTTGATTTTGGCTATCTCACTCTCCAAATTGAAAGGAGACTGACCTTTTGAAAGGTTCAATTCTGTTTTACTGCTCACTGTTTTATTGGCAGAATCAGCTTGCTGACTCTCATTACATACAATGTTTGAAGCTGTTTTATCAGGAGCATTAGTTGCAATGCTAATGCTGCTAGTTTCTTGACTTTATCAGTAGTTTGGATGTCTTTTTATTTATTTTTGCCAGAACTTTCAGCTACTGATTTGTCACTTTCAGCAGTCACTTTAGGAGTCTTCTCAGGTCTCTTGTTAATGGTGATTTCAGAAGATTTTGTTTTGTAAGTGTCTATGTTCTTATTGCTTCTGAGATCATATTGTTCTTCGACCTACATGATGATGGAATTTCCGAATCCCAACCTATAATCCTCAGATTCTAACCCTTCCTCATCCCAATGTGAGTATGAGGTCTGGTTATCCTCTGTAGAAAAGGTGCGATCCTAGTTATCTAGTTCCACCATGTTGATGGTAGTTCCCTCTAATTCTTCTATTATTCCATCATCCTCATCAAGGAAGTTCTCTTGGAATGGAGGTATGACTTGTTGATCAGAGTCCCTTTGTCTATTTGGGGTGTTGTTTCTCCTAAAATTTTGGTTCTGGTTTTGATTTTGGTTTCTATTCTGATTGTTTACTTGGATCACCATTTTTTCCATCATTCTTTCCATCCTCTCCATGTTTTTGGCTAGACTATCATATTTGGGATCAGATGAAGAAGCTATGTTGTCATCCCTATAGGTTACCTTTTTCTCAGCCCTCATTCTAGCTCTTTTTTCAATCAGGTTTTCTTATACACTTACTGCTCCTTTCTGCATGTCTTCTAATGTGTCATAATCTCTCTCCCTAAGCTGATAAGCCATGTCAGCATCAAAGCCTTCGGGGTATTTCACTAGGGCCATTCCTTGGGGAGGTTTCATGTGTGGTGGAAGAGTGTTGTAGACACTGTTAAATCTAGTAGAGTAGTCATGGACACTCTCTCTTTGATTTCTCTTGAGATTCTTGTATTCTGCTAGGATTTGGAGAGGGTTTCTTTTTACTTCCCATTTGTTTATAAAAGTTTTATGTAGAGAGGGAAGGTCATGGATGCTGGTCATGGATGTTATTGGGAGGTAAACCTTTAAACCACTTCTTCACTTCTCCTCTTAAACTCTAGGCAAAGATTCTCATTTTGATAGTTTCATCTTCAATTTCCATATAGTCAAAGGCATCTTCCATCCTATCTACATGGTGTTGAGTTGTAGTAGATTCTTTCCCAGTGAAATGAGGGATTTTTGACTGATAATTATTGGGTAATGGAGCCAAAGGCTGTGGTAACACCAAGGGAGCATACCATGCTGCCATGATGGTGTTTTTTGGAGGTAAAGGATTGGCTTGAGCAGCTGGCATATGGATGACAAAAATGCTAGGACTAGCAGCAAACTGTTGAGCTGATTTAGGTTGAGAGAGGCCCAAGTTTTGAATGAAATGAATATCAGAGGTGTGGATGGAGGGGTTTCTCTGTCCCTAATGTGTTGAGCACTATGTGGAGGTGAAATTGGAGGCTCTAAGTCAATCTGATCTATAGCACTAAATGACTGTGTTCTTGGTAGATCACTTGGTAAATCTAAGTCAATTTGAGTGTCTAATAGAGCTGCAAAGTTTTCAGGTGTTGAATTAGCTCTATAAATGTGTCTGGAAATAGTTGATTCTTTAGATGTGAGAGACTTTCTAAGAATATTCTCTGGATTATCAATTATTTTAGGTGGGTTTGGATTAGGATAAGCTCTAGTGTGGATTGTTCTTGAAGCGAGTATGTTAGGCCCTCAGGACTCAACAAAGAAAGTAAGTCAGATATGACAGTATTTGAGTGGCAAACCTATCTTTAAACAAAGAAGCTCAATCCTATGTGTTTCTTTGGTATGGATGATGTTGTAATGAAACTGGTCTCCCAGTGGAGTCTTGTGAAAACAAAGATAATCAGCAGGCCTACTGATCATCGGTGGAGTCTTTTGGTCATTTAGGAACTGTGGAGTCGCCAGGTGGAGGGTTTAAAGTGTTTCAAGAAGGATTACTGTCCACCACAGTGATTTAATACCAAATCAAACCAGAGATTATGGGTCTTCTGAGAGCCTAAGGGTACCTAGGATGAAATGCACTCAATTCCCTAGTGGAGTCACCATTATGTTGTGGTTCCTATGATTTGGCATATTTGGAAATACCAAATGATAAGACAACATCAAACCACTTTGGGATCTCAGGATCTTGCCCTTCTGGATCCAGAGAGGGATATCTCTATAAAGGCAAAGAAATATATATCTTTGAAGTTCAATTTAAGGTATTAGGCTAGTTATAGGGCACAAGGGTTGTTGTTTTGTTTTGTTTGTTTGGTTGGGAAACATGAAAGAAGGGTTCAATGTAAGGCAAAGAAGTGAGTAAAGAAGGATTTTAGCAATGGGGAGATAATTCAAAGAAAACACAAGTCCATTGGGCAATGGGGTCATAAAAGGGTTTACTTGCAATTCAATATACAAGGCTTTCAAATGGGCTAGTCATCTAAATCAGAGGATCTCTCAAGATGATAGTATGAGATGAAATGATAAGGAAATGAAGGTGAATGATAAGAAAAACTTCCAAGGTGACCACTTATGAGAAAATCTAGGGAAAAGGCATGCCTTAACCATCTATGATCAAACTCCTGATGAGGCTAACTCTTCAGATGACGGAAAACATTCAAGATGGACACAAAGTGAGGCCTAAGATCAGAGAAAGACTTTTAACCTTCTCTGCTTTTGACATTCAACTTAAGGGATCTTAGAAAGGAAAACTGTTGGAAAAGGACCCTAGTGAGACATAACTAACTCTAAATCTCTCAGTTTCTCAATTATTTCAGTTAAAACCAGACAAGAACATCTAAGAACAGACTCTAAATTCATACATCAGTAAGCATGGATAAAACCAACTAGTATATTGGTTAAACTATCTTGAATTTGTTCTTAGATTACACAATTATCAGAAAACATCGAAGATAAGAAGAGCAGGTAGCATTAGGGTACTTTATAGCAGTATATCCTAAGCTAGATTACTGATTCTTATCAGAGAAATGGAATGTGATGCATAACAGAGGGAAAACAATACAGATAGAACACTTCATCGCTGATTTAGATCGGGATCCAATGAACATGATTTTCATATTAAAGAGCAACACCAGTCACATACATCATTGTCCAACAGCTTGATATCAACTAGAAATCATCTCCCAGCCTATTTTACAACTTATACACAGAACTCTATCTCAATGAAACAACTTACAATCCACGATTAACCAACATTTACAATGTATTTCTGAAGAGTTATTATAGCTGAAAGAGTGGATATAGAGGTATATAGAACTTTAAATGAAACATTAAAACAGAGGAAGAAGAGTGCTTGAAACCCATTCTGTTTTAATATCCCGTATTGACTTTCGATACTTCTTTGGATGAACTAAGGGTCTTCGACAGGTTGATAATAACTCCAAAGGTATGTTATGAGGTACTTTCTGGTTGTTTTGTACTTTTTTTGTACTCTGGGACAAGTAAGGTAGATAAATGACGTTCAGGCCTTCCATGCTTTGTAACTAATGCTCTGGTAATCTTAGGACTTCTGTCAGGGTGATAATCTTCTCAGGAACTCGATGGAGGATAGAAAACATTATGGGAACTTGTCCTTTCTTGGGAAAGAACATTCTGCTGATGTGAAAATGCTGATATGGCTTGTTTCATGCAGTTTAGGCTTTATTAGCCTTCTGGATCATTTATAAGGTCTTCAATATATGTTTCTATCCTTTAAACACTGTATTATAGCATTTAATCTTCAATAATGAGCTCTTTTAATTTGTCACGGATACACTTTGTCGCTTCTCTTCTGTCTTGTCTGTGAATATGCAAGTTTTAATGGTGCTGACAAGTTCGGAATAGAGTCAATAACTTGATCTTTACTGCAAATCACTTTTAAACCTTCTGAGGCACCTTCCCTGCATTCTTTGGTTCTGGAAAAATTTCATTCTGCACCCTGAATCACCATGACCGGGATAGTGAGATAGAGAATGATTTTTCGCCATCTGTAACCCTGTAAAACACAATAAACATGTTATAAAAATCCATTGAGAGTGGAGGAGGATGCTGTGGAGGTCTGTGGAGATGGTGGCGTAGCAGTGAAAATGGAGGATGTAGGCGAAAAATTGGGCAAAAATCATGGCGGAATGGAAGAAAACTGAGCTGATGAAGGTCTGGTGCGAGGGCAGTTCCAGACCGTTGGATTAGACTGATGGATGATGATCAACGGTCAGGATTTACCGGTGCAATGGTTTAGATTGAATTAGGCGAAAGAAAAGACCTTTAGTGTTAAAACACAAAGTTTAATGTTTGGGTGAATTACAAAGGAAAAAAGGTTAAAATGAATGAAATCAGAGGCTTTTGGTGGTGGGCCCCAAGGGGAGGAGGAAGAGTGAATGTGGACCGTTGGATCACTAGAAGAGATCAACGGCAGAGATCTTCCGATGAAATCATTTGGAAGCTCCGATGAATGGGATATGAACAAAGACGCGATGTAATATGAACCGTCGATCCAGATCAAATGAACGGTTGAGATTAAAGTAGGAATATATCAGGGAGGGGCAGTTTTTGAAACTTCTCCAAAAAACGTGATAATCATTGTTGCCTGCGACGTGTCCCCCCCAAAACCGCTTTTATCGCGTGATTTTGAAGCATTAAACCTCGGAAGCAAAAGTTACGCGATATGCATTTTCAGCCGTTGGATGAAAGGCGGAGAGATTCAACGGTGGGGATAAGAGCGCGATATGGAAAGATGCGCGGGCGATATGGCGGGGAGAGCTAACGAAGGATTAAATCATGACCGTTGGATCTTTGAAATGGACGGCGGAGATCTAATCGTAGCTTGGCGGAATAGTGGAACGGTGGCATGGGAAGGCGGTGTGTGATGCAATTTGGACCGTCAGATCTGGCAGAATGGACGGCGGAGATTTAATCGCATCAGAGAAAGGTAGGGGACCAAAACTCTACGGTTCTTTGATTTTGCGATTTGCGATTTAGCGCGGACCGTTGGATCATTAAAGAGATCAATGGTGGAGATCTAGTCGGAGGGGAAAAGATGGAGGGCACAGGGGCGGAGCACGATTAAATTTGGGTCGTTGGTTCTTGTGGATTCAACAGTCCATATTAAATCAGCGGAGTGATGATGGGCTCTGTGAACAAAGGCATGGACAAATCCCGACCGTTGGTTCCTGTGGATTCAACGGTCAAGATTAAATCGGGGATCGCAGATCAGCAAGGACAAGGGATGGCACTTGAAACTTTGTGATTGGCGATCAACCGTTGGATCTGCGGAAAATCAACGGTGGAGATTGCAGTGGAGACCGATAGAACAAATGGTCATTGCATCGGAAAATTACAAGAAACAAAGGAAAAAGGTGACGGTGAAAGCTCCAATTGCGATTAGTGCCACGGGGCTTAGCGCCTGGTTCTGGCGTCGGGTTATATGCGGAGAAGGGGCTTAGGGCTGAGTTGAAAGGGGCTTAATGCCTCAATGAAAAATGGGTGTTTTTAAGCCAAAATCAGTGTTTTCAAGGGATTTCTTGGCTTTCGGTAAAGGGGAAAAGGTTGTTTTAAACCTGTAAAAGGGGTTTTTAGAGGCTTAAAAAGATTTTGGAGGTTTTTTAGAGGGATATGGAGGTTTTAAAGAGGGGAAGGAGGCTTAATGAAAATGAAGGGAAATGAGTGAAAATGGGCAATTACAGAGGCATTTTGAAGCATTCTTTTCACAAAACAGTGAGGTTTTTTTATGGAAACAGCAGTGAAGATATTTTCAAAGGAAAAAGACACACAAAGGCTTCAAGGATGATAGATTTTCAAGGAAAATTTCTCTCTTGAAGGCTTAGAAAAAATTTTAGCCACCTGTTTGCTTGAAAAAAATTTATAGGTGGCTAACAGTAACAATAGGGATTTGAGAAAATCCAGGGATATGTGTACTTAGTTTTTGAATAGAATTTGTGCAGCATATTGGATAGGAGTACTTGGAGTACTCAGACTAGCTTGTTGACTACTCTGCACAGATACCTATGCGATAATTTGAATTGCACTCTGAACAAGCTGTTGGACTTGGGTAAAAGAAAATTATCTAGCTGACTGATCAGGTTGATTATAAGGTACCTGTAAATTAGTATACAAATATTTTTGATTCAAGAAGGGATTACGCATAGTATTAATTCCTGGGTAATGAGCTCCTATGAAAGGTTGCGATGCATAAAGTTGACCATAACCAGTTTGAGTTATTGGAACCTAAATCTGATAATTACCGGGAATATTTGGTCCTACAACCGAGGGTTAAGTTCCAGCAAAAGGTTGTCCTCCTTGAAAGGATGAATGCTCTTGATAAGTTTGCTGCCCTCGAAAAGGTAACTGCCCTTAGAGAGGCTGCTACTCGTGGAAAGGTAACTTCCCTTCGAGAAGTTGCTGCCCCTAGAGAGGCTACTTCCCTTTGAAAGGTATCTTCCCTTGGAGAGGTTGCTGCCCTTGGAAATATTTCTACCTTTGGAAAGTCTGTTTCCCCCCAGGTGCTATATAGCCACCTTGAGAGCTAGCTTGAGGAATATTTCTGGAAAACATATAGACATGTTTCGTTGTCAAAGGTTCAGTGATAGATTCATAGAGACTAGTTGATTTTTTGAAAGTTTCAGAAGATGGATATGCTCCCGAGAAAGTGCCAAAGAGAGACTGGTATCCAGTAGGAACAGATGGACCGTCGTACAAAAATGTTTTTGGTGATGAAGAAAACATAGATGACTCAGTAGACATGTTTGGTGAAGCCATGTAACTAACTCTGGGTATAGAGTAAAAGGGTATGTGAAACCTTAGATCTAAAGATTCTTGACGTGAAGGAATTGTGATCTCTTCTTCCACGTCAAAAATCTCTTCAATACTAATTAGGCGAGGAGGAAGATTCTTAGTAATAAGAAGTTTCACTCGAGGTGAACGAGGACAACTAGGAGTTGGGACTATGATATCCGAAGGTGACTCAGACGAAGTAGATTCAGATTCAGGCTCAGTTATTTCAGGTTTAGTGAATTGGGTATCTGAAAATTCACCAATAAAATATTCAATTGTAATTATTTTAGAAATTTCTCGGTGTTCTTTATCTTTTTCAATTATCTAAGGTTAATTAACTTCAAAATCAAGATTTATTACAATAAATGTTTCTCCTTGTTTAGTAGACCCGGTTCCTAATTATTGAACTCTTTCAGTTTTATTTTTTTCCAATTGAATGGGTGTATACTCAAAGGGTTTCCCCTGCATTCTATGTGAATGTCTCGGTAATTAAGCCACAGTTAATATTTTAACACACAAAATCAAAAAAATTCAAAAGAATACACCTAAGGTCGCAAAAAAATCAAGCAAATGAACACACGCCTACAAAATCTAAGAGACAAACCCCACAAAAACAATATGTTTCCACAATAAAAGCACTAGTTGGTGATGAAATCCAACATCACAGAAATTAATGTGGAAAACTGGCGGTTGGAACAGTTACCCTGATAACCTACTTAATGAAACAGTCTGGTGCAAGTAGCTCCACTATGCCATCTCGAATTGAAGAGTACCCCACTGAAAGTCCAAGTGAGTCTAGTCAACGTCTACTCCAGGTACAATGGGACCTTCCCTCCACCATCACCTTGCGAAAAATCCTAAATATTATGGCCACTAAGGTCACAAACTGAGACAATTTCACCTGGGGGAACAGTCTAAGATCTGATATACATGCAAGGGCAGAGTATTAAGCTCAATCCCATGGAAAGCTCCTCGACATGGTAAATTCGAGGTTTGCTAAAAAGTGACCCCAGGCTGCTCGACAATGGTTAATCTGAGGTTTACTATTTGTATTGCATGCGCGTCTTCTATCTTCACCAATGAATCAAGTACTATTACCTCACTAGGTCAGACATGACCTCGTGCTTGATTCTTTTAAGAAGAGCTTCCCAGAGTACAAATGCAACAATTGGATTTCCCTACCACAATATGCCACTTGTTTCGTTTTAACTGCTTTTGAATGTTTATTACAACCTATTCCAAAGCACTAGCCTAAGCTAAATTGGTGGCATGAGCCCTACAAAATGTAAAAAATATCTAGATTGATTTTATTAAGTGTTGTATTGATTTGGTTGTTATTAACGCAAAAGGGTATGGAGATAAAACTTGATATTGTGACCTGACTCAAAAATACTCTAAATGCATCGATATGAAAAATGCAACTCTTTTATTTCGATGAAATCTATTTAGAAGAAAGTTGAAGGAATTTTGAACTCAAAAGTACAAGTTTCCTAAAACCTCAAATAAACTTTTCCTTTTCGACAAGTAAACAATTTCGTTAAGAACACAATTTCCAAGCATGATCAATGTCTCTTTTTTGAAGAAAATTCTGTTGATTACAAAGTCAAAACTACAATTTTGATAAACAAACAAATCTCAAAAGAAGGCAACTTCTAAAACTCTAAAAAGTATAAAAACTTCAAAGAAAATCAAAGTTATAATTATCAATCCTAACTAAGATTCCTATGAGTGTCTCTCTAATTATTTCTCTTAGTTGTAATCAGACTAAAAAAAAATCCATTTCACCTAACATAAATGAAATCATGAAAGACTAGCTTGAGATAAATCACACTTCGGTGATCTAGAAGCTTTTCGGTTTTGCAATCGAACAAGAAACAAATTATCAAAAAAGATAAGGTTGGCAATAATCTTGGTGGCTCAAGTAGACATTAACATAAAACCAGTGATCTTAGGCAAATTAATGCAACTTCCAAAAGGAGCAATAACAAACCAAGGCAAGCCCTAACTGTATAATGCAAAAAGGATGATTTATCAAAAAATCTACTCTAAGGTGTTAAAGAGGAGTTCATACAAAGATTCTGACAACTGGTATAGATCAGGTTAAACCTCAAGAATTTGGTTATCTGATTCTTGAAGAGAAAATTTCATTTTTTTCAAAATTTCCCAGGGGGTGCACAGCTTCTCAATTCATACCAGTGCGCATGCGCACTGAACTATGCTGACAAGTCGCGCAGGGTGCCGCACTATTTTCTACAAAAGACTATGCAGGGTAGAGAAAAGTTGAAAAAAATAAATTTTAGGTTTTCTATATCATAGATTCTAAAAGGTCATGTACCCAACCACACTCAGAGAAGTCACAATAAGAAAGCTATAATGTCAAACTGAACAAAACCAAAGTAAACTAAACTTTTCTTCCCTAGCGGAGTCGCCAATTTGTTAACCGGATTAATCCCTCTTGCAGAAAAAAGCAATCTCCCTAGTACCCTAACAAGTAACTAGAAACAAATATCCATTGAATATTTCTTTCTCTAGACTATTTATATATAAGATTATTACAACCTTGAAATAAGGAGGTTATGCTGATACCTTTCAATTGAGTTGTTCTATGTAACCTTTTGCCTTTCGCTTTGAAGCAATTCTTCAATGTTGAGAAGAACCTGCAATCACAAACAATACAAAAGATAAAACCACCTGCAATATATAATAATCATAAATACTAATCCAACTTAGTGATCAAGGAGTCTAAGTATTGACATCATTTCCATGAATTCAGAAACAAAACAATTACAAAAAGTGATCCATATGTATTACAAAAATTGAAAAGAGCAATATTACAGCATGTGCCTTGATGTTTTACATATTTCTCCTGTGTGTCTGGACAATCATTTCCTTCAGTATGATAAGCCTTCCTCTCTAGAATGAACATCATGAAGTCATATGCACAAAGGTGTAATCTTCAATGTGCCAACAACAACTTACTAGTTCAGAAACTATGAACTCTATGAACTCTCTGCAACTTAGAATCTATACAAATCAGTATCTACCCTTCAACCTAAAACTTCAACTTAATTTATAGAGGGATTGAGGTAGTTTTAGATCCATTAAGAGAGGGACGAGTTCCTCCAATGAAGGGATTTGGGTTCCTCTAGCCAAGGGATAAGCTCCATGAGTAGAGGGATAAGGCTCAAACTGGCGTGACTCTAGAGGCTTCCAGTTGAGAGAATATTCGACCAACTAGGCTTCTAGAAGTTACTTTTTATATTTAATCACTTTTTATGGGGGTGCGCAGGTTTTAGTGGAAAATAGAGCGACGTTCTTTGCGCCTAATGGAAGAAGCATTAGCACATGCACAGGAAAAGGCTATAAAAAGCATGCAGGTAATCGTTTAAAGATTTTAAAGAGATTTTCTCCAATTTCCAAGACTTGGTTCAGGAACATGAGTGTTTTTTACTTCTAAGGGAACATGATATGGATGGTGATAGACCCATATGGAAAGTCAAATGTCATGGTGACAAAAGGACGTGTAACATGTGGATGGGATACAGGCTATCCCTGAGTGACTTTTGATGGATTAGATTATGGGGTTATAGCAACTTAGCTAAGAATGGATTCCATAAGTCCATAAGTGAAATTCCTGTCATTGACTCAAAGCATTCAAACAAAAAATTCATGTTCTCCATCCTTAAGATTGCAACAATATAATGTTAATATGTGAGGGGACTTATGATAGATTAACTTGGGAAAGGAAATAAGTGTTGAGAGTTCCAGTAGTCAAACCATTAATGCAATGAAATTTTTATTCACATAATATGAAACAAAAATAACATTAATGAAAATCATAGTTCAATATAATGGTTTCCAGTTATTGTTATTGCCATCTCAGAATGCCACCCATCAAGAATGTGTGTTCAATTTTTTCTTTTGTGAGAAACTTATTTATGGATACTAAATATGCTCAGCGAAAGTCATATATTGACATCATGTATCATTTGTTATTGAATGAAAGAGTTTATGATTTACATGCACTAAGTGTTGTATTTTCACACGGCCCAGGTTCGATTCCCCGATTTATGTTTGAGGGGGGGTGTTGGATTTTCACATGGCCCACTTTCGATTCCTCGATTTTCATTTGAAGGGGGTGTTGAATTTTCACACTCGCCTTGTTGGGAATCGATCACATGGACTAACTGCCACTCTAGAATCCACTGTGGGACCACTCAAAAAGGTTATGATAATGGTTTAAAAGTTTACTAATGCCTACGGGTTTTGGTGTAGCGTAAAACCTAACACTAAACAACATAACAAAATAACAAGGAATAACATCAAACCTATCGTACAAAAAAAAAGATAATAGAAAGAGCATTAATAGATCTAGCTGGTAAATTTCTAATCATCTAAGGAGACAAAATAGGTACATAGTATGTCTCAATATTTTTTTTTCTTTGGATTATCCACAATGTTTTAATGGGTACCAGTGATGGTCAATGCAGGGAAAAGAATCATGTAGCATGTTACAAAATAAAAATAGATCAATTCCCTTAGAGAGTGAGAACTTGGAACCCACGTATGTCAATATGATATTTCAAAAAAGGAGAGAAAATTATTGTATTCAACTCATGATCATATATGTCTTCTGAGAGCAACTCAACCATAATTTAAAGTTTCTACCAAATTCTATGTTTCATTGCAAGTGGCTTATGTAGCTAAGCTTCCTACAAGCCTGATTTTAGGTGCCAAATGCAAAATTATAAAAATTGAGTTACATAGATTATGTCTTGATTCTTACCAATGGGTGAGGTGCCAAACATATAGTTATAAAATTAAGTTACAATGGATAATAAAAAGGAAACTGGACACATGATTTTGTTAAATATAATGGAATGCCAATTTTTAGCGGTCCATGACTAAAATATACAATGCTCTAATTATGTACACATTTTAGAATGAAATGAGAGGAATACAAAAATAATAAATGAAGTGTTGAAAATAAAATATCACCCTTAGAACCACGAGAAATCCAAATCATATTTCCCAATTTTATTAAGCCAAAGATCAACATATACAAAAATCAACATTTATATATCTCTTTAAACCTGATTTTTGGCATCAACGATGTTTTCCACACAAAAATGATAAAAACACCTAATAAAATATGCCTCAATTCCATGACAACAAGATCCCCTATTTTTCTCAACAAACGAAAATACCTTACATCCAGAGTCATTAGTGTCATTTTCCATCTTCAAATCTTCACCAGATGATTACAATCCATGAGAGTGAGTTTCTCAAGGTTAGGGAAAACACCCCAAGGAAAAAATGTCTCTCATATTTCTACATGATATTGTTGCACTTCCTCATATGCAACATGCCTTTGAAAATGGAACAATACACTTCATTCAACCCCCTTTTCGATTTAGATTCTGCTAGTAACATCATTTCCCTTTCTCTTTCAACATTTTTGAATGGAAGTTTATGTACTGGACAATTCAGTATTCTTAAAATTTCTATATTTTTCATCTTCATGACAGCTGGTCAATGATAATTAACAAAAAATTATTTTATCTTCGTATTATTATAAAAAACTCTAAAGAGAGGATATGGTCAAATTTGGGTAGTTTTGTGCTAAGTGGAAAGGTCGCGCCAACCCCTTCTCGAGTAGAAGAAAACATTTGTTAGGATTTCCATGGAGGAGGGATAAAAAATGTAGTACATACATGACCAAGGAAACTTGTTCAAAGCCAAATGAGCCATTTTTGAGATGATAAGATGGCTTTGACAAGCTATAAATACAGGAAAGGGAGTTGGGTGGCCCTATATAAGATGTCTTGGTTACGTGAGTGGTACACATTCCTGTATTGCGCATGCTTTTTGTTTATTTATTACGAATTATCAAATCGTTTAGGTATTTCAATTTTATATTACATGGCTTTAAATAGGCATGTGAATTTAAGGTGCCCTGAGTGGCTGTACTAAGTAATTATATCAGCCATCATAGTTGGTACAATGACCATTGTTGTTACAGAGTGTTAATGTATCACGCTCATAGTGGAAGCCTCTTCAAACTTGGGTATGAAGACATGGCACCTTCCTTCCATTACAAGAGCCAATGCTAAATATATTACCCAATATGGCCGAGTGTAGATGTGTAGAGATAAACCTGCGAGTCAAGGTTAAAATAATGTATTTAATTCTATTTCCAGGAATATTTTATGGATTAATATAACAGGGATGCATAATTATTTTTCTATTTAATTTTTTACTTGAAAAAGATTTTTAAAATAAAATAAAATATTCTTGAAAAAAAAGTGTTGGTCATAATCATCCTAAATTCATTTTCACTTTGGATTTTCCAAAGGTCTAGAGGAATTAAGTATCTCAACATGCAAATTTATTTGTGAGTGCAAAGTCAAGGAAATATTTACACCTCAAGAAACTTTATTCCTATTAATTCATAGCAAAATCCAAAATTAATATAGTCTATGCTGGTTTCCAACAACACACTAATAAAATGTTTTAAACATAAGATTTATGTTCTAACTTGTTTTATATAATATATACATAGTTTATGCTTTACATTCTCCATATTAAAATGTTCATACATACTTCTTCCTTGTGTGTGTGTATATATAGAGAGAAATTTTTTTTTAGTTATTCATATTTTAAACTTAGCATTAATGGATGCAAATACTCTATCTCTCTCTCTCTATATATATATATATAACTCACATTAAACCTTTTCTTATTAACAATATTTTTTATATGTTATGTATCCATTGTATATTAAAAATTAAATAGATTAAATCTCCCCCACAATGAAGAGTGAAAAATAAGATTTTTTTAAATTTAAATTATTTTTTTTCTCTAAATAAAATTAATATAAAATTATGTTATTTAATATGGAAATTGAAATACTTTGTTAATAAATGATCTAAAAATGGATTTCTTATTAATGCAATTTCGTTTTAAAATTTTATATGTCAATTGAACATAGAATGAATTACACATCATGTAATATAACAATATTATTTTTACATATGATCATCCAACTTACATATATCTCTCCTCTTAAAAAATAAATTATTTTTTAATACTTTTAATTACTTTATCTTTGTATATAAAATTGAAGTAAAAGTAAAGTGAAAATTGTAGTATTTTATTATATCAACTTTCAAGAGAGATAACATAATTAGAAGTAAAAATAATGTTATATTTTCACTTAGTGTGAGGATGATGTAGAATTCTTATCACTTTTAAAAATTATTTCAATGCAAAACTTAAAATAGACTATTTAAATACACATTAATATCCTATTTGAATATATAGGTTTGAGTGACATATACATCCATATGCACGTCTATTTTTGAATGGGGCTTTGCAATTTTAATTTAATTATCAATCATTATTAAGTATATGGTACAGATTTAGCCTCCACATAATATTTTATAATATTAATAGTAATATACACAAATAAAAAGTTGATATCTATCTCCAAAGTAGTTATGCATTTTTCATCTTTTTAATTAAATCAATTCATTAAAAAAAAAAAAGATCATATGAACAAATGTCATATGAAGTGAGTTATGATTTTTTGGACACAAGTCATGGCATTGTAACAAAGCCTATTTATAAATAGATTAAGAATCACCATTGTAAAATGGGGGGAATAATCCATGGTTAGGAATCTTACTCCATGTTTTTTTAAATGTATATATGTTTAACTATAGTGCGCTTTAATGATTTTTTTTTTTAATTTTAACAAAGTCAGACTTATCTAGTAGTAAATGTTTTGATGTTTATTATGGATTGATGTCTATAGACATTTTCCAACCATTTAATTTAGGTGTATGAGTTTATTATGTGTTAAAAAATACTTAATAACAAAAAAAACACACATATTAATGTGCACCATAAAAAATAGATATTTCAATACCCATATTAAATAACATATTTCAATATCAATATTAAGATGCCAGTATGAAATTCATCTTTAAATACCAATTAGATTGAGCCTATACATTGATGGTGACTCTTTACCAGGACAAGAACAATTGAGTGATATGGATTTTGAGACAACACAATTCACTAGAACGGGTTTTAAGATAGCATGGGATGTCAACTGGAACAAAGTTCAGAAGTGCAGTGCTTGTTTAGGGGAGTAAGGGGATTTTTGCTTATGACGTTTTCGAACCTGCAAAGTTTTTAAGCTATTTTCTCAATGGCTCCTCGCAACTTGAAAAATGCCTTGGAAATGGTAGGTTTTCGATCGCAGTCTATAAATATGATTACAACACTCTCCGTGTGAATTTTTCCAACGATATATTTAGATATGATTCATTTGACCATCACGATTGAATCTGAATATGGTCCATCCTAAGTGAATCTAAGGATTTTTTTCATTACTAAAAACTAATTGTAATGTTGGCGTTAGAGGACATTAAAAGAAGAATGTTATTGTAATTGGTATATATGATTTCTTCCTATTCCTATATCATTGCGAATTAAATATGATTATTATTAATAATGTTTTCATTACAATCAAACAAAGATCACATTGGTATTAATCTCTTCATTCCATTGTAGGTTGCTCCATTGGGCGATTTGCGCTAGCAGCAATAGTTGTATTGTCCTTGACATGTTATACAAAGACGAAAGACTTTTTGGTAGCTCTAATTTAGTGGTGGAGAAATTCGTAGAATATTCTCATGAAGTGCCAACACGATACACACACCCACCTCAAGAAGATCACAAACAACTTTGCAGAAAATTTGGGAGGAGGATATGGTGTGGTGTATAAAGGTAAGCTTCGGATCTGGCGTTGGAGGACACATACTCTCTCTTCAAAATCTGATTATTATGGGAGATACAAATTTTACTCTTCATGTTGATGAAATTTGGGGTCCTCATGCCAGGTTGGACTCTCTGGCTTCCTATCTGCACAACCTGTTTTATGATCACCATATAATGGATATATGACCACAGCCTATAATGCCTACGTGGTCCAAAAATCGTGCCGGTGATTATTATATTGCCAAAAGGATCGATAGGACGATGATAAAGGAGGGACTCGTGCAATGTTTTAAGGAGCCAAGGACGGCTATTCACATATGTGAGGTATCTGACCATATGCCGATCTCGTTTTCATGGAAGTCTGACACTGGGAAAAAAGGGGTGGCGTTTAAGTTCAACCGGGCATGGTTGCGTGAGGTGGATTATGTTAATATGATCCGTGACATCTGGTCAGAGGACCCTGATGATATTGCATACACAGTTTGGGACAATCTGCATGCCAAGATGACGAGGATCAAGGCCGCTACAAAAAGATGGGAGATGACCAAAAAATTGGCATTGAGGGTCGAGCTCAATAATATATCACAAAAGATATGTGCCATATATTCTGGTATGGCTGTTACACCCCCTACTGAAGATACTTTCACGCTTCTAAAGGAATTGGGGAACAGAAAAAAGGAAATTCTGCTCATGGAGGAGATTACATGGAAATTAAAGAGCAAGATTACATGGTTAAGGGAAGGCGACCAGAATACTAAATTTTTTCATAAATCGGTTACGGACAGAAGGAACCGTAACACCATATGGCGGATCAAGAAGCTGGATGGCACTTATGCTATTTCAAATGCAGATATCCAAGCGGAGGCACATCGTCACTTTTCCCATTTCTATCAAGAACAATCGGACATCAACAGGGATAACCAGACTTGGGTGTTGGATCACGTCCAAAGGATGTTTTATCGTGACGCTATTGAAGCTCTCAATAGACCCATCACGAGGGAGGAAGTTCATGTCACTATTAAATCTTTTGCATCCGACAAATGCCCGGGTTCAGACGGCTGGCCATCTGAATTCTATTTGTTTTTCTTTGATCTCATGGGCAATCTTATTACTGAGGTAGTGGAGCAGACGCACATTACGGGTCATATGCCGGCTAGCTACAACTCCACATTCATTGCTCTTGTTCCAAAATCGACTGAGCCAGAGTCTTTTGGGGATTTCCGGCCAATCGCACTGTGCAATCTGATTTATAAAATTTCCTCAAAGATTATAGCTACTCGTTTTAAGGTCACCCTTGAACAACATATCTCTCTAGAACAATACGGGTTCTTGGAAGGCAGGTCTATTCACGATGCAATTGCAGTGGCTCAGGAATAACTGCATTCCATGCACTGTGACAGTATTGAGGCGCTGGTCATGAAAATAGATTTGATGAAGGCCTATGATTCTATTGATTGGGCGTATGTACGTCCCCTTATTCTCCGAATTGGGCTTCCTATATCTGTTATCCGCTGGTTTATGTCTTGCATATATTCGGTCAGATATGCCGTGCTAATTAATGGTCTCCCTACAAACTTCTTCAAGGCGGGTAGAGGATTACGTCAAGGGTGCGCGTTATCTCCCATGTTATTTATTTTAATCATGGATGGATTCAGTAGAATGATGCACAGGGCCGAGTGGAATGGATTTATATCTGGGTTTCAGTTCTCTCCTACTATCAAAACCACTCACTCACTATTTGTCGATGACTTGCTGTTGTTTGGTACATTGAACAGAAATAAATGGTTCTATGTACATTTCATGTTCATTAAATTTGGCTCTGCTAAAGGTCTTTACATCAACCATCATAAATCTATTCTCATTTATGAATTTGGAAACATGGAGGATATTGTTTTTATTGCTGATTTCCTGGGAGTTGATCACAGACATGCATCGGAGGGTCTTAAATATCTGGGGGTATTTATCAGACCCTGCAAGTACAGGAATCGTGATTGGCGATGGCTCGTGGATCGATATCGGATGCGGATTGGGAAATGGACTCACAGATGGTTATCCCTTGGTGGTCGACTTGTCATGGTCCAGGCTGTTCTTACGCAGCTCATGGTATACTGGGCTCATATTTTCTATTTTCCACAACAGATCATTGATGAGATTAGCAGTATTTCCGCGCACTTCTTATGGGGGGGCTGCCATTCAGTCCAAAAATACCATCTTGTTAAATGGAAATTAATATGCTGAGACAAAAAACATGACGGCTGGGGTATATTGGATCTTAGATCCTTTAATTCCGCGCTCCTGGTCAAGACTATGTGGAGGGCGCTGACAGGTCAGGGTATTTGGAACAAGATAATCTCTGGTAAGTATATCACAGGGGAGCCTCTGCGTCTGCTCATGAGCCATTTTTTTTATATCCCGTCTCACATATCGACAATATGGAGAAGTCTGTGCAAAGTTATCGATTTGGTTGCGTCTCGCCTCACTTGGCGTTTTGGTGATGGGCGGGATATCCCGCTTGGGACAAATCTGATATTTGGGGCTCATATTGACAGGTCGCTGCCACCTGATACCATTCACAGATTGGCACAAAATGGTTTTTTGTTTCTCTCGCAGGCTATTCAATATTGGACCTTTGGTGCTCCTGTGTATAAATCGGCTACTCAGCTACATCTAGAATATAATGATGCTGAGATTTGGTCTAATTACACTTTGTCTCTCCGTTTGGCCGGTCTTTGTTATGATGCCGGGGGTGATCGCATTACATGGGATGGCGCTCTCAATGGGGGGGCTGTTATAGTCCGTGACATGTATCACTGCATTAATATTACACAATATTATGACAATATCTCCTCCACCTTCCACAAATATTAGGGAAATCAGATCCCAACAAAGATTATTCTATTCACATGGCTTGTATGGAAAGGGAAGATCTTGACTTGGGATAATCTTCTCAAGCGTGGGCAACATGGTCCCAGTCGATGCTCATTTTGCCATATGGCGGAAGAATCGGTCTCCCATATCTTTTTTCGTTGCCCTATCATCATAATACTATGGCGATTCTTCAACTGCTTCTTTATGGACCCGGCCTGGACCCCTTCGGATTTCATAACAGTGGCAGATACATGGGGGAAAATGCCCGGAAAATACAAGCACCTTCCCTTTTACTTCATATGGGAGGTTTGGCTTGCTCGGAATCAACATATTTTCCAAGATGCTCCTTTTATCATAGCTAACACCTACTGTGCTATTGTTAAATGGATTGATGGACTGCCTCCGCTTCAGGAATGGGTGGTGGATGGATCTATATGCTTGAGACCCCATGAGATTTCTATTCCTGCTTTCTTTTTTGATGGGGCCTGTGCTGACGGGATCATTGGCTGTGGGGCTTGGGTAAATTTATCCCAAGGGGAGCGCATTCACTATTACTGGAATGGTGGTACAGGTACAAACAATTTGGCTGAGATTATGGCTATCTGGGGCACTCTTCTTGCGGCATGCCATTTAAATCTCCCTCACCTATCCTTTTATGGCGATTCCAAATTGATTATCGATGGTTTGATGGGTTAAATTTCCCTGTCTATTGCGGGCATCCAGGGCTGGTTAAATAGAGCTACAAGTTTATGGCACAGGTTGAATCGTCCCCCCATTCATCACATATTCAGAGAAAACAATAGCAGGGCAGATGGGTTATCCAAAAAAGGCATCCGGGCAGATTTTGGATGCATTTACATGCTCCATTATCGAAATGGTTCTGTAATATGGCAGAACTCCATCCCTTTTCCATGATTTCTATATTTCAAACGAGGCTATGGATTTTGTTTTTTGTTTTATTCTCAGTATATGTTTCTGCTCCAGGTTTTATCCAAGTACCCGACCATGAAGACTGACATGTTGTCCATATATGTATCAGTTATCTTCTATATCATATTATATAACCAACTATATACTATCTACTCTACTATATCATATCTCCGTAACAGTACAGGCGAGACCGATCCCTTTTGACCAAGCTGGACAGAATATTGCAAGTGAGCCTGTTTCTTATGCTTTTTATGTTGATCCATTCGACGGTTAGGATGGTTTTTGTTGCTCTCACTTACAAGTGCGCCTGAACGATGATCACACGGCCCAGTTCTCATTCCAACGTACCTGTTCAATGTTATTATCAAGCGAGCCTGGATGATATTATTCAAGCGAGCGTGGTAGATATCAAGCGAGCCTGCATACTATTGCTGAAGGGTCTGTCTCTATATACTATCAAACGAGGAACTTTCCCCAGGGGTTTTACAAACGACATTTTATACAGCCTGTATGGGGCAACTTTCTTTATTTTGATTGTCTAGTTCAGGATTATATTACAGATATTATTGTGAGCCTGAAATGGTGCTGAGTGGCCTCTCCACTCCTTATAATTTGGGCCTCTTTGACTTGATCTTTTCAGTCCTATGAAAATGATTGGTTTTAAAGACGGCACATATGAATGCCTTTCCTCGTTCACAAGAGGACCAATATATGTTAATGTACTGTTATTATTCAATATAATACAGATGTTTTTTTTCCTCTGAAAAAAAAAAAGGTAAGCTTTGGTAAAGTGATCTAGTGGTTGTTAAGCTTGTCGATAGGCATAGGCACAACGAGATTCAATTCATGAATGATGTGGCTTTCATTGGACGGGTCCATCGCCTCAATTTGGTTTGTCTAGTGATTTATTGTTTTGAAAGAACTAAAAGTGCACTAGTATATGATTACATGATTAATGGATATTTGGAGAAGTTTATATTGCCCAGAAAAGTGAATGGGAAACTCCTAAGTTGGGAGAAACTATATTCAATCGCTTTGGGTATATCTCGTGGAATTGCATATTTACACCAAGATTGTGACAATCACAACGTACATTTCAAAATTAAACCTCACAATATATTTCTAGACGCAGACATCACACCAAAATTTTCAAATTTTGGTCTAGCAAAACATCGTGGAAATGGAGACAACCATATATCAATGAAATATAAGAGAGGAACCCCAAGATATGTTGCGCAATAGGTGTTTTATATAGATATGGAGCTTGTTGCTGATAAATTAGATGTCTATAGTTTCAATATGATTTTTCTAAAGATTGTTGGGGAAGAAAGAACATAGACTCGAGGGTGAGCTGCACAAGTCATTTTTACTTTCCTGAACGAGATTTCAAGCTGATTGAGAATGGTGAGTTAGGGATAATATTGAGAGGAGAAATAGGAGGAGACTCACTCAAATTAGATTGTGGTGCATTGAATACAACTCCAATGATCTATTTAAAATATAATATGAAACGTATACATTGAAAACTTGCAGCTCATAGGTGAGCAAGATGCACCTGGAGACTGCCCAAGAAGAGAACACTCTACTCATTCATCATTAACATCAAAAATATATAAGTTTACATGAGAATAGGAGAGTTAGAACTAGAACCTAGAAAATAGGAACTAATTCCTAAACAAGGATACATGCACAACTAATGAACAAACTCTCTCCAATAATACACATTCTCCATTAATTCCAACACTCCCCCTTAATCGAGAAAGCGTTCACTAGTACTCCTAACATCTCCTTAAATAATAAAACTTTAATTCTTCCAAGGGGGTTGGAAAAAATTTCTGCTACATTATCACAAGTATTACAATATTCAATATAAATTTATTTTGATTGGACCTTCTCTCTAACAAAGTGAAACTGTGTATCATTATGCTATGTGTTTTTGTGAAACATGAGATTGTTTGCAATTTTGATTGAGATATGGTTGTCACAGATGATAAATTTTTCACCTTTTTGTTCCTCTCTGGCATCATGGAGAAGTATCCTCAACAAAATAGCCTCACACGTTGATGCACACATTGCTTGATACTCTGTTTCTGTAGAATATAAGGATAAAATATTATGCTTCTTGTTGCTCTATGAAATGGCCCTGGACCCAATGTTGAATGCATAACCTGTTATGGATCGTTTGTCATCCATATTTTTGGCCCAATCTAAATCTGAAAAACATGTCAATCTAACATCAGAAAAATAAGTATATTTAATACCAAAGTCTAAGGTTCCTTGAAGATACCTTAAGACGCCTTTTGCTGCCACCCAATGACTCTCAAGTGTTTTTGACATAAACTGGCTCAAAAAATTGATTGTGAAATCTAAATCAAGTCTAGTTGTAGTCAGATAAATCAAAATCCCAACTAGTTGTTTGTACTATGTTGCATACACCTCCTTAGAACCATCATCATTCTGAAGTTTCTCATTATGTTTTAAAGGAACTGAGGTAGCTTTGCACTAATCCATTCTGAACTTTTTCAATAAGCTCCTGACATACTTTCTGTGAGATAGAAAAGTCTGGCCAGAATCCCTCCAGACATCAAGACCCAAACAATAGTGTAACTCTCCAAGGTCTTTCATCTCAAAAACATGTGACATATGCACTTTGATTTCTTTAACGAGCTCATCATCATTTCCTGTAATAATAAGTTCATTTACATATAAAGAAATCAAAACAATTTTCCCATTTTCATCAAACACAGTATACAGATTTGGGTCGTTCTTTATCCTCTTATAATTATGTTGTAAGAAAAATGAGTCAATTTTTTCATACCATGACTTGGGCACCTGTTTTAATCCATACAATGCTTTCCTCAATCTACATACTAAATGTTCCTGGCCCTGTTGAACAAACCGTCCAAGTTGTGTTAAATACACCTCCTCTTTCAATTCACCATTTAAGAAAGAATATTTCACATCTAACTAGTGTATTTTCCAGTGATGTTTCGTAGCTAAGGCTATTAACATTCTAATGGTGTTTAACTTAGCCACAAGGGCGAAATTTTCTTCATAATCAATACCTTATTTTTGTGAACATTAGAGGAAATTTGAGCCTAAAAGCTCCCATGAAATTTTCATGTAATTTCCATGTCATAAAATGTAACCCAATCAAAATCCATTAAATTTAAAAAGAGGTACATGTAAATATTTTGGAGGTAAAAGACAAAAAAATATTTTTTTAATTGTATTTTTGACTTATCTCCTTGTAGGTTTACCCAAATTTCAAGTGTATACACTCATTGGATGCGGAATTAAATTCCACATCCAACGAGTATGCATTATTCATACTTTTGAGAAGACCCGCATTGATAAAAAATGCACATACATTAAAAAATGTGCTTAACACGTTTTTTTAATGTATCTGCAATTTTTATCAAGGTGGGTCTTCTGAAAAGTATGCATAATGGGTATTCATTGGATGTGAAATTTAATGCTGCATACATCGAGTGTCTACACTTGAAATTTGAGTAAAACTATAAGGAGATAAGCCAAAAATACAATTAAAAAAGTAGTTTTCTTCTTTCACCCCAAAATTCACAACTCTTATTTTATTAAAATAATATTTTATTATTTCTCCTTAGGAGGCCACTTTTAGGCTAAAATTTCCTCTAATGCATCCCTTAGCCATCAGCCTAACTTTATATTTATCTATACTACCATATGCTTTAAACTTAGACTTGTATAACCATTTGCAACCTATGGTTTGTTTACCTTCATGTAGTTCAACTAGATCCCAGGTTTTGTTTTTAAGTATTAACTTGTAACCCTCTTCCATGACTGCCCTCCATTCATCATATTCACTTGTGTATTTATAGTTTAAGAGCTCAAAAACATTCAAGATATTAGTCATGAAGGCATAGTCTTTATACCTGATAGGTAAGTGATTTTGCCTACCTGATCTTCTTGGTATTGGATTGGCCTCAAATCTATTTTTATCATTCCTTACTGGACCTGGACTGTTCACTGCATCTGTATCATCCGATTCTTCATTTTTTGTTGTTGTCGTTGATGCTGCTCATGATTGTCCCTTTTTTCATCACTTTAATTTTCCACCAACAAAGGCACGTCCCACTCTTCATTGCCTTTATCACAGTTTCCATCATTAGCTTGTTCATGGAATACTACATCTCTACTCGCAAACATTTTGTGAGTAGAAAGATTAAATAGTTTATATGCTTTAAACTTTGTACAATTCCCAACAAAAATGCATTTAATGGACTTTGAATATGGTTTTTTCCTATCTTCTTTTGGAACATGAGCAAAAACTTTCAAGCCAAAAACTCTTAAATGATTATCTGCAAACTTAAAACCTAATAAAGCTTTGAATGGAGTTTTAAGATCAAGGCTTTTTTTTGGACTTCTATTCTTTAAATACAATGTTGTATTTATTTCTTTTGCCCAAAAACCATTAGACAGGTTCTTACCTTTTAACATGCCGCATGCACACTCCACCAAGGTTTTGTTCTTCAGCTCTGCAACCTTTTTCTGTTGAAGAGAGTGGGGTACTGTGAACTGTTGAAATATTCCATGGTCCTTTCAATATTTGATGAAGCCACTGTACTTGTATTCTCCCCCTTGATCTGAGCCGAGAATTTTGATGAACTTCCCTATCTGTTTTTAAACCATGCTCCTGAATTCTTTAAAGTATTAAAAATTATGACTCTTATTTTTGAGAAAATATAACGAGGTAAATCTTGTGCAATCATCAACAAATAATAAAAAATAATATGCACCTCCTAATTACCTTTTCTGCATCGGCCCACATAAATCAATGTGGACAAGCTCTAGTATATCTCTCTTCTTTCTATCTAAACTTGGGGGAAAATCCTCCCTATGCATCTTCCCAAGGGCACATCCTTCACAATCAACATGATTTTTTTTTTAAATAGGGATACCATTGACCATACTTTGTTTTTGAAGTAGCAGTAGGTCATGAAAATTGATATGAATGAATCTTTGATGCCGCAAATTCTCTGCAGTCATAACTATTGAAATCAAGACTTAATGGTGTGGTGCGCTTCTTACATTCAATTTGTAGAGACCTACAACTCGAATATTTGATGCAATTGGCTTCATATGATACAACAAATCTTTAATAACACAATAAGACTTTAAAAAATCTACCTTAATATTATGATCTGTTATCATTGAGACATATATTATATTCTTTTTAATTCTTGGTAGATACATCACATTTTGAATATGCCTAATATTACCATTAGGTAATACCATGGGAATGTTTCCCTGGTAACCTCTCTCATAACCAAGGTAGATATTAACACAATTTTTGGTCTCTTTAAAATTTTCAAACCAATGTCTGTTACCTATCATGTGAGTGGAAGCTCTAGAATCCATAAACAATTTTTTTGCTTCATCATTCTAAGAAGAGAGAAAAAAATCAAACATAAACAATCTGAGGTCCTGATTCTGATCTTCATTAGAAAATTTCCCTGCATGCTTCTTATGCCTATGTCAAATTTCATCAAGCTTCTTCTTACGAAAATTCCTAGAAATGTGACAAGATTTATCATAATAAAAACATTTAATACCTAAATCATTTCTAGTCGAAGACATACCTTGAGGTGAATTTCTCTATGGTGTGCCTTCACATTTCTGTCCTATGCTTTCTCTTCCTATGAAAGTCTTTTTCTTCGCCATTAATGCAATATTTGAATTTGGGGGTTTCCGAGTCAACCACCTCTCTTCCTCTTGTATCAAGATCCCTGTCAATTATTCAAAATTTGGGGCTCTCTCCCTTGCATTCAAGCTTGTAATAAACATATGATAATCGTCAATCATACCATTCATGGTAACCATGATGAGATCAATGTTCGATACTGTCTCCCCTATATCGACCAACTTATTTTTCAGCTCCTTGATCCGAGAGATGAATGCAGTGACTGATCCATTCTCCTCCATTTTGATGGAGAGAACCTTTCTCTTCAAGAAAAATAAACGATTTGTATTCTTTATCTCATACAAATCCTTGAGATTTGTCCATATATCATTTGATGACTTACACTCTCTGATGTGAGGGATAATGCAGTCTTTCACTCACAATTTCAATAACACTTTCGCTTTGTGTTCCCTCTTCTCCAAATCCTGAATTGTTGCAAGTGTTCCACCTCCGGCTGCAGTCAGCTTCAATTCATATGCAATTTCAATCTCCCATGCACTCTTCCCCTCAAATAGGGTATGCAACTTGAATTTACAATTAAAATAATTGGACTCACCGAGCTTATTGCTGTCATTCAAGTATGCCTCTGCCATCTGATTATTCGTTATGATATATGATCTGCCTCAAGATCCTCAACCTCCAACAATCATTTCTTTCAACAAAAAACCACGTGATCTTACAAAAATCCTGATCAACAAAATAAAATTACACCAACATACTAGATAAGCAATCTGGTGCCACATCAGTTAAACTGATAGAGTGATCTCAATCTCATAACACGTGATCTACCTCATTATCAACACAATGATCTCGACAAGAGATCTCGTTGCAATCATATCTCATGATCTCAGAAAATAAACGCGGCCACCAAATGCGCAATCTCGATCACCGCATACGCGATCTAGGCCACAAGAGTCGACACATTTCCAAAAGGTCAAAAAAATCTGCCTCTACCCCTGATTCACATTGATTTTCCACACACTTTAGGCAATCAAGAAAATTTACAGAGCCACCAATCTAAATTCCAGGCCTTGGGCCTTCATAAAAATCACCAAAGAATATCAGTGCTCACTGGCACCCTTTCACTGTACTCCTGGTTGTGCTCTCGAAAATTTTTATATGTTTTTGGTCATTAGTGCAGGTTTTAACCCTAAAATCAGCGTTGATCAAAATGATTTTGGTCCCTAAAATTAGTGTTGGTCAACACGGGTTTGACCCCCAAAACTAGGGCTGGTCAGAATGGGTTTGACCCCCAAAACCAGCGCTGGTCAGAACGGGTTTGACCCCCAAAACCAGCGCTGGTCAGAACAAGTTTGACCCCCAAAACTAGTGTTGATGAGGCTTCCTTAAAATTTTAGTGCTCTATCACAAAGCAATTGAACCAACCACCAAGTCTTATGACACAACCAGACACCAGTGCTCTCGAACCAGCCACCAAAGCTCTCAAAATGAGCCACCCACCAAGGCTCAACACAGGTTCACCAATTTCACCACTAAGGCACTTCAACCACTAAGGCTCCAAAATCCACAAAGTAATTCCATTCACCCAGGGCCACAAATCTTCCACTAAGGCACACCAACCACTAAGGGTCACTAGCTACTAAGGCTCACCAGCTCTAATACCATGTTAAAAATATAAGACGAAACTTATATAAAGAAAACTAGCAGCTCACAAGTGAGAAAGTTGCACCTGTATACTTCCCAAGCAGAGAACACTCTACTCATTCATCATTAAAATCAAGAATATATAAGTTGACATGAGAATAGGAGAGTTACAACTAACACCTAGAAAATAGGAACTAATTCCTAAACTAGGATACACGGACAAGTAATAAACAAACTCTCTCCAATAGTACACATTCTCCATTAATTCCAACATGATTGTCCTTGTATGAGCATGGTTGTGTTGTTGTTAGAAGGGAATGGAGATTATGTGCTCCCTTGCCCCTAAATTCCATGGTTGAACTAGAAAAAACTGTAGTATCTTTTGCTTTAAATTCTTATTCAACTAAACGTGGAATCTTGATTTTATTCTAGACTCGCTTACATAAAGCAAGCTGGTTTGCAATTTTGGAATCGATCCTCTATACCATACTTGTGACAGACAATGGTGTGAATTTGGTGACTTGACTATAGAGGGAGTGCAAAAGCACTTGAAAACCCTTGACGTAAGTCTATGAAAACTCAATGGTCAATAAAATTACGTATTCCTCCTCACTGTTGTCAATATTATATTTATTAGCATTGTTGGAGAAAATAACTCCAACCGCTTGTTATTGTTTACTAGATATCATAGCTATCAATTTAGTTATCATACTCTATTTAAGTTTAATTGAGTTTACTTGAGTTAAAATTGAGTTCCTATTCAGTTATTAAATAATGTTGCCTTTTATGTAATTTACTAATTATTTGTTTGAGAATATTGAGAAAAAAACTTCACTCCACACTTTGAATCTTCAACATGGCACAACCTGCATAAGACTCTAAAAAGAAACAAAAATAAGAGTGTGAAACTGCATAAGACTCCTTGAGAGAGCAACCAACAACATAAGCGAATGTGAGGTAGCTATGAGAAGCAGCCGAAAACATGAGCAAACGTGAGGAAACTATGAAAAGTCTTTACTGTTTGAAGAAGCATTCAATGCCAAGAAGAATCATTGTGCATTGAAGTGGAATTCATAATTTAAAAAAATAAGTGTAGGGGGCAACCACAATAACGCACCGTAGAAACATTGAAGGTGGTGTTACTAACACACCCCACTGCCTCAAGAACTCATGTTATCTCTCGTTAGCTAGGAAAAGGACCACACACGAGGCATGAAAAGTCAAAGGCTTTGTATTGTCTATGTGAAGCACCAAATTTGAAGGCCTATCTCTCGTTAGCTAGGAAAAGGACCACACACGAGGCATGAAAAGTCAAAGGCTTTGTATTGTCTATGTGAAGCACCAAATTTGAAGGCCTTCGTATGATGTATAAGGCAACCACCTTTTTAAGATTTTTTTTTTTAATATTTTATTTTTATGAAAACATAAAAATAATCTTTCTCTATTAAAAGAAAGGAATTTCCTTATTAAAAAAATAGGCTTGTGTGATTTTTCAAAGGGGTTTATTTGGTTTTCAAATGGGCTTATTAAAAAAAAAAAATTACCATTGTTCATATTTGAAAGGTTCCTTTAAAAACGAAGAATGATTTATTTAAAAAGATTATCAATTATTTTAAGAGGGTCTATAAAAAAACAAAGGGGGAATTATTTAAACAGTTGTGAGCATTGCAATTTTGTTTTGAAGAGGGGTTTGTGAAAGTGTTTCTCTTGTAGAGAATTTTAAGACCCATTTATTTGTAGAAATTGAGTGATAGAGAAGCCACCACAAAGGTGATTTTATTGTAAGCAGACGCTATGTCTATAGGTTGATTTATTTCTTGAGCCACAAGTTGTTAGTGCTTAACAAATGGGAAAACCCAAGAGGCTAAGACAATCAAAGGAACAACAAGAGTCAAGTTTGAGATTTATTTGAACAAATTGGAATACAGAAGGAAAAATATTGACTTTGCATTAACATGCATAAAATAATGCATAGATGATAGCATTTTTTCCCTCATTGCATATGCAAAAAAAACAAAGGAGGATTAAGATATCCTTGAGAGGAGTCTTGGTGTACGGGGGTGTAATCTTGTTTAAGATGAAAAAGAATGTGGATCTATACCAACAAACCTACAAAAAGAGTTTGGTGAAGCCCACATTAACATTGATACAATGATAATGCTGTGTAACTAGAAGCTGACAAAGAGCACACATATTATCATGGGTCCCATTGTCTTTAACCACAAGTGGATGATCATTTAGTGAATACAACAACAAATCTTGCTGATGAAAGTAAAGTTGTCATTGGAGTAGCAAATAGTATGGTGAATCTAGCAATTGAGATGGTTTATGTTAGCTTTGATGAAGAAGAGTTAGCTAGTGATGAGTGGTTGCCCGTGATGCAATAGAAAAAATCATGGATATGATGTTATTTAGTGAGAGAATCCCACTGGGATCCGAAAACCAAGTGGAAGACAACCCATTTGAAGAAACAAATGTTAATAAAGAAGTGGAAGTGACAAATGTAGTGAAAGAAGAGAAAGCTCTCATTATAGAGCAGAAAGAATGAAACCAATATGGTTATATATAAGTTTTTAAACTTAACATCGATTTTGAATGTGTATATGTTAGAAACAACCAAGAAGAAGCAACAAAATTTGAAATATAACTAAATTTCCTTGAATCATGGCTCGTAACAACATGCTTTTATGAAGTCTGCATAGAAATCGCAACATTGAATGCTCAAGATATCATGAATGTTGTAGAAAACGAAAATTTTCATGAAATTTTCATGAATTGGAGTCTTGAAGAAATAAAATGTTACTATGGACTTGTGTTACAAAAAATTAATGATGAAAAGACTAGTGACGAAAAGCACACAATTGAAGATTACATGAGGCAACAATTCACATTCAAGTATATTTTTGAAGAAGTAAATGACATGCATGGACAACCTGAAGAAACAATGGAAAAGCTACAAGATCCCCTCCATAGGAAAGAGCGTTGGAGGTTGTGAATCTTGGTGAGAATAAATTTTGGAGCTACAAGTGCAGAGATAAGTTATGTTGGCAACAATTGTAGGATTGATTTTATAACGGTAAAACATCGAGAAATTTTCAAGGCCTTAATGGTCCAACTGGAGAGTTTAGCCTCAAATTTTAAAAGGATTTCACCCCAAACTACAAAACGGAGAGGGTTAGAAGTAAGAGAGACCCCTAGATATATGGATGAAGGGGAGCTATTTTGAATCCCCAAAGATGAGAAATATGGATTTGAATGGATGAAGGGGTATTAAGAAATAATATCTATGATTTGCCTTAATTAATCTCATTGCCTGAAGTTGTTGCAAAGGTATCTAAAATGGATTTTAATTCTCATTCCTCCTGAATGGAAGGATGACCCATTAGGAATGTATCATCTATAAATTTATAGTGAGCTAATGGTTTATGGGGAGAACCAGGAGGGAGACCTCAGAGGCATTGATGAGATAGTGCATGCCTTGTGGAATGACTTAATACTTATGTAGCCAGTAAGAAAATGTATGAAGAGATAGGGGCTCCATGTCTGATGCTTCCCGAGGAGGCGAAAGTAGCGGAGGGAGAGCCAATGACTAAGATGGAGAAGAATGCTTTTGAGATAAGATCCATCACCCAAGATATCTATTTCTCATGAAATCCATAGGCCTAAAAATCATGGTAGATGAAATTCAAACATACCTTGTCAAAGGCTTTAGACATATCAAGTTTTATTATCATTCTCGGTTGCTTGGAAGAGTGAAGAGAGCGAAGATGTTCTTGAACTAGGATGATGCTATCTAAAATTTGATTCTCCTCTACATATCCTACTTTCTTGAGAGAGATTATATTAGGGAGTAGAGGTTTGAGCCTATTAGTAATGGTTTTAGACATGATTTTATAAATGAATTTGCACAGGGCTATGGGACAAAATTCAGAAGGAGAGGAAGCTTTGGATGATTTAGGCATAAGAGAGATGAATGTAGCATTCAAGGCTGATAGGAGGGAAGCTGAACATCTTGAATATTCCACCACTTGCCAGACATCCATTCCCAAAATTACCCAACATGCTTGAAATAATTCCATTGTAAAACCATTAGGTCCCGAAGCCTTGTTTCTTAGAAGATTCAAAACTACTTCTACTTCTTGAAAAGTAGTTTCTTTTGAGAGCCGGGCATTCTACTCTATTGTGATCAATTTTGGGAAGTGTTGAGTTATCTTTTATTTGTCCCCTTGCTTATCCGGGATCGACTCCGTTAGAAAAGAACTGAAATATTGAGAGAGGATTTGCTCCATATCTTTAAGATCTTCCACATATCGGTTGTTCCGGTTATAGAGGCGATTTATGCAATTTTGATATTGATAATTGAGCATGGGTCTATCAAATAATTTTTTTGTTGTGCTCTCCTTCTTTGAGCCACTGTCTTTTAGATTTTTTCTTGTAAAGGAGTTCTTCTTGAGCTAATCTTTCCTATAGTTGGCTTCTTATGATCTCTTCCATTACTTTAGTTGTTCTTATCTACCTTTGATAATTATAGTTTTTTGAACCCTTTTGATATCTTCTTCAAGCTTAAAATTTTCTAGAAAATGTCACCAAAGTTGTCAATGTTCCAAACTTTTAATCTTTGTTGGAAGAGATACATCATTCATCCATAAATAAAGGTTGATTCTTGCCACTAGGTCTTGATATTTGATAGGAAGTTGGGGTGGAGAAGCCATAATGGTTCAAATTGGAAGGGTTTATTGTGCGGCGAAGAGGGCCATTAAAGTTGGAGAATGGTATTCCAATGATTGGATCCATGGTTTGGTATAAATGAAGCCTCCAAGTAGATTCCAGTTTAAAAAAGGGGTTTGGAGATGAGGAAATGATTCAACTTGGAAGTTACCTGATGAGATCATCCACTTTTATTATTCCAAGTATGAATGCCATTGGAAGTTTGAATATCCACCAATTTGCTATTGTCTATGAAAGAGCTGAAGATTGAAGCCTCCTCTTCCAATCTTCGAATGCCTCCTTTCTTTTCTTGCAAGCTTCTAATCAAGTTGAATCTTTGCCCAAAATCCAATGATTAGGGTGGACTAGGCGAGCGACCATAGAGAGGTTAGAAAGAAAGGCTCTTTTAACTTGAGAAAGAGTAAACATTTGAAATGATGCCTGATTGCAAGGATCCTATCACTTGAAAATGGGCTAATAAAATTTTGGGAAGGGAAAATGAGTCCTTAAGTGTAATTATAGGGGTTTCGTAGTATAGTTAGACCTCCAGAAGCACCCGATGCATATTGAGAGATGAGATCACAATTCTTCCATAAGTTTTTAGTTATCTGGGTGAAGAGTTAGTGGGAACGCTTCGTTTCTTTGAATGACATGATGCCAAATTTATCTACAGAAATTTGATTTTTTACGATACAACATTTAGATTTGTGATTCAAACCCCTAACATCTCAAGAAATGATCTTTATTATTGAGATCTGTAGATGAGAGGGAAAAAAGAGGTTATGGGAACCACTCTTCCCAAATTAACTAAGAACTCACCCAAATATTAAAAAAAAAAAGTTTATTCAAGATATATTAATATGAATTTGCTTATAAAATATAAACGGATTGATTTATATGAAATTTCAATTATTTAAAATATTATAGAAAGTAATAGAATTTAATAAATATATATTTAATAGTTTTTAATTAAAATAAATATATATATTTAAAATAATATATTTAATTTTTATTTTGTTTACTTACAAAATACGTCTTCTTAATTAATTAAAATGAAATTTAGTTTTTATTAAATATTAAATTTAAAATTTAAAATTTATGAAAAAGGATTGAGGATAAAAAAAGTCACCTACTCAAAAAATAAAAATAAAAAATTGAACGGTAATTTATCAATCTCCGTAACGATAATTTAAACCCATAAATAAATAAAAATAAAAAATTAAGAATGTGGGCTTATACAAATTTGTATGCGACTTTTGGAGAGAGTCGGTTGGACTAGAATCACTCTACAATGTTTATCGGATAGTGCCATAATACGTGTAGTTTACGGAGGCTTCCCAAGAAACAAAATCAAATTTCAGGGATTTCCTTTGACTTTAGTTATCAAATTTAATATTCAAGTCTGTTAACTTTACAAAAGTCTAATTCACATGTTAGATTTTACTGTAATTATTTGAACTTATTTCAATTGCCGATTTGAGAATTTTTTTTAATGACAATAAAGTTAAACAATTGATTTGACCTTTATGAGTAAAGTTTAATTTACAGGGTAAACATTTTGTAATTATTTGAATTTAAATGAAGAAGTTTTTGGTTGCTTTGTTGATTTTAGAAAATTTTTTGACAAAATTTCTAGAGATAAGTTTTGGTGCATAATGGAGGAACTCGAGGTCCCCAGGCATTTGAGAGTAGTTGTGCATGGGTTGTATGAATAAGTGAAAGTCAAAATTAGAACTTCAACAAACATTTCTGAAAGTTTTAGAAGCAATATTGGGGTCAAGCAAGGTTGCCCATTATCTCCTACCCTTTTTGGTTTATCTATTGACAAGCTTGAAGAAGGGGGTGACGGTAACCATTTGAGCAAGTTTGTTATAAGACTTCTTTTGTATGCAGATGACCTTATACTGATTGCTAAATCGGCTCTTGGTTTGCAAGAGTAGTGACGTTCCCTTGAGCATTTTTGTAGAAGGGTGGGGATGCAAGTCAATATTATCAAAACGAAAGTAGTGGTTTTCTCTAACAAAATAAAGCATAAGCAACATAAGTTCTACTTTGAAGGCAACGTTTTGGAGGAAGTTGCAGACTACAAATACCTCAGAATTGACTTCAACAGAAATTTAAGTTGGGAGGGTTGTAGAAAGAAAAAAACTTTGGGGGGTTGGAAATCATTTTATGCTCTTCAAAATAGGTGTAGAGAGGCGGAGTTGTGGGACTGGAAAACCACTCTAACTCTTTTTAAGCTTCTAGTGATTCTGGTGATTTTCTATAGTTGTGAACTCTGGGCCAACAACACAACCGAGATGCAGTGGAAACAAATTGAGAAAATTTAGAAGCCTTTGATGACAAACAAATTCAAAATTAAAAGTGCAGTGCCTTATGCTATCTTGTTAAGTGAAACAGGGCTGCTCCTATTGAAGAAATTGCTATGGTCCGAGTCATAAGATATTTGAAAAAAAATGAGCAAATGAAAGAGGGTAGATGACATAAGGTTGTGTTTAATGATAGATTGTGTAAAAGAAAGAAGACTTAGGAGATAAAAACTTTTGTTATGGATAAGTTCCACAAAAGTACTTGGGAGAAAGAGCTAGGGAGAAAGAAGAAGTACTACTTTGAAGAGTTTAACCCCACTCATAATCATAAGCAAAAAGTGTACATATGGGCCAATATTTCTTGGAGATCTAAAATTCTTATTGCTCAATTAATGACTAATTCTCATCAACTAGGTTGTGAAGGAGGGTGCTGGAAAAAGGCCAAAATAAATGTGGGAGGAAAAAGTATGTATTTTTTGCTTTTCAGGAAATAAAGTGGAAATAGAAAAACATTTCATTTTAGAATGCTAGGCCTTCAAATATTTCATTTTAGAAAGTTAGGCCTTCAAAGACAACAAGTAAAATTATGCAAGTATTCTGGCAGCTAGCTATTGAGATAATCTATTCAGCGAAGAGTTTGTAGAGAAGAAAAGAGTGTTTATTGTAAGACTTAATATGAAAAAGGCCAAATACAAGAGTGAGATGAAAAAGCAATCTGTCCCATAAGCTATTTTAACCTAGTAAACATTTTAAAATACTTTCTTTCTTTCTTTCCATTATAATTTTCACGAACAACAATAAAATTAACTTGATAGCTATCCATAAAATTACAAAATATTCATAAAATCAAAATTCTTTTATTTGTAAAATTTCACAAGTTAACTTTCCTCACGTGTTAACTTTCCGTGTTGCCATTCTAAGTTGTTTCGTTCATGCCATCTCCGTTCCGCAATTTCATGTTTGCTTCGCTCACGCCCACCATCTCACATTTCATCTCCGTTATTTAATCTATTTGTTGGACCGCTTTCCACAGATAGTTCAATTGGACGCTCCGGAGTTTGAGGATTATTTTTATAGGACTTTCGATCTCTGCTCACCATCAACATTGGGGTTGTTGTTAGGATCTAATGTAAAATCTATGACATAGGTTGGGGATACATTCTATTTATTGAATAACATTATTCGTTCTTTCCTCACTCTCCCCCATTCCATCTCCTCCCCAATCTATTTTCTGAATCCTCTTAATTAAGTTAAGTCGCCACTTTAAAATTTCTATCTCCAAAAGAAGAACAGAGTAGAGCATTAGAATGAGAGTACGTATTCTTCATCAATGAAATTCAAATTCAATGACTCTAATTTCTTATCTATGTTTTCATGCTGCGTTCTCTCTCCTCCTCTGCTCAACAGCATGTCTTGGAAGTTCGTACGAGAGCTGTATCTCAAATAATACATGCGGGTCCTTTCAATTCAGCTATCCTTTCGGTAAAATTAAAAGCCGGTGCGGTGACCCTCGGTTCCAGGTTGAGTGTGTACCAGGTGGTGACCAAGGTGACAATCCTCTGATTAATATCAATGGAGACGAATATCACATATTGGAGCCCTATATTTTGGCCAATAGGACCAATAACTCCATGACAATTGTCCACGCTAATTATTGGGGTGGGAAATGAAATCTTTCAGCTAGTTATAACTTATTGTGGTCCGGTTCATATTTTCATATCCGCCAAAATACATTCACTAATCTCTCGCTTTGGGGTTACTGCGATCAAAGTGGGTTAGACAATACTACTACTACATCCGCGTTGCTTCAGGGAAGATTCTGTGGCGATGTTTGGTATTACAGCTTACAACCAGAGGCAATTGAAACAAGTCTATGTGAAGCACATCTTCAAATACCAATTAGTCTGTGTTGGAATATTGAAAATTCCAAAATAAGTTCCCCTCTTCAAACACAGAGAAATTTAAAATTATTTTTTTTGACAGTAGAGATAGTTTTCAGACTTTAAAACAAACTTTATGTTCCTTTTCAAAAGAAACTGTTACAAGTCTTCCTCTTAACAGAGGGATAACATAAAGAGCGACTGCTACAGACGCAGTGCATAGAAAACATTCACTGTGAAAACAAAAAACACTCTCTTTCTCTCAAAACTAACACTGCTGTGTATTTTCACTCCACACTGTTGTGCGAAATAGTAAAATAATGCAATACAACAATGCACAAGCTCTTGGGACTTTTTCTTTTATATATGTCGCGCATATATTAACATTACATGAAAAAACTATATAAAAACTTTAAAAAACGAAATAAACCAAATACAAAGGAAAAAACCTTTGCGGAACTTTAAAACTATCAAATGCCCGACGTACGAGTGGGGACCACATCGTAGTCAGCAATCAGCGATCAGCTTTGACAAACAAACTTGCGATTGCGCACTTATGTGATGTTGTGATTGCAATTGGATCGCATCGCAAACATCCAACGGAACATTGCGATTACAATTACAACATGGACGCGATGGCCCGATATTAAATCCGCCATATAAATGGCGTCGGGTCCGCACTTTAAACAAACGCACGACCAAACAACAAGCCTCCGATCTTCCGATTGCGATTAGAATCCGGACGCGATGCAATATATGAGCTCCGTCACATAATGCCATCGGGTCCGCCCTTTGGTAATGTGATCGGGGGACACAACAAAACTTCCCCAATTGAACCTTGCGATTGGAAACTTGCGATTCATATCATATAACGCCGCGTGGTCTTGTGGACCCACGGGCCTCGGCTATGGTAGGGGCGATTTATATATAAGTTTTGGTTGTAATATATACAACCGTTCCACTTGCGGAACATTACCACATCTGCAAGACATTTGGTTATGTAACATATATGCATTGCGATTTGCGATTGCGATTGGATCGCATCGCAAATCTTCACATCAACAAGACACTGCATCAAAAACTTGCAATTCTGATTGGCATATAAGTGGTGGGGACCATTTGTCCCGCCATTTCAAAAACAAAAGGACTTCCGCCTTTTTTAAGTCATTTTTCTCCATTTTGGTTGTTGAGGGCTTTAAACGCCCGAAATGACTGTTTTTAATATCTCTTTTCTTCCGTAGACCAAAACTACGAAAGTCTTCATTCCTTTTGCAGAAACGGCTATGCCCGTAACAAAATCAAATCTCCTCTGCAATTTGTGGCTACGGCCCATCAAGAGTTAATTTCTTCCTTAGTGTTTTTCCATGCTTCTTTAATTTACAGTGTTGTGCACTTAAAACTCTGCTGCGCTACCTTTGTACTATTTTCTTCCTGCCCAAGGCTGGCAGGTGACTTTAATATTTTCAACACTCCCCCTTAAAGTCAGCTACTGGGTTATCCATCATACCCAAGCATTTTCTTAAAAATTCAAAGGTCTTCTGCCCCAATGGCTTTGTTAAAATATCTACATATTTCTCCTCTGTTTTACAATGCTGTAAAACAATTTCTCCATTGTTTACCAATTCTCTGATATAATGAAATTTTGTATCTATGTGTTTTTTTCTTTTATGAAACACAGAATTCTTTGACAATGCAATAGCTTAGCTATTGTCACAATAAATCACTGTCCCTTTTACCTGCTCTTGGCATAAACTTCTCAACATTCTTCTCATCCAAATTGCTTGACACGCTGCTGCTGTAGCTGCCACATATTCAGCCTCTGCTGTAGATAATGCTACAATAGGTTGTTTCTTAGAAGCCCATGAAATGGCTTCTAAACCCATATGAAAAACATAACCGGAAGAGCTCTTCCGATCATCTACACTTCCAGCCCAATCATTGTCAGTGTATCCCACTAATTCTGAATTTTCTGAAGTAGTATATAAAATACCAAATCTTTTAGTTCCTTTAACATACCTCAAAATTCTCTTTGCTGCTTGCCAATGTGCTTCTTTTGGCTTCTCCATAAATTTGGAAATTAAACTAACATCATGCATAATATCCGGCCTAGTCGCATTCAAATACATGAGGCTGCCAACTATGCTTTTATACAAGCTTGGATCAACATCCTTGCTGCTGTCATCTTTACTCAACTTCAATCCCATTATTGTGGGAGTAATTGTAGCTTTGCACTCCTGCATATTAAATCTTTCTAAAACTTGATTTATATACTTTGCTTGAGAAATAAAAATTCCTTTTTCACTTTGTTCTACTTCTATTCCTAAGAAGTATCTTAACAAACCGATGTTAGTCATTTCAAATTCATCTTTCATGACTGTTTTAAAATTTTCAACAAGGTAATCATCATTACCTGTAAATATTAAATCATCAACATATAAAACAACAATGAGCATTTTACCATCCTTTTCTTTGATGTAGAGGGTGGGTTCTCCCTCACACTCTTCAAATCTGTTTTCCAGTAGATAGGAGTCTATCCTACTGTACCATGCTCTTGGAGCTTGCTTCAGCCCATAAAGAGCTTTCTTCAATCTGCAAACCTTATGCTCTTGGCCTTTCTTCTCATATCCCAAAGGTTGTTCCACATATACCTCTTCCATTAAAACTCCATTTAAAAATGTAGATTTTACATCCATTTGGTATACTTTCCATTTGTTTTGTGCTGCTATGGACAACACTGCTCTTACTGTCTCCATTCTTGCAACAGGTGCAAAAGTTTCTTCATAATCAATTCCTTGCTTCTGCTTGTATCCCTTGACAACAAGTCTGGCCTTGTGTCTCTCTATCTTTCCTTCAGCATTGCTTTTGGTATTATAGACCCATTTAACACCAATGACTTCCTTACCTTCTGGTAGATCAACCAGTTCCCATGTTTTGTTCTTTTCTATGGCATTAATTTCATCATCCATAACTTCTATCCATTTTCTATCTTTAATAGCATCTTCAAAATGAATAGGATCATCAACTTGACAATACAAAGCAAATAAGGAATTCATACCTTCATTTGTTGCTCCTTGCTCATATATTTCTCTAATACTTCTGAACTTTGTTCCTCTTTCACTTGGTGTAGACGTGCTTGATGAAGCACTCAATTTTGCTCCGTGTGGTGTGATCGGTGAACCACTGCTGCTTCTTCTCAAGGGTGTTCTCGCTGCCGCTTGAGGCATCCCTTGCTATCCTTGCGTTGGTGGAAGTTGTGCAACGGATGGGTTTCCAATTTCAACCACATCTCCCTCATCTTCATCATGAGATAAACAGTTTTTGACATTAATTGTTTTCTCAATGCTTCCATCCCATGCTTCCTCTTCAATGAATTGCACATCTCTGCTTATAACAAACTTCTTTTTGGATGGGTTATACAATCTGTATCCTTTGGAATCTTCACAATATCCAAGGAAAATGCACTTCTCCCCCTTACTATCCAACTTCTTCCTCAACTTGTCTGGAATGTGTGCATATGCAACACATCCAAAAACTCTCATGTGGGTGACTCCTTGTTTTCTGCCACTCCTTCTAGAACTTTGTTCATCACAGCTTTTGTAGGGCATCTATTTAAAATATACGCAACATAGTTTGCTGCTTCTGCCCAATACTCATTCGACAAATGTTTTGCCTTTAGCATACTTCTCACCATTTCCATTATGGTTTGATTCTTCCTTTCAACAACTCCATTCTGTTGCGGTGTGTACCTTGTGGTAAACTGCTTGTGTATGTCGTTCTCTCTGCAAAAACATAGAAATTCCTTTGATATGTATTCTCCTCCTCTGTCAGTTCTGAGAACTTTAATATACAACCCACTCTGTTTCTCTACAAGAGCTTTAAAATGGAAAAATTTCTGAAAGACTTCACTCTTATATTTTAAGAAATAAACCCACACTTTTCTTGTGAAATCATCTATGAAGGTCAGCATGTAATTGTTTCCTGAAACTGATGTTGTTTGCATCGGCCCACATAAATCTGAGTGAATGATTTCTAAGGGTGCTTTCGCCCTTATGCTTTTCCCTGATGGAAAATTTTCTCTGTGTTGCTTTCCCAAGATGCAGCCTTCACATAGGCTGTCAGGCTTCTCAATCAAAGGCAAACCTCTTACCATTCCTTTTATGTGCAGCAAATTTAATCCTCCAAAATTGAGATGTCCAAATCTCAGGTGCCATAACCAATTTTCATCTTTCTCTTCCTTCTGAAAGGCTTCTTGTGTTACAACTGCTATACTCTTTCCTTTTCCCTTCAAGTCAGTATTGAGCTTGAGAGGAAACATTCTATTGCTGGTCATTTGAATTTCAGCAATAATTTTCTTGCTTGGAGGTATATCTTTTATTGTGCACACATCATCTTTGAATATTACATTGTAACCTTTGTTTATGAGCTGCCCAACGCTCAAAAGATTACACTTCAGACCTGGAACATAATACAAATCAGGAACAAATTTCTGCTCACCATTTCTTGCTCGAATACTAACTATGCTTTTTCCTTTTACAGAGATTTTAGTATCAGTCCCTGTGGTCACTTCATATTTTACTTCTTCATCTAGATTGGAAAACATTGCTCTGTTTCCAGTCATGTGATTACTACATCCCGAATCTAAGAACCAAACATCATCTTCTCTATCTTGTGCTACATTACATGTTAACAGCACATTACTTGGGTTCTTTTCTTCTTTTGCTACATTAGCATTCTGCTTATTTTTCATGTCATTTTGCTTCTTTCTGCATTCATTGGCATAGTGCCCATATTTCTTGCAATAATGACATTGGACATTGGATTTGTCATACCTTTGTCCATGAGCATGTTGGTGTTGATGTCCACCTTTCTGGCTATTGCATTGGCCATGGCTCTGACTTTGACTGTTGCTCCTTCCATGTGAATGAGAAGGGCTATTCCTTCCACCTCTGTTCTGGCTTCTGCCTCTTCCTCTTCCTTTGCCTTGACCTCTTCCTCTTCCTGAAGGCATCAGGGTCTTGAAGGCGTGCTCTAGAGATGAGTGTTCATCTCTGCTCAGTCTCTGTTCATGATTTATCAGTGAGGCATGGAGTTCATCTACTGTGAAATTTGAGAGATCTTTGGTCTCTTCTATGGTGGTAACAATAAAATCAAACTTTGAGGGTAAGTATCTCAAAAGTTTCTCCACAATCCTTCTTTCTTCAAAATTTTCTCCATGGGATCTTATCTGATTTACAATCCCAATCACATGTGTAAAAAATGTGTCTACATTATCTGACTCTTTCATGCAAAGAGTTTCAAAATCTCTCCTCAACAACTGAAGCTTTGCTGTCTTCACTTTCTCCATACCTTGATAGGCTACTTTTAGAGTCTCCCATGCCTCCTTGGATCTCTGGGCTACTGCTATCCTTGGAAACACACTCTCATTTACTGCTTGATACAATAATAAGAGAGCTTTAGCATCTTTCTTCCTATTTCTCTTCAATAAGTCCTTCTGTGCTTGAGTTAAGGCATTAAAAGCCTACTCATCAGCTAGTTCAACAAAACCATCTTCTACAAACTCCCATAAGTATTGTGAAACAAACAGGGCTCTCATAGTAATGGCCCAATAATCATAGTTCTTTCCATTAAATTGTGGAAGCTGAACATTTCCGATGTTCATACCAGTACTTGGTACAGCCATTGCTCTTAAACTGAACTCTACACTTTAAACAAATTGTCTTTCCTTTTTTTCTGAAAGAACAAACTCTTTTAAACACAAAACAACAGCTCTATTGTCTTTGAGAAATAATTGAACTTTGACCTCTGTTGAGCTTTCACTCTGTTGGAGAAAACGCTGCAACAAGTCTTCTTCTTCTTCAGCTTCTTTGAAACCTTAAAAGAGCCTAAACTAGCTCCGATACCATGTTGGAATATTGAAAATTCCAAAATAAGTTCCCCTCTTCAAACACAGAGAAATTTAAAATTCTTTTTTTTGACAGTAGACAAAGTTTTTAGACTTTAAAACAAACTTTCTATTCCTTTTCAAAAGAAACTGTTACAAGTCTTCCTCTTAACAGAGGGATAACATAAAGAGTGACTACTACAGACGCAGTGCATAGAAAACATTCACTGTGAAAACAAAAAACACTTTCTGTCTCTCAAAACTAACACTGCTGTGTATTTTCACTCCGCGTTGTTGTGCGAAACAGTAAAACAATGCAATACAATAATGCATAGGCTCTTGGGCCTTTTTCTTTTATATATGCCGTGCATATATTAACATTACATGAAAAAACTATATAAAAAATTAAAACAACGAAATAAAACAAATACAAAGGAAAAAACCTTTGCGGAACTTTAAAACTATCAAATGCCCGACGTACGAGTGGGGACCACATCGCAGTCGGCAATCGGCGATCAGCTTTGACAAAAAAACTTGCGATTGAGAACTTATGCGATGTTGCGATTGCAATTAGATCACATCGCAAACATCCAACGGAACATTGCGATTACGATTACAACACGGACGCGATGGCCCGATATTAAATCCGCCATATAAATGGCGTCGGGTCCGCACTTTAAACAAACGCGCGACCAAACAACAAACCTATGATCTTCCGATTGCGATTAGAATCCGGACGCGATGCAATAAATGAGCTCCGTCACATAATGCCATCGGGTCCGCCCTTTGGTAATGTGATCGGGGGACACAACAAAACTTCCCCGATTGAACCTTGTGATTGGAAACTTGCGATTCATATCATATGACGCCGCATGGTCTTGTGGACCCACAGGCCTCGGCTGTGGTGGGGGCGATTTATATATAAGTTTTGGTTGTAATATATACAACTGTTCCACTTGCGGAACATTACCACATTCTGCAAGACATTTGGTTATGTAACATATATGCATTGTGATTTGCGATTGCGATTGGATCGCATCGAAAATATTCACATCAACAAGACACTGCATCAAAAACTTGCAATTTCGATTGGCATATAAGTGGGGACCACTTGTCCCGCCATTTCAAAAACAAAAGGACTTCCGCCTGTTTTAAGTCATTTTTCTCCATTTTGGTTGTTGAGGGCTTTAAACGCCCGAAATGACTGTTTTTAATATCTCTGTTCTTTCGTAGACCAGAACTATGAAAGTCTTCATTCCTCTTGCAGAAACAGCTACGCCCGTAACAAAATGAAATCTCCTCTGCAATTTGTGGTTGCGGCCCATCAAGAGTTAATTTCTTCCTTACTATTTTTCCATGCTTCTTTAATTTACAGTGTTGTGCACTCAAAACTCTGCTGCGCTGCCTTTTTACTATTCTCTTCCTGCCCAAGGCTGGCAGGTGACTTTAATATTTTCAACAGTCTGAAGCTGTCCATTGATGGTGACTCTTTACCGGGGCAAGAACAGTTCAATGATATGGGTTTTGAGATAACATGGGATGTCGACCGGAACAGAGATAAAAATGCGGCGCGTGTTTGAGGAGTAAGGGGATTTGTGGTTATGACATTTCCGAACCTGCAAATTTTTTATGCTATTGTCCCGATGGCTCCTCGCAGCTCGACAAATGCCTTGGAAATGGTAGGTTAATTCCGATCGTAGTCTACAGATCTAATTACAAAGTTCAACGCGTGAATTTTTTTCTCAATATATTCAGATATATTCTACCATTAAGCTTGAATTTGCATATGTGTTTTCCGTCAGCTATAAATTCTGTAACTGAACCCTTAGGATCTTTCCCGGTACTAATAACTACTTGTCATGGTGGCGTTACAGGTCGGGAAAGGAAGAATGCCATTGTAATTGGTATATATAACTTCTTCATACTCCTATATCACTGTGAATTATATCTGGTTACTATTAATATTTTCATTGTAGTTAGATAAACATCTCATTGATATCAATCTCTTCATTCATTGCAGGTTGCTCCTTTGGGGGAGTTGCGCTAATAGCAACAGTCGTACTGTCCTTGATTTGTTATGCAAAGAGGAATAGACTTTCTGGTAGCTCTAATTCAGTGGTGGAGAAATTCCTGAAGGAATATGCTCATGAAATGCCAACACGATATTCACACTCTCACCTAAAGAAGATCACAAACAACTTTGCAGAAAAGTTGGGAGAAGGAGGTTATGGTGTGGTGTATAAAGGAAAGCTTCGCGGGAACGGTGCTCCAGTGGCTGTTAAGCTTCTGGATAGGCATAGGCACAGAGAGATTCAATTCATGAACGAAGTGGCTACCATTGGACGGGTCCATCACTTCAATTTGGTTCGTCTGGTGGGCTATTGTTTCGAAAGCACTACAAGTGCACTGGTGTATGAGTACATGGCTAATGGATCTTTGGAGAAGTTTACATTCACCAGAAAAGAGAAGGGGCAACTCCTAAGTTGGGAGAAATTGTATTCAATTGCTTTCGGTGCGGCTCGTGGAATTGCATATTTACACCAGGATTGTGACAAACGAATCATACACTTCGACATCAAACCTCACAATATATTGCTGGACGCAGAATTCACACCAAAAGTTTCAGATTTTGGCTTAGCAAAACCTTATGGAAAAGGAGAAGACCATATATCAATGACGGTCGGGAGAGGAACGCCGGGATATGTGGCGCCAGAGGTGTGTGATAGAGATATGGGGCCTGTTACTGATAAATTAGATGTCTATAGTTTCGGTATGCTTTTGCTAGAGATTGTTGGGGGAAGAAAGAACATAGACGTGAAGGTGACCCGCTCAAGTCAGTTTTAATTTCCTGAATGGGTTTTCAACCTGCTTGACAAGGGCGAGTTAGGGATAAGATTGAGAGGAGGAGAAATGGAAGCATAAGAGGAGGAGAAGACAAGGAGGCTCACTAAAATTGGATTGTGGTGCATTCAATATAACTCCAGCGATCGTCCTTGTATGAGCAGGGTTGTGCAGATGTTAGAAGGGAATGGAGACGATGTGACCAATCCTCCCTTGCCCCGCAATTCCTTTCTTGAAAGAGAAAACCCTTCAGTATCTTCCCCTGTAGATTCTTCTGCAATTGAACTTGGAACCTAGATTTTTATTCGAGCTTCGCTTAATCAAAGCAGGGCTTGAATTTTTGGCATCGATCCTTTAAGGAGATATGGGGTAAATATTATGTGTATGATATGACCGTACAAACTATGGATATGTAATTAAATATAAGCAAAAATATGCAAAATGAAAAGATCGAAATGATTAATATTTAGCGCCATTCCATGTCATTGCTATTAATTTTTATTAAACAAATTTGAGATATTCAAAATTGTTAAAATATGTAACTATTTTCCTCATGTAGAGTTAGACAATCAGTTAAATGAGTGATGGTTAAATTGAATTATGTGAGTGTGTGTATGTCAAGTTAGGTTAAATACTTTTCATTGGGTTCACTATATTTAGATTGAATGAGATTAAAGTTCGTTGATTATTATATTCAGATTAAATGAGATTGAAGTTAGTTGATTAATATAAAAGCGGTGTGTAAAATATTTATGTTATTTTATGTTTGGATCTTCTGCCTTTCCAACAAAAATGATAAATATTTAACTAATTATCTTTACTGGGTAGGAAAGAAAAAATACAACATTGAATTAACATGAATATTTGATCATAAAACAAACACGATAGAGATGTTTGTAATGCTCCATATTTTAACAACCAGACAGATTATTATGGTTAGTTTATGTTTTGATAGGATTCCAATTAACTACCTGTTAGCTATAGCAAATGCTTGATCAATATGAGATATGGGTTAATTTATTTAATGTGATTATTTAAGGCATATCTTACACGACTTGATAAGACAACATTTTGATATATTATGCTATATGATATCGGTGTTGTTTATTTAACTTCAGAGCTAACCCGTGATCATATGTGAGGATGTCTATAAGCTAATCAAGATGCCCGTGATCAGAGCTAAGGATTTCTATTTGATGTATCAAGATGATAAATATTTAACTAATTATCTTTACTAGGTAAGAAAGAAAAAATGCAAC